>VWZF01002123.1:408441-617343 GCA_013396755.1 Sclerurus mexicanus
GCGAGCTGGGCATCCGCCTCAAGGAGCTGGAGCTGGCGGCGCTCGTCGGGGACGGCTTCGACGGCAGGCAGTGTGCGTGCGGCGCACCCCGCACCCCGCGGGCGGAGCGGGATTAGCGATGGAGCTAGTGCTGCGCAGAGGAACGGGGAACAAACCCCCCCATCCCCGGCGCCTTTAAGTGTCCCCTCCCCGCGGCTGTCAGTGGGCATTGATATGAAATGAAGGACACTGACAGCCACAGGTGGATGGAGGGTGGAGGGGGAGCCCGAACTCTGGCGTTTTAATTTTATAACCTGGTGGCCATGAGGGAAATACAAGAAATAGAATAGTTCATCAGGCCGTGATGCTTCAAGAGCCCCAGCAGGGAGGCAAAGGAGTGTAAGGATGTGATGCTCATCGTTTCCTTCAAGGCCACAGGCTGCCAGGCAGGAAACTTAGGGCAGTGCAAAGGTTACAAGAACACAGAAAAAATGTCCATCACATGTACACAAAGGAAGATCTCAAAGGCATTCTGATAGGTGGTTTGCATATATGTACTTTTCAGAACAGGAAATTAATAGGGTTTTTTTGGTTTTCCTTTGCTGTAGCAATACATTTCTATTCTAATACCTATCGTTTTGAGAAACTTCTGTTTCAGATATTTGCTAGACAAGTCATTCTAAGGAATATTAGTTTGCTTAATACGTTATTTGATTTTCTTAAAAGTATCATAAAGCATTAGTGACAAAACTAATGACAAATTATGTTTCATTCCTGTTTAGATAAACTTCTGAAGGCACTGGAAGAAAAGAAGATACAAAGCATGAAAGCATTGCAGAGCCTGAAATAACAGCGGCCAATACAATGAGGACTATTTCAGCTGAATATGCTGTCACTATATGGAGTATTTTAATGGATCTTCAATATTGGCTTTCTACTTATTATATGCTATTCTCTTACTGAACTAAAATATATAGTATATTGTTGCATTCTTTTGTTTATTAATTGTCTAGTATTAGTTACTGATGACACTACTTGTATATTTAAACTATTTTTTTCTCCAGTTACTATATGCAGACAGGATGTATAATATTGGCTTCAAAAACACTATGAAATTAACACGGCTGTTGTCAGGATTTCCAGCACTCCATTGATGGTGTTCAAGATATAGGTAGCCAGGAAACACAGTAATTGCAATATAATATATGGTTGGGTAATTTCTTGGTTTGTTTTTTTTTTTTCTATTTTAGTTCTAAGTACATTAAGTGTAATTTTGAGTAAACAGGTGTGGTCAAACGTCTATACCTCTAAGCCAGCTCTAAAATACTTTGTTAGCATAAAAATCTTTGATACAATCACAGTGTATTTTCTTTAGTGTACCACAAAATTACAGAAGTTATGGCTCAAGTTAGTTTTTAACCAGACAGTCATGTAACATTGACTTTCAACTAACATTTTACTATTATTTTAGGAATAACTGTGCTTAGGCTAAAGCTGTAGTTTTAGAAGCGACAACATCCTTATGTTTGGAAGGCAAACCCTTTCATGAATTAAAACTAGAGATACAGAGAATATTTGCCATTCAAAAGTAGTTTGGCATGGAGACTAACCTCACCAAGTAGTAAAAAGACTCATCAGACTGATAAAAACATACCAATTACTTTTTCCTATTCTCATTCCAAAGCAGTAGGTGGCAGCATGAAATAAGAAAGTTACCAACCCTGAAGCTGTCATATTTTGGCAAACAGCTTTACTTTTAAGACTAATATTTTAATCTGTGTTTCTTTAAACTGTGTTCGAGTTGCTGGACTGTGAAACATTTTAACACAATACGATATCAAAATTTTATTTCCTATTACTGCTTATTACAGGACTGACTCTTTTACTATCTCAATTTTTCCAGTTAGATTTTGATCTACCATACACAGAGTTTATATTATTAAAAAAAAAAAATCGGATTTATAACTCCCATTCCTCCATCATCAAACTGTAGCAATGACATTTTATCAGAGCACTAGGAGATCTTAAACAGACTCTTACCCTCTGTGCTGCTGCTGACACGGCAATCCATGGTTTCATCTCCTGATCAATGTGCTTTTTGATGCAGGAAAGCCTGAGCAGGGTGGTGAGAGCAGGCTGTGGTGTGCCTCAGGCATGGAGAGGGACCAGGCGTGGCTGAGGTGGGAACCCAGGGGCATGGCTGGGGACAAGGCTGCTTTAACACGAGCCACAAAGGGTCTCACTCTGGGTTCCTGCAGCCTCAGTGGGAGCCCCAGGCCCTGGCAGCTGGCACAGGATCAGGTGCACGCAGGTCAGCACTGGCCACCATGAGCTTCTTTCTCTTTTATACTCCTAACCCATCATCCCCTTCAAGTCAAACACTCTTCAGCTGGCTTAAGACAGCTCTTTAGGTGCACCTTGGCACCCTTTAATTGCTATTTAGGTCTTTAGAGCCTAATTGATAACACTGTTCTTCTGGCTAAAGAGTTCTGTTTTCACTTGTTGGCATCTTTAAAGCTGTTTCACTCCACACAGCACAAGTCTTTTCCAAAGCAGGCTTCTTAAATGAGGTATTTTTACACCTGGTCAGAAAATGCTCACAGAACCCCCCCCCATGCTTTATGTCTCTTTCCAGCCATGACTTGGAGGCTGAGGCAGTAAATCCACAAAAGGTAAATCCACGTGCCTAAAGAACCAAATTATCCCCAGAACACCTTTGAAATCTGGGCTGCAGTGTTTCACTGCTTCTTCTGCAGAATGAGGATAAAAGGTCTCTCAAAGAGTTGTGAGGCTAAATCTGAAATGGTTAATAACTGTGAAAATGTGAGTGATTAAACTGATACGGTTGATTACTATGAAAACCAGGATTGTGTTAGTGCCTCAACTAAGTATCAGAAAACAAATTTGGATTAGACAAAAAGGGTCAATACACAGACGCCTTCAAAGGCTTTGTGCAGAAGTAAGAGCTTTAAAATCAAGTTAGGTAGCAGGGAAGCTATCTTCAGTACTCAAATCTCCAGAATAATTTCATTCCTAAACCACTCTAAGTTTTCCAAAGTCGTTGCAAGGGCCTACAAGGGTTTCCATGACATGGAATTGCTGCTTCCTATTAATTCTCAGCTTTTACCAAGTCTTTCACTTTCCATCCAGCTCTCATCAGCCATTATTCACTTAGGTTTTCTTGGCTTAAACAGAGCTGCTTTCCCCCAACACACAGTTTAAATCTTTTTCCATCTGTTGTTCAGCTTTTCATATGGCCTTTATGTTAAAACGACACTTTGTGTTTATTTACTGGGTGACAATGCAAGGAATAATGTCAGTTAATATGTAATCTCAGTTAAAGTTGCCTGGGGACACACATCTACTGATAAAAGTCATTTGGTCCATGTGCCAGAACAAGGCAGAATGGTTTCCCTCGGCCAGCATCACCCACAGCACTCTTCTATCAGGACACTTTGGTCAGAGCCCTTTCACTGAAGCAGCTCCACATTCCAAGATGATCATTAAAGAGTGGTGGAAAGGATGACTGCAAAGCAAATTTGGCCTCCTGTGTCTGAAGCAGCACCTACAAAAGTAACTTAGAGGCTGTAGGGGAAACATGGGACATATGGTGAAATATTCCTGAAAGGAATCACTGTGTGTACTTTCAGTTAGAAATATTAACATGTTCATGTGCTTGAATTTGTCAAGGGAGTAATAAGATTGTCCATATCTGGACAAACAACCAGGTTATTTATACATAATGGCAAATATGCTGCTTTTAATTTGTCCCTAAACATTTTATTTACCTTTATTTTTCTTCTCTGTTTTCGCCTGACCTTGTTATATCCAGTAATTTGCTCTCATCTCCATGGGTTTATGGGTTCATTGCAAAGCTAATCCATGTATCATTTCTTTTGTAAAACTTAAGCATATCTTAAACAGAATAGCATTCCCACTGCATTTTCTTTTATTCACAATGTTTGTAACATTTTTTTTTAATTGTTTCTGTTCTCAGACTGCTCGGGCAAGGCTAAAACTGACATTTAGATGCTGGCATAGCTGAGTTCTCTTTCATATAGCTGCCTTGTGACTCAAGAAATCTATCCCTATTGCATTCAAGAAAGAAACATTAAGCTACAAATTTGATTCACGGCCAGAGATCTCAAAACATTGGTAGGTTGCTCCCATTTCCAGTTCTTAACAAATAAAACTTCTCACAAAGCAGATCTTCACTTCTTTGCAGCCAGCCTGAGTGCTGAGCAGTGACAGCTGTCCTGCTCAAAGAGCCCTGTCCACACCTGCAGTGATATCCACGTGCTCCCCAAGGAATGCCCTCAGGTCTTCACTCCTGAGACCTGAAACAGCCTTGGCTGCTTTATGATGGGAAAAATTTAGGTATAGAGCCATTTGAAACCAAGAATGCATTTACCAAATGCATTTTATACCAAAGAGTTGGGTCCATTAAATTTCAGACTGCCATATTTAAGAGTTCACCACATTAAAATTCTCCAAATAGATACTCAGCCTTATTACAATGGCTCAATAGAATTTAAATTAATCTTCAAGGCTGCCTTAATTAGCTAAGGGACAGATTACAAAGGAAATCCAAAAGCAGTAAGCTATCATAAAATGATTTTTCTGTTTTCAGCAGTGTGTGCTGCATGACAGATTCACCTGTCCTGAAAATTCAGACATGAGACCTCACCAAAAAGGAGCAGCATTTAAGAAACTTGTCCTCTTTTGTTGGTTTGGGAGGTGGTGTTTCTCAAGGTCACTGACATGTAGGTACTGGATCAAAGAGCTGCCAATCAGGAGCAGTCCGTAAGTGGAGCATTTGGCTTTTCTAAGGAAACATATCATTATGAATAGCACAAGTCAGTTTTTTGTTACGCGCTTAAAACATACATTTGAGAAGTAGGCTGAGTTTTTGATGTATCTTGAGAAAAGCCAGAGCATCCACTTGAGGCAATTTAAGCACCCACAGTCACAGCATATATAAATATACATATGTATATATATAAACACTGTATTTTAAGTATACCACCTGTCCAAAACCTTAGTATTGATACATACACTAGGAAGTTCATTTATCCCAAATTTTGGGAAGATCCTTTCTTGCCTCTTTTTTCTTCTGAATCTACAAAGAGAGGCCTTGCAGTAAAACAAACTTTTTATTCCAAATTTCTATCACAAATTACAGAAAAGCAGTATTGTCAGAAGTGCATACCTTCATTTCCCTTTTACTTCAGACTGACAGCGAGAAACTTAGGCTTGAATAAACACAGTTAAAAACCACAATATCTGACTGAATAGGGGAAGGCATAGAGGGCATTAAGGCTAGAACAAAAATTCACAAAGGAAACACAAGATCACAAGTTGTCCTCAAAATTCACAGTCTTGTTGGTTACTGCCCTGCTCACCTCTGTAAGGTAGGAAAACACCTTTCTTCAGAGGGAATGCCAGCACTGGAATACATGATTTAGACTTGTACACTTCTTAAAACTCCTTTTCTGTCCTTCGCCAGGTTCTACCTTGAGACCATGAGCAACAGGACCCCTACACAGCTCAGGAGCCTGGAAGCTGCAAGTGAAAAGAAAGCTCATGCTTTAAAGCACTGGACTAAAGAAAAACACACAGCAGGAACAACCAATAAGTAGCAACACAGATTTTAAGACATATTTTATTTAATGTGCAAAATTGCCAAGAAAAACACATGTACAACTTTAACTAAGCTATAGCCACAAACATGTAAGAAACTAATCTATGTACTCCTAAGATTCATTTCTAGAATCACTCTATGGCTCAGAGTAAAAACACAGTCATTTGGTAATGACCCAGAACATTTTAAAAGCCTCCTTTTCAGTCATATGAAAATTCTACCATCAGTATGGTTCTACATTTGTAATTGCAAAAAGAACCAGTTCTTGGAGATTTCCCTTCTGATTGCATAGTATAAAATTTTAATTAATTATTTTCTTCTTCTTTCAATTTAATCCATCCTAGACTTGGCTTTATATTCGTTCTCAATTTTGCAGCTTCAGAAAACTAATTTTCCCATTTACAACTGAAACACTCATAAATTTTGAGCAAGTTTCACAGACACAGCCATTACAGTTTAGTTGAATCAAGCTGTGAACACCAAAGATAACATGGATATTTGTAATCATGCAGAGCTAGTCCTTTCCATAATTCAAAGACATAAGAAAAGTTCATTTCCTTGGAAAGTGAGATCTGTTGCATGGGAACTGAGGCGATTTATTGATATAAATTCTGTAACTGTCTGTAAAAAAACGTAGAGGCTGTTATTGGAAAGGCTTCCTAGAACATACTGAAATATTATCAGGAGGTGGTTTTTTTCTTGTAAATTCACATCTATTTAAATGCTACTGGAGGAACAGGTAATTTATAATCTTGAATAATTACCAAAGCTCCATGAAATAATAAATAGTGCTTCACACTAAAGTATCCACTTGTACTCCAGGGTTTCAGCAGGGCTATGAGGATAGGCAGTCCCTTCACCCTGCTTTGCACATGGGACACTGAGGCACATTCTCATTAAGCACCTTGCCCAGGACCAGTCCAAAATCCTGAATTAAAATCAACTGACCTCCAGTCTCCCAACTTCCAGCTACCCATAACCAGAAAACATCCTTCCTCTCTTTGCAGGATTTCAAGATACTTGTGATGGCTAATTTGCTGAGGGATTACTGAATCAGTCCTGTTCTCCTTGAAGTGAGCAGCTGTTTTGCCAATAACTTCAGTGGCAGATATTACCTATACTCACATTTTTCCTTAATACTAATAGGATATCCGTAAGTATCACAAAGCAGAACGTGGGCCAAAGCCAAGCAATGCCACAGCTATTTAAAAGTTCTATGGCATGTGTTGGTTGCTGCTTCTATCACAGCAGCAGCACATCAGCGACGTAAACAGTGAGGTAAAGATGGAAAAGTCAGATTCAGAAAGCACAACAATGGCAAGAAAGACATGAAGTGAAAATAAAAAGTTGAAGAGCACAGGAATATCAGTGCTGGACATATGTACTTTCTAATGAGACCCAAAGAACTGCCCAGAACGGACTCTTGTTGGGCCTGAGCTGTTTCTGCTGGGTTGCTAAATCCTAACCCAAAAATTAAGCCTCCATAAGACAGGTTCTATCCTATTTTCCAAAGTTTTTTGCTTTACTGTTAATTTTTTTCTATCAAATATGACACAGAATACAGTTTGAAGAACTCAACACCAACGTAAAATGAAAAAGCATTCTCAGTCTCTCTGTCATAGACAGAAATACTAAAATTAATTTTTTGGTGGGTAAAGTGTTTGGTTTTTTCCCTAATTAGAGTGTGGAAAGTAGTAGATAAAGACAAGGATAAAAAATAAACCTCAAGTTTACTTACATTCAGATCTCCCATGTTTATGTCTGAAATAGAATATGCTGTTAATTTTGTACTGTTTTAACAAATGAAGAAATCAAAAGCTAACCAAATACATAAATTGATTCAAAGCAGTTAACTTCAAGATTTTTTGACCTGCCATACTAATCAATTCATAATTACTGAGTGTCCATCCACTGCTGAAATACAAGGTTTGTCACCTACTCTTCTACCATAGTTACTTGCTTTTCTGGTGGATCTCCTGCGTAGGGTGCTGCGTTCTGCTGCATCACATCTCAAGGAATTTATTGGTTAAGTTTGCTGGTGACACAGGACCTAAAAGCCACGGATTCCTTGCAAAAAGCCAGAGTTAAGGACCCACGAATTTCTGGTTTAATGGTTTAAAAAATTAAAGTTATACACAGGCACTCCTTACAAGGTCCCACTGGAGGCTGCAAAAATCAGTGTTCCTTGCCAGATACAGGAGATTTTCACTGATGCCAGTGTGTGTTACGGTGTTTAGACATTGATTTACAAAGCACAGAGATGCACTGAGCTGCAGTGAAAAGGGACATATTGTGGAAGAGAAATTCACCTCCTCTCTAAATATTGTACTCAGTGGAACGAACTTTCTGTATGGTTTGCAATCCTTTGCAGCCATTATTGCCTGGTAGGTAAATGTGTGTTTATAAAGTGACAAAATTATTTACAGAACACAATATAGTTTCAAGCTACTCCTTGGGAATGAATCGAGCATGGAAAATTCATGAAAATTCAGGCACTTCTTTAAACAAGAATTATTTTTAATAAATGCAAAGAAAAAAAAATATCTCCATGGTATTTGTAGTTATTTTCAAGACATCTGCTAACATATGACCGCCTATTTAGAACCCATTTCTCATCTTTCTTGAGCTTTGTAACAGAACAACTCTGAGATCAAACTCTTCATTACTGCCTCTGCTGACCTTAAGGAACCTGAACTGCATGGGGACAAAGAGATGGACAAATAGATAGAACTAGTTTTGAAAAAATATTGTTGAACACACACATAGATATACACAAGTATGATACTCATAAGAATATGGTCTTAAGGTGATTTTAAAAGCATGAAATACTATATGATTTTGGGACATTTCAAGTACTTTTAAAATCAGGACCTAAACTACCTTTCTGCCACACCACTTTGGTGGCTGTAGTTTTTATGTCTGTTGGTATTAAGGGTAACCCAAAGGGCCAGTGTGGTACACAGGGTAGTCTGTCCGTGCCAGAACCCCATCGAAATCTCTGTGTCATCTTCCACATCTTGCACAAAGCCCAAGCAAAAAGATTCCTGAATAAAAGGAATCACCAGATGCGCTTTCCCACTTGTGGGGCACAGCAAAACAATTTTGATCAAGGGTGTGCAATGCTCTTTTTCTCAGCAGAGATCCTGTGGTATTAACCAGCTTTGCCTTTATGACTTAGCCATCTTGAAAGTTTCTTTTAAAGAGCACGTCAGTATGCAATTTATTCACTGACCTATATAAATCTCATTTCCACAAGTTGAGTCTTGCATTATTTATTTGTGAGAAAGGCAAAAGTTTAAAAAAAAAAAAAACTCTAAAAGAATTTTCTTAAAATAGAAAAATTCAACTTTGTATTTTGATAAGAAAAAAAATAATAAAAAATGTTTAAAAAGTGTTTCTCAGTCCTGCAGTTAAGGCCAAAAAATTAACTCATGAAAAGAAAGGCTAGCACAGAAAAGGTAAGTAACCACTTGACAGAATCACTCTTTAGCACTGTTAGCAGCCTACACACACTGTATGACCACATCTTTCTTCCTCCCTCCTCCTCCTAATGATGTAGTAAAATATATATAAGATGCCATGCAACTTGGTATTTTATATTGGCAATGCAGGACTAAAAGAATTACATTAAAATGTAATTAATGCTTTAACAGTCAGACGTCTTGAAATACAGTGAAAGCTGTGGTCAGCTTTGTACATATCAGCCCTTAAACAAAACAGTTCTGCCACGCAATCCAGTGTTGCTTTTTCTACCTGCTGCTTGTTTTAATCTTACATTTCTTACATCTCACATTTTCAAAGTTAGCCTGAAAAAGAAGTGATCACTACGTAAGATAATGCCCCATCTCTATGTATAGAGTATACATGCACTTCTATCAAGTTCTACCCATATTATTAGATACAAATATTACTCATTTCTAGACTGAGTGCTGGAGGTTCCCTTAAACCCAGATAATATGGTTTACTCAAAAAAATACTGTCAATGAGTACCTTCTAATCCTCTTAAAGTTACTGTCCTACTGATGTCAGTAAATGTCACTTTTCGTTTACCAGCTGAAAGTGGTCAGTACACACATACCAAGAACTAATTATATGTGCATTTCACCTGCAGCTGTTTCTGCTGAGGATTTACAAATCTGAAGACAAAGAGTGGTCAGCACATCAATACTTTTTGTACACAGAAAACAGTATTTTCACCTCATGACATATTTTTAAATAAAACTGGGGCATTAAGTAGAAAAACCTAAATTACTAAGCTTTTCTCAATAAAAATGGCATGGATATATTCGAATGAGGTTATACCTTTAAACACAAATACTTTCTTCTTTGAAGTCAGCATTGAAAAACTATATTGTAATTGTAGCCATACAAAATGTTTATTATATTACAAATTATTTGTACACTATATTTTCACTTTATCATTGCTTTGTGCTCAGACAGTATAAATACTACAGAATGATTTTTTTTTTCCCAGGAATGTCCTCACCGTCTTGATATAATCTTACTTCGTACTTAAAAAAAATACAGAAACATATTACAAACAGGATAAAAAGGCATTATAAATGAAGAAGGTAAGATGGTTTCGTGAATAAAGTGCACCACAATGGTTTCAGAGAGATGGTTCAGGAAATACTCAACAGACTACACGTCATTGATAACAACACCAAATAAAATTAATTTTGAAAGTCTAACAGGTCTTCCTTACTAGTATGAAGAGTACTTTGTTTAACTTTACTTAAATGTTTTGGGTTTTTTCCTAGAAGGCTATTTTAATGTTTTTGTTTGGAGTTGTTCTCTTTTCTACAGGCACTCGAACGCTGTACATTTCTGTAATTGCCAGAATTTTTAATTGTCAGTACGGTAAGACACGTGATTCATCATGTAAGGTATATGAGACTTTATCCTCCTCCATTTTTCAACAGAACCATTAAATTGCTAACACATAAGAATGGGAACAGATTTACAAACAGAGCTAAGTGTCCCAAGGATGATGTTTAAAATTGGTATGTCCTACCTCCTTTGACTTTTTCGGGAATACTTCGTAACATTACCCGTCCCAGCTCTATGGCTTCAGCTTGTCCATCCATGTGATCACTGCTGCTTCCATACTTCCAGCTTTAGGAGAAAGCTGCAAAGCAGGAGTCTAAGATACAGAGATTTATTTCACGGCTCATCTCACTCCCATTGCATAGAAGGGTCTTTTTACTTGCAAAATTGCACCGGGCTAAAGAGAAAAATCCTTGAAAAACCGAGATAATAAAGCTGATGGAAAATGTGGCTGATACGACTTAGCATAGATTTCGCTTCCCAAGTTAGGTGAAGCCAGTTATGAACCAGCTTAGGCTAAAGTGAGCAGCTCTTCCATTATGTCTGCACTTATGTTACAGTGACCCAAACGGCAGAAAAATAAGCAGAATACTGTTCAAGGGGTTCTAATGAAATGCATACAGAGAAATGAAGCCTAATGGAGAAACTCAGCCTTCCTCTCGGCAGATGAAGCTCCCACTGAAGCCAACCCTTTTCTGGCACACTGAGTTTGGCCCCGTATTTTTAAATATTCTAAGGTGTGATGTTCTCAGGCAGCTATTAATTCAACACAATTGGGCCATATTGTATTACACTGGTACGATCAGTATTATTTAGCCGACAGGTAACTGAGACAGAAGTCGGTCTTTACTAGACTTGTATTTATATGAAAGATTGAGTTTCTTTGGTTGTTTAGTATCCAGGTCACCCAAATGTGTATTACTGTACTCCAGACATAGCATATTTATATCGATCATTAAAATTACCAGGGGGTCTTTTTCTTTCTTTTTTTTTTTCCCCACTCTGTTTATGGAAATTTTCTGACTATAGCAGACTAGTCACTTATATAAATATACAGCACATATATACATAGAAATTACAAAAATACATTTTATTTATATCTGATTTTAAATAATAAAAATGAAATTTCACATTTATTGGAAGATTAACTAGCATTCCAAAGGCTTCTGCCATATTTAAGGTATCGGAGCAGAAGATATCTGGATATTCTAGGATAACTATGTATCACAGTCTCAGTCAGGTTTCATAATGTAATTACTAGGGGAAAAAATAGCTCTGCTTTAGAAGTTTGTGCTTTATCAATTTCTGCTTCTATCCCCTATTCTAGTCTTCTCTCTCCTTCCTTCTTTCAATTTACTGGTGGCCAAAAAGCTAAACCAAGTTCCCTTTCTCACATCAGTAAAGACCAAAGAAACTCAGGGAAATGAAATGATCAGACAAAACAGTAACTGAGGATAACCAAATAACCTACTGAAATGAAGGACATTACCTTTAATTCCAGTTGACATCAAACACGCCCAACACAACAAATTTTGCAACAACTTCAGTTCCCAAAGCTAATCGCTGAAGGAACTGAAAACAACTGTTCGTGGTCTCCAACTAGTTTGTACAACTGCAAAATATTAATTGCTGTCCCATTCAACCGGTTTGGTTTTCTTTTGGGATTGGATTCATACCACAATGCGGTTTAACAACCAGTGCCCTTTATCTTGCACAACATAAAGTCAGCATAATTTCTGGCAATGCTCTCTTTTTCACAGAACATTAGTATTTCTGTTAATCCATGTAACTGTTAACTTATTTACATGTTCATATAATAATTAGGTCCTCTACATTCAGAACTTCCCAGGTGCGCATTCACCGTTCCAGAGTCATCAAAATCAACTGCAGCTTCGGGTAGCACTTTCTGGCATCACTTTAGTAGATAGCTTTGTTTAAGAAAGAGAAAAAAGCACTGTGTTGAACAGAGGTTTCCTTGTCCAAGCAGGTGTATTCATTTTTCCAGGCTGGAAAAAGTTAAAGGTCTCAGGTTTACCAGCTTCACATGCATTCGGAGTGAAAAGTCTGATTATAGAGCAAATACCAATAACCTTTTTTCGTTTCTCTTGGAAGCTTTTAGCACCAATATCCTTTGTTGGCCCTTCATGTGTTGTGTGTTGTCTCACGCTGAAAAAAGTCTCCTCCATAACTGATCAGTGGCGCTGATGGACAAGGCAGCCCACCAATCATCAAAATATCACTGACCTTCTCCACAGCCTTCTCTTGTTTCACTTCCTTGTACTGTTAATAGGATGAAGAGGATCAGAGCTATTTACAGGACATTTATTTGTATTACTCA
Source organism: Sclerurus mexicanus (assembly GCA_013396755.1). Classification (NCBI taxonomy): domain Eukaryota; kingdom Metazoa; phylum Chordata; class Aves; order Passeriformes; family Furnariidae; genus Sclerurus; species Sclerurus mexicanus. The sequence goes on from VWZF01002123.1 coordinate 421,227, forward strand.
TCTTGAATTCTTTTGGTTTGAATGCAGTCTCTGGAATGAAAAGGCCGAATGACTCCACATTTGCTGAAATCAGCATCCCTTACACAAAGTCCTGCAGCAGACGATTAGCATGGCCACCACCACCCCAACGGCGGCCTTTAGCCACCCGTGTTCTGTGGCATTTTCTTCTTTAACCAAAGTTTTGACATGCAGAAGTTATTTTCAACACCTCTGGGCCTGCAAATGAAACATCGTGTGGCACAGACACGTTCAGCAGCATCTCTAGTGATGATGGGTCATAATACGAGAGCTAAGTGACAAACAATTGCATATGGTCAATCTTATCCACATGAAACAGTTTCCTGGCAGCATTTCCTTTGCTGGCAAACAGGATTACATATCTTCAGAGTCCTGTTGCTCTACTTGAAGTCATTTCATAGTGTTGACTTTTCAGACAGATTAAAATGCCATCGCTTTGGCACAATTCGCAGCAAGTTTGTAACTGAAAAATAAAGGAGACACCTCCTTGGCTACCCCAGGTTGCAAGATACAAACGCTGTGCACAAAAGATACTAGACTTGGAACTCAAACATATCTGTTTGCTTCTTGGCCAGTTTAGCCACTTCTTCTCTTATTGCCTTTACGAGGGCAGCTGTGGAAATGTTGGTGAGAGGCGCGTCAGAGGGGTCGTTCTCCGTCAGGCTCTGCTGAGAAGCTGCGGTGGATGGCAGAGGAGCCTGCTCCAGGCTGGGGTGCATGCTGGCCTGCTGGCTGTACTGCCGAGGGAGTCGTGACGGCGAGTTGTGTTGGTAGCGGGGCCTCGGATAAGCCTCGATGTAGCCGGGAAGGGGAACCTGGGGAGCATTGTAATTACATAAAATTAGACAGATGAGTTGACTCGTGGCGGCACCTGCCAGGTAACACAAATCTCCCCGGGGCAGAGTCAGATGGAACTGATAGGACCACTTGAAGAGAGTGCAAACCTCATAATCCTAAAATTGCACTTACAAATGTCTAATTTGGCATGTGCCATTTATGCATGTGTACTCAACTCCCAGCTGTGGCAGCAAGAACACCACCATGCAGGGAAAACACTGCATGGCCTCATTTATCATCACCCCGAGTCAAAAGAAAGAGGTTTTTTCTGAAAGTGAGTTCTCTGCGTACCATTCCTCCTAAACCTTTCAGTTCAAAACAGATGGCATGACTACATTTCAGGACACCAAAAAGCCTAGACCAGAAAAGCGGTGTTTTCTGAATTGCAGCCGCTGTCTAATCCAAGTCAACAAAATCTCTGGTCTCACAGAAACTCACCAGATCCAGATAACAGGGATAAGCTTAGGTATGCCAACTTGGAAACTCAGGACTGGAAAGGATGTTTGACTTCTCAGAAGTATCAGATTTCTGGCCAGATTTAACAGAATGACATGGGGGATTCATAATTTTACTCTGTTGTAACTTCACTGATTTCAGCCCCATGTTACACCAGCTAAAACTAAATAATTATGTAGGCCCTTTAGTCACTGCGTGGGTTTAAATTTCTTGCACAAATCCATGAACCACGATACCAGTCTTTATAGTACTCAGAAGATCTGAATGCATTAAATAATAGGACTTATGTTTTCCAAAAGTCTATAAAACAGGAATGTACAGCCCTTAATTTTAAAGGAACCTTTATGTTTAAAGCCTTGACCACCAGGATTTACAGATGCTCTTTGCAATCTTGGATATCCATCAAGTGATGAAGAGAATGTCAAACACATTCAGTATGGTGTGATGAGACAAGCACAGGAAGCAGGTGTGACAAGAAAGTGATCCTGAGATGCAGGCACCTCTGTTTAGTTTACAGTAGGTTATTCAAAGACAATTTCAGTAGTACAATATGGGAACACACCACTAGAGGCCACCAGGTTACTGATTTCTCCAAGCAGCATCCAGCAATCTGGAAAATAAGTGCTTTGTTGGATACATTTGTCTTCTCCCACAAAACTTAGTGCTTCAATAGTTATCATTTAACTCAGGTAATAATAGAGTATAGTAAATTAAGTTTCCTCTGTTCCTGTTTTTACAGTCAGGCTAGTAGAAATGCATGAAAAGTCAAGAATTTTAATTTTCATCTTCCATATATTAAGCCTCTCAGTATGAGAAAGTATGATCAAGCTATAATCTAGAGGCTCAGAAGGCAGAACACATCCAGAAACTCAAACCCTGAATACTACTGAGAAAACCTGAGCATTACTTTTACTTTTTAAACTCTTACCTTTATACTCTTCACTTTTATTCAGGCTTTCTGACCATGTTTAAAGCCTGATACACGTTATGTATCTGACTGTGTTATGTTGTTAACAGTATCACTAGTTCCTCCAGTAATAACTTTCAAATAAAGACAATTTCTTGACAGATTTGCATTCACTGGGAGATGCAAATTCATTCTAGAAACTGCAGTGGTTTGGATTTACATTTTTACCTCTTCTGCAATGCCACTGGAGGGCTGAAAATCAGAGTAACAAGAAGTTGTTAAAGCCCTGCACTGGGTAAGTGAAGTTAAAAAGGACATTTATTTCCTTTGAATTCTGTATTGCCACAGTTATTTTTCAGACAGATTCTCACCTCCCTCTCCATTCCTCAGTGTATTGTCCACTGGCACTAACTGCTCTTCCCCTGCAAACAGGGAAACCCACAAGAGGGTTACCCTCTTCTCCTTCCAGAGGAAGGAACTGGGGACTGGAGACTTGTTTTCCAGTTTATTTTCAGTCTCCACTTTTGACAAGTGAATCTGACTCTTTTTTCATGGGACAGCAGCCAGGAGTAGGAATACAAAAGGGAAAAACCTGTTTTGTGGCTTTTTTTCTTCTTGAAGGAAAAGTTTAAAATCATTGCTAAGATGCAACAGGCCTCCTGGATTTAAAATGTCAGCAAGGTTAAAAATACGCACACACAAAAAGAAAACAACCACCAAAACAACAAAAAAAAGGATAATAATGGTTTGCATGCTTTAAAAGGCAGTGGTGAGAAGGAAATCTATACAACATCATCACGAGCCTCCAGGTGTCAGGGACACTTCAGCAGGTGTGCTCAGCTTACAGATGAGCATCTTTTCTTTTTCTTGACAGTTCAGCCTACAAATTCAGACTTGCATCTCAAAGTCATATCAAATTCTTTTCCTCACGTCAGGAGCAGTAATAAAGATTTGACAACAAATAGCTGCCTCCAGGAACATTTATATGACCTTGTTGTCTCTTGCTTAGCTGCTCAAAGCCAACTTAGACTTCAATTGCAATCCACTAAGATAGTCTGCTGATGATTTGCACAAGGAAATAGGATCTATCTCCCAGGTTTTTTAGCTGCAGTGGTTCTGCATAAATACCAGATGTGAGCTCAAGCAGCAGAATTGATCTTTTTGTTCCCTTGTGGAGAAAAAGCTCTAGATTTGAGAAATTGTTTCAAACATGATAAACTACTGCAATTCATTTTAGGATGTTTCAACTTCAATTCTTTGAAATGTAGGTTTACTTTGGGCTAAAAATTACATCTGCTCCAGTCTAGGATTGTGCGATTAATTATTTAATTTATGATCTGTCACTTCAGCCTGCTGGAGGACTTGAAACACTGCACAGCAGGGCTGCGATTCCAGAGCCAGGCTGTCTTGAGGGAAGCTCCCAGGAGGGAGATGCTCCCCAGCTTTCAAATAGCACAGGGCCACCTCAAGAGACAGCATCACCTTCTCCTGCCACATGTCTTTCCCAATACTTAACCTCTGTCTTGGGAAAGAAAAATGTTATCCAACCCACCAACTTTAAACACGTGCCTGACCCTAACCTAGTGAATTCTTTCACTCTCTAAAGGCCTTGCTTACAATCCATGTGACGGACAGCTGAAGCATCTATGCCTTCTCTTACGGCTTTTTGCTACTAGAGATTATTCCCTTTCAAGGAAAAATTATCCTTATCAAATTCTTAAAACACCTCCTTTGCAAATCAGAGAAAACAGATGCAGTTAGAAAAGCAGGGCTGCTTACTGAGTCTGCCCACTGGCCTGGCAGTTCATTCTCTCCAGCATAGGGCATCCAGCCTTGGTTCCTGTAGGCGGTGGGTGGTGTGGGGATAAAATAGCCCGTGAAGCCAGGTCGGTTTGCTGCTGGTATGGCAAACACTGCTGGTACGGTATTTCCTGTTAAATAAAAAAAGAGCAGACATAATTAATGGCTGAGATTTGGGGGGATAAGTGAAAAGATAATGCTATGAAACAACAGGACTCAGTGGTAGTTTGTTGGGTTCTGGCGGGGGGTTTGTGAGAATGTCATCACCACTGGTTGTCTGTAAGGCTCCCACCATCTGACTATGATGCTGGGAAATACTGGAAAAGGCAAGATTTGCAGTTGTCCTGATAAGCATGTACAGTCTTCAGGGACACAGGAGGACTTAGTCCTTCGGACTTGATCCTTGTAACAACTGATCTTAATCAAGACTCTGAATCGTTAGAGAAAAGGCTTTTTTTCCCCCCTTACGTTTGCTTCCTTTATTCAGTTTTCAGCTCGTCACCATGGTTTTCAGTATAATGCACCTTTCTTTTCACAGTTTATGCAGTCTTTCTTAACTTCTCTAGGCACTAAACCTACAAAAATGAGCGACTGATATATTTAGCAGGCTGTACCCTCAACAACTCCATCATAAAACTTCATTGCTTCTCTAAATATACCAAAGTTCTGCCTGCTCAATTCCTTTCCCAGGAAAAGTCTAAGACAGCAATAAACTACGCAGCTACAACTTAAATAAATATTTCCAAGGGAATTTGTTGTCACCAAATCTGGTTTATCACGTTTTGATCAAGATGCATGCACAGGGATGTCCAGGAAGCTGCCCACTAAAATTCACACTCTATTTGAGTAGAAGAAACCAACCATCCTAGCATAAGTTTCAGCCAAGTCTCTGGATATGGTCACATCTGCTTGCAGGTAGAGTTTATTCCTGTGGCTCACAGAGATGCAGAGAACAATGCAGTTCTTGCTGCTGTTCCAGAGATGATCCACAGGCTGTCACTAGGCTGTCTGAAACATTTTCAGCGAGGAATGAAAGCACAGTAAAGTTATATAGGTGGGCAGATTCTCTGTACTGGAATCAGTGCAGAGAAAATACAATTTCTCTCCCTTCCAACTGCACGTCATTTGAATATTGCTACTAATTGCTCTCAGAAGATACGATACCGCTCTGCTGACAAAATCGCAAGACATGGGCATTTCTCCTGAAATTCACACAGAGCGTAATTAAATTAGCATCAATTACTGGCTGCTTCAAATATCTGTCCCCCAGAATGTCATTTACAGCCCTGGCACATTTTTGCTCCTGCACAATCTACACGAGGATTATGCTGTTCTACTCTGATAGATGCTATAGATAGATAGGGCACATGCACAGAGATAGAAAGGCTCCACCAGTGACATCCATCCCCAAAGCAGTCTCCACAAACCCAGAGATTTATGGTTTCTCAATGACCTCCCATGCAGTGCCTGGCCAGAAGTGCTCTGGATGTAGTCAGGGTATGAGAAGATGAGAAAAGTATATTTCATAGTACATTTGCCTCCAGAGCAGAAACATATGATCTGTTTTCTGCTGTAAGGGACTTTTGACTTGGGGATGTAGTGCCTTTTCACCTGTGTCAGGCAGGATGCTGGAGTCAGTTCTCAGGGAATCAGTCACCATGGAATTACTATGGACCAGTGGGGTCTACAGTGCCTGCACTGCAGGAAGCCACTGGCTATCTCACAGGACCTCTATCCCAGTTCACCCAGTCCCTTGGTGGGGGGGAGGTGGGCTAAGAGGTGTGGGCAATCCTGGTTCATTCCAGGTCATAAACAGCACAAGGGCTGCTATTTAAAATGAGTTAGCAAGGCTGGAAATAAGTATTCTTCGAACACGTACAGAATATAAAGTGTTGCTCCTGTACATGACACATGGCTTCTACATCAAAACACTCTTCTCATTTAACCAGGGCAAAATGAGCTACTATTCAAAATTAGCTGATGTAATACCTTATCATAAGTTATTATTACAGTGTCATTATCTTAGAGCTGATGTTAGGCTGCATGAGAGTGACATTAGGCCATTTCATTCCAAATGAGCACATGCAGCAATGTTTTTTCATGTATTGAGAAAGTAAAAGCTCATTTTCATATCAGAACATTAGAAACCTCCTTGTCTTTCCCTGCCTGTATTACAGCCTTTTGGAGCACCTGTCATATATGAAAGTTTCCTCCAGCTACTCCCAGAATTATTCTGGCAAACTCCACAACATACACAAAGGTCACTTTGTCTCTTCTGAAATACAGCCACTCTTCAGTAGTAGCACAACATACCTGCTTTTAACATACATCAATAAAATCTCCCCATCACTGGAAATGGTCAGAAAGCATATCCCACAGCTCACATTACTGCACACATAAAGAGCGAGCTCTTGGGAGTGTGGCATATTTTAGAGCTTGAAATGTTTCAAAATGAAAGGGTGAGCATCTGCTCTTTTCAGATTCACAGGCACCATTTCCAGAAGCTATGACAATAAGTGAGAGTAGAATGGATCCTTCAAACCCACTGTATTTAATTAATTGACAACACATTTGCATAGCCACATTATTATTCTCAGTAGATGATGTTGAAGTACAATGCAGGTAACTATTACTTCTGAGGAAGCTAAGAAAGAATTCTTTCTGACAGATTAACAGAGCAATGTCTAATAAACCTTCTAATTTCACAACTTTGAACTGACAATGCAAAATTCTTTTGAATTCTGTAAGTTCTTTTCTATAGATCTTCAAGAATAAGCTATTTCAAGTATTTTTCCAGCTGTTATCCAGATACCATTAAAACAGTGTATCGGCTTAATCTCATGATTAAATCAATTAATTCATAAACAAAATTCATATCAAAAGGACCAGGAACTGATTAGGCCTTTAAAACTGGGGCTTTTAGACCTAAAACAAGTTCTGCATTTGGGCAGGAACTGTATTCTCCAAAACAGGAGAGATGACAAGCTGGCAGATTACTTTTGACTATACCTTGTGTTTTAAAGGGAAGGGGGCACATACTTTCAACTTACCCCCCTCAGTAGCCCATTGTTATGACAAGAGCAGGGGTTAAGTTTGCCCAAGGGAAATAGGGGGTCATAAAACTCATTCCACAGAGAGGCTGGAAATCCTCAGTCTCTCAAAAGCTCTTCTTTATGTCCATTTGTTTTCCTCCCTTTTCCTGACACACCAAGCAGAGCTGAGTGCCGTTCATCCTCCTTTGGCAGTACAATTATGGCTCCATTGTACATCCTCTGTTTTCAAGCACTTGGATTGATATTCTTGACTGATAAAATAATGGAAGCATCCAACTCATTTTTGCATGCCCCTCAGAACCCCATTACCTGTCTCTCCCACTTTGCTTGGTTTGTACATGGTGCAACACAAACATGCAAGTTCACACAGGAGTTCCAGTCCTGCGACTTCTGCTTTTGCCACCAACACCCTCTGCACCAGCCCTAAAAATGCTACTGGATGTTGTGGTGCAGATGAACAGTTTTACTGAGCTTTAATAATTCAGAGTCCTGATTAGTGAGCCAGCAGAATACCATACTTGAAAAAAGAACATCTGGGGCATTACTGCTGGATCTCACCTTCAGAGAAGACCATTTCCTGGTACTTCTGCAGGATGAGTATTTTACAGTGCAGCTGATGCAGCATTTACAAAGAGGCAGGCAGTCCTTTGTAGGTCTCCTTCAGCTGCACCAGGAAAAATCCCACCAAATCTGGTCTTTCTCCAAGTAATCATCCATATTTGCTATATCACATGCATTCATCTGTATCCGAAATAATATATAAGGCTCTCAAAGCTGCAAATTGGGTCTGCATTATTTTTTCACCTGAGTGAAAAGCTGATTGATCAAGTGGACCAACAGACATTGGAGCTCTCGAACCAGGTGCAAAAGGTGTCTGGTCATGATGCTGGGCCTGATCTGCTCCACTGGCCTCAGGTATTCTCACTTTGCTGCCAATATCTGATGTCGACCTGTGCATTAAGAAAGGAAAATAAGTCAAAACTTGTGTCATTCTGACTTGCAGATGAGATTTATAGCCTATCAGCTACATCAGGACAAGCCAGCTAGGAATGAGCTATCCAGTGTTGCTCTGGCACAACAGAAGTCTGGAGAACAACTGGAAAACAGTATGTCTGGAGAAATTTGAAAACAACTTCTCTAGCCTGGTCACTGTTTTGTTATTACATTATAGAGAGCCTTTACTTGCTGCTTCAAACAAATGCCTGTGGAATACAGCACAAAAAAACCAGAGTTTTACCGTAATTCACCAACACAAGGCTGTGGACAGCACCGTGTCACTGCATTATATATGACACTGTGCCATGTGTTAGGAGACTACTGTGGTAAATAAGGTTAGTTACACTTGGGAAGTATTAACATGTTTGGAAATGGTGCGTCCCAGTTGCTTCAGAGTTAAAAATGTAATGGATGAACAAGAATATGTCGGGCTGAGTTCCTCCACCAGAGAAGTGCAAAAATTCCTTGAAATGCATTTTATCGAGCACCTTACTGCGAGGAAGAGGCAAAACGAACACTCTGAGCTGAGGCAATGAGGCTTTTCCACGTATTTGGCTTCAGATAGGCGGGGATGAGATATCTGAGAGCTGGGCAGATTTCCCCAGACCCGAGGGTACTGAGAAGCATCTTGCAATTCATCCCTATGCAGTTGCAAGTCCTTACCATCCAGAAAAGCAGGAGAATGATGGTGTGAGTTATCCACCACACACCCTCAATCCGATATGCCATTATGTGAGCTGAGGCAGAGCATGCTTTAAAAGAAATCACAGCCTGCATTTCCTACTTTTATTGAAGCAGATTAGCTAATAGAAAATTCATTGTTATTTCTTTTTGAGTTGAAATTAAATAAACCCAACATCTTTCTAATTTCACGAATGTGTCTAAGTGCCTTTTAAGTGCCCCTTCAGGGTTAGCCCCAGTTCTTATTATAACAGTGGTTTTTAGAGATCATACCTAAAATAAAATAAAAGATAAATACCTCCTGAGAGAGGCAACAGCCACGGGACCTGTTCTGGGAGGGACAGGAGGGGGAGGAGAACCCATTACCATCTCAGGAAGCTGAGAAAATCTATAAGCCTGTAACAGAGAAAAACAAATATTTTCTGAAACACCAGCAGATCTCGATCAAGTTAAAACCCAAAAGAAAGTCAGAAATTAAGTACCTGCTCCATGTGCCATTCATCAGGAACCTGTTTTGGGGCATCAACAGTAATTGCATTTATTTGAGAACTTACAGTGCTTTGGTGATTTTAGAATGTGGAAAATGAGTTCAGAGACAAGATGAAGTCTAATTAAAATAAAATGCATTAAACTCTCTCAGTGTGACATTTGTAACCTGCTGGCAAAGCAGACCTGTTATGATTATGTGAGACTCAGCAGCTGCTTTGGACCACAGGAAAAGACCTCAGTATCTTCACTTCCTCCAGGAAGAAAGTACTTTAAAGATTCAGAAAGCATCCTCAGAACAGCATGTAGTGAGGTGAAGCCACCTGTGAGCAATCCATATTTCAACCTCTTCCTTTCAGCCTTCGAGAGATGAAAAGAGAACTCTTCACAAAAACCCCAAGCTCTGTAACTTTCTAACCCAGCAACAAAGGCCTCAAACAGTTCTGAAAAGGCAGACTGATGCAGAGAAACACAGGGCCAACCCACTAAGTCACAAAATTAAGCAACTTGCCTGTAACCATTCTGAGTTTCATCACTAATACATGAGGGACGAGTAATCATGTGCGTGAAACCCATGGCACTCAGAAAATGACATGTTGGACAAAATTTCCCTTCTAAATCCTTTGTGCTGCTACAGATTAGAGGCCATAACTTTGCTAAATATACTTAAAGACAGAGGCATGATATCTCACCAGTGTTTCATTGACACTTTTCTTTAACACATCATGGGTGAGGCTTTTGTTTTCTTGGTCTTTTAGTTGGGTTTTTTTTGTTTGTTTCGAGGGGGTGTTGTAGTTTGTTTTATTGTTTGGTTGTGTTTTTTTTTAATTATGCTTTTCTTGACAATGCTTCAAAGCAATGTGCAGGATTGAGGACAAAATAAGAGCAATAACAAATTTGGGGAAGGCTGTCCACTACCAAGACATAGGCATTTTGACACAAAAAAAGGTGGAACTTTGGCCCTCTAAACAAGAGCTATCTGGTTCAGCCAGAGAAGCTCCCTCTACAAACAGCAGGGAAGTTAAAAACACATTCCCATGGGATGAGTCACGCTCTATCTCCTGCCTGTAGAAAAAGCCTACAGGATTTATATGATTAGTTCAGACTTAACACCTACATTCAGGTTTGAATTTGGCAACCTAAATCCCACACTACATATCATAAAACACTATGTTTCAGTGATCGTCTTTTAAAATTACACATTTAGACCGTATTCCAGTACCTTCATTCTCAAACACCTGCAAAACTGGGTTAACAAAGAGAAAAGGTAATTTATCAAACACTGACTTTTGATCTCAGTGTCTCCAAGGCAAAAGCAACACAGACCAAGCATCCTTCTCCCTCCTCTCACTACCACCTCTTCTAAAGCAGGGTAGAAACCCCCAAAAGGCATGTCTATGAAAATATTTTTTTCTTTCATGCCACCTACAATGTCTCCTAATATTTACTTTTACCATGCTATCACGATATTTAAAGAATCTCTACATTTAGGTAGGGGAAAAAGAAACCTAAAAAGGCACTGGTACATTTCCTAGCCGGGGTTGGAAATACTGATTTTTAATGAGAGAACTGTAAAGAAAAAACAACAGTTATTTGCATCAAAGAAAACCTCAATTATATTTCTCCGAATAGTGCTGGTTGTGAAATGGTCTGCAATGCCTTTTCTGCATCTCAAACGCTGGCAGTGTTCTCACAGGCTGAGCTGAACACTTCCTTCTGGCTCCACAAGCCTTTCATCCCACATCTTGCTCTCAGCATGCGTTTGTATCAAGTATGAAATCCTTTTTATTCCCCCTATTTTAAAGGAACAGCACCATGAGATAATGTTTCCGAGTGGAAAGTGACTCCAGACACTGTTTAGCAGGGTAGCAGGGACTCAGAGCTAGATCTGGTTTTTCCCTTGCATGTTAGTGGATGTGCTTTGGAATATGGACATCAAAGGAGTTATTTTAAGGGATCACAGTTCACAAACACGCTGCGACTTGCAGTGAAAATTTTGGGGGAAAAAGTAAAATAGAAAAGCATTTCTTCTGCTGCTTACACAGGAGATGAACAACTTTGAGTGAGTGGCAATATTTTGCTAATGGCTGGGCAGAGAGAATCCTGTTAGAGGGAAAAATCCTGTAAAAATATCTGCCACACCATGCCGAGCAACAGTCAGTCCTCGTGCTGAGCTTCCACACACACCAACATGGCTACGATAGGATACTCCAATAAAGTTTCTAGAATGTCTCCAGTAGGTTGGGGCATTAATGTTTTCCTGAATGCAACACTTAAGTGGAAAAGAAATGTTCAGAAGTTAAATTAAATTGAAGTTTTACTATAGGGGCCTGTTATAGATTTAGATGAACCCTTAGGTTTTTGGCTAACTGGCATGACTGTAGAATTCATGAAACTCACACATCATTGTGAATCCAATAAGAGAGAAAGAAAAACCCCACAACCCAGCTGATATCACAGATTTTCCTAATTTCACTCTTCAAAATGAGTTGATCCTTTTAAAAGTGTCTCTTTGGTTTTTGCCTTTGGGCCCAGGATGATAAACCTTCTGGAAGATAAAGTCCAGCCACCAGCACCACTGCCTTCTATAACCCATAAAAGTCTAAGGTACCACCTGTCAGGATGCAGGGAAGAAAAGAGAAATCACAGAATGGTTTGGCTTGGAAGGGACCTTAAAGATTATCTAGTTTTGACAGCCCTGCTGTGGGCAGGGAACCTTCCACTAGAGGAGGTGGCCCAAAGTCCCATCTAGCCTGGCCTTGAACACTTTCAGTGATGGGGCAACCACAACTTCTCTGGGCAACCTGTGCCAGGGTCTCACCACCCTCAGACTGAAGAATTCCTTCCCCATATCTAATCTAAACCTGCCCTCTCTCAGTTTAAAGCCATTCCCCCTTGTCCTATCACTCCATGCCCTTGTTAAAAGTCCCTCTCCAGCTCTCTTGTAGCCCCTTTAGGTACTGAAAGGGGCTCTAAGGTCTCCCCGGAGCCTTCTCTTCTCCAGGCTGAACAATCCCATCTCTCTCAGCCTGTCTTCCCAGGCCAGCATATAATATTTATAGGCTAAAGCAGAAACTTCGCAGTTGGCTTAAGGCTGCATTTCCCTGGTTACAATATTTAAATATTTTTGCCACCTCTAACTCACAGATTTGTCTTGGGTGACATTATTTGATGTTGCCTTCTAATTACAGAAATATCTATCTCCTTACATCTCACCACGGGAATTAAAAGGGCAGTGCCTTTGTTTACTCATTGAATGATTGAACTATTAAATTGCAGTCCAGGAATGATACAAACATATTGATTTGGCTTTGCTTTAATATCTGTCCCGTTTTATACTTAGCAGCTGTTATAGTAAGTGGCTGAATTTTGGTAACATACGTCACTTTACCTCTGTTAAATGAAGAGAAGCTCTAAGGATGTGGATGCATTATCAGTCACTCAGCCTGCAAGTCCTGGTCATCAGTGTGTGTTTATGGTGCTAGATCCCACCTTGGGACCCAGAGCTCTGTTACTCTCACTCCTCTTTCCAGAGCACTGAAGAGGAGACATGGGAACTGGTCCAGCCTTGCAGTAAAGAGGGGTTTTTGCCTCTGCTTGACTCAGCTGAGGAAATTTCCAAAGCAGTAATATGATCTGCCAAGGCAGAAGGCTGACAGTCAGGCTTGTGTCACACAATCAACACTGTAAGTCCATCCTGCAGTCACAGCATCCCAGCTGGATGACAAGGACTCAGCCAAGTGTTACTCAGCAGGTTTTTGGAGGCTCCAGAACAACACTAAGGGTTTGCATTTCACCAGCTTTTCTCTGCCAGGAGAAGGCATGAGCCACATAAGAAGGAGTCGTGTTTTCACAGGTCACCCAATGGGCAGTCCAGCAAACAAGCGTTTCCTCACAAGAGCTACAGATAATGTAGGTATTCATGTTAGCATGTAAAAAAACCCAAACAAACAAACGAAACACACAGAAGGCCCCAAAAGTGAAAAGGAAAAGGAAGATGCATGCACACTCTGGAGAAATACACAACTGCTTGATGGTGGGACTAGCCAAGAAGTTGACTGCAAGCAACCAAAGATCCATAACTTGGAGGACACCTGAAGAAGCATAGACCTGAGGAGAGGTTCTGGACCACTGAAAGCAGATGTCACAAATAATTAGGGACAGAGGCCAACACAGAGATGGAGATTTGCATGCAGAATTTTGCTTTTTTGCCTCAATCTGTTTAACATTTTTGCTTGATAAAGACTGAGCATGTCTGTGCTAGAAATCCTATGCAGCATGTGCATGATGTGCCTTTGAATTAGGTTTTATAAAACCTAAAGGTGCATTCAAGTTATTAGAAAGTCTGTGGGATCTTGTAAAAAGTTTAGACTGGAGTAACTGGGCTGTGAAGAGACAGATCTCAGAAGGGAGTGATGCTCAAGATCTTTATACTCATGTTGTATCTAAAGACCCAACGGTAAAGCCAATGTCTACATTTGTTCTATCAAAGCAGGCAAAATGCTCTTGAATCCATATTTTGAATTATAATAGCATTGTTAATGTTGACTTTTAATTGCCACTAAGAACTGAACTCACTGAGCCTGGACACCTTCTCTACCTGTTGTCCAACCCGGTTCCCACCACAGCATCTCCCCCAGAGCTGCTGAGGAGAAGTATCCCAGGCAGGCAAAGAGCAGCTAAGGTGCTGAGATATAATTCCTCCATGTTTTTCCTACCCACAGGTCACTTCCCACACACATCTCAGCTGGATATTTTCAAATGCAATCCTCCATCCCCTTGTGAGAACAAACCAGAAAATGCTGTGGCTAAAGAACAGCGTGAATTCGTGAAGCTGATACGCAGAAAACTATGAACTACCAGCTCTTACCCAAAGTCCAGCAGCCTGTGCTATCCTAATCTGTGGCGATCAACTGTCTCCAGGGAATTTAACACTACCTTCAGAATGCCAGAAAGATAAGCAAATGCTTAAGGTCCCAAACATGTCCATGATTTAGGAAAGTCATAAGTCTTAGAAAGAAAACAGCGAATAATTCACCAAAAAAAAAGTATGGCTATTACATTTCTTAAAAACGTCTCACCATATATTGTTTTTAATTTCATTTTAGAAAGATTCTTTGAAGTGTCAAGCTAATTTGACTCCCCATTAGCTGTCTCTTGAGCTTTTAATCGAATTCTAACCATAAAATATGATTATATGCTGTATGAAGTTCATTGGACCAATTTCAAAATGCCAGAAATAACCTTTAGCACAATTTAAATAGCACCAGCCTGAACCTTTGCAGGCACTGCCACTGGCTTTCAAGTATGTCAAGAATAGTTCAGAAGCAGCATCCGTTAATGCACTTTTTATTGTCATGGAAGGAAGTCATGGTAATGGTTACTTTGAAGTGAGGACATTTTTCTGCATTATCCTCTTATTCTAGCCAGAGTAAAGAACTCAATTTGAAATGCAATCTTTAAAAAAAAAATCATTTCTGACATAAAAACCTGCATCTTTAAATGGACAACTTTTCAGGCTGATATTGTTAGATGGGCTATTTCTCATCTGAAAGCAATCACCGCTGGTTTAGATTTGTCTCTGACATATAAGAAAATATGTTGCCGAGTTTCACAATAGCAAATGTGAGAACTCAGGGGTAGTTTCACAAGCCATGAGCATGCACAGTGCTGCTGTGACTGCTGTCTAGACACCTATAAAATTCCATTAACAATTTCCACCCACAGATTTAAGTTCTTAATTCATTTATTACTTCTGTGAGGTAAGGACATATTAGCTGTAATTTGAGGCTAGAAAATGAAGGATAAAGAGTGACTAGCTGCAATTTGAGGCTGGAAAATGAAGGATAAAGAGTGACTTTTAAGGTCAACCAAGAAACCCGTGGAATTAAATCTTCCTGAGAGTCCCAAGCCAATAGCTCTAACTGCAAGACTGTCAATAACAGCCCACATTTCAGGTCCCTCTATTACACTTGCTTTGCACTCTTGCAATGATGCTCTTAGGTGATGGACCTCTCCAGTGATGCAAGTGTTGATGTTTCATACCCAGCTGCTGACATAGCCGTTCTATGAAACCCCACTGTTTCCTAATATGTGTTCAGTGAATAGAAAGGGATACGCAAACAAGTTTTTGATCTGTTGAACAGCCTGGAGCTTAGTGCAGCCTGTTCTTTCAAGGACAGTTTAGTCAAGCCACCCTTACCGCTACAATAAATACTGAGTCTTTATGGTGTATTTGTGTGACTTACCCATCCCCCATCTCCAAGAGACGTGTCTGGGTAAGCATGTACACGTACACCCCACTGCCCATAATTATTTACTGTAAGCACGGCTTTACAGCTGCTTTCAAGCATGTCAGTGGGACTACTCGGAGTCGAAACACCTTTATGATATTACTAAAGAGAAGCTTCACTTACTGGTCTCGGCAAGCTGTACTGATACATTTCTGGTCTGTACGTGGGTACCCACTGTACCCCGGCTCTAGGCCGGGTCATGGTGCCCGGCGCGCTGGTCACAACCTCCGAGTAGGGCAGGTGTGGAGCCGAGCCGTACGAGTCCTGCCTGCTCTGGCCTCCGTGGCCCGCAGAGGCCAGGCTGAAAGCCTCTTCCAAGAGCATGTGCATCTGCTGTCGAACCTCGTCAATGGAGGGCTGAGAACTTAAAGTTGAGGTCTCCGAGTGGCCTTTGGCCTGACGGGACCTGCTGTAATTCCGAGGCTCGTTGACACGGTCAACATTTGTTTCTTCTATAATTTCAGGCTCAGTCTGTTGGGGGGAATAAAAGCACGTATATGTAGAAAGCTTTACAAGACAGTATTTGTGCTGCTTCACAAAACATTCTTGAACACAGATGTAACATATACAAAGTCAGGAATTGTGACAACGTGGACGCGCAACAAACATTGGAAAGGAGTGATACGATGCAGGGGAGCATAATAGCTGTTTATGTCCTACATTGTTTGCTGGGAAAACTAGCAGGGACACTGTAGCAGATTAAATTGTCAATGACTCCCTTAAAAACAATTAGAATTAATGTTTGAATTCTTTTCTTAGTTGTGGTATCAGTGGGAGCACAACTGTGCCAGGAAGAGTATGGTTCCCATACCATCACTCTGAAGGGCCCCTTACAAAGGGACTGCTTATTATAGTTACAGGGACTGAAATTTCTTTGTTCATTCTCTCACATTAAGATTCCAGAAGGATTCAAGTTTAGGAGTTTTACTGAACTTTCTAGCCCAGTGAGGACCACTAACAGTGACACCACAAACTAGGTCATGTCCCTTGCAGAGAATACCATGACCCAGCTCGGTCATCTTACCCAGCCACCAAACAGGAATTACATAGATATTTATGCAAAGTTCATGTGGGAATAGTGAATGAAGCACATACTCTAACGAGCAGATAGGACTTGACGTGACAGACTTCTCCATGAGAGAAAAAAATCTTCCTATGGAAAGAACTTGACAGTGAAATACTGCACTCCTTTTATCTTTTGTAAGATTAGTTTTACAGCCCATAGTTTTAAAAAATATATATTTTAAACCGGGAACCTAAACCACCAACTGATTCCGTATAGATCTTTAAATATCGGTGAAATGCATTTAAGATGCTAGGATAACTGGAATGAACAATAGGATATGTATTGTCTTCTATATATAGCACGAGGTTAGAACTGTGCTAGCGTTTAAAATAGCCACAAATAAAAGAATACAACAGGACGTTCTTACTAAAAATTCCAGCCCTCTCCTGATCATTTGAGTGTTCTGAAACTCCTAGTGTGGCATATGTTTTTATCTGATCATGCTTTTCTACCCCTGAATAGATAAGCAACTGTGCCCCCAACCTTTTGCAAGCTATACCAAAATCATCATACATATTTCTTCCTTTTCAGAGGAAAATATCAAACTGATTTTCTTCTTCTGTTATCAGTTACTCAGAGTTGCATTGTTAGTCTAAAAATTGATAATAAATTTAACCAAAAGATTAATGTGTTTTCTCTAAGAGTAACTATGTTTTGTATTTAATGAAAATACAGCAAGAAAAAGAAAAGAGAAAAGTTTAATTAAGTCAGCAATGAATCATTTGTATATTAGAATTCAACCATAGTTTATATAATTATGTTTACACAGTATATTATCCAAATTCAAAACCACAAACTTAGCTTCAGGCTTCCTAAGTGATACACGCATCAGACAGCGGGAGGGACAATGTAACTGCACCAAATGAACAAAAAAACTTTGTAGGAAATTTTCAGCTAAATACTTTCCCTACATTTTATTCCTGCATTTTGATTCCATTGTTGTTTGTGTTGTCACAGTAAATAAAAATCAGGTACATTTTAGAAGCCTGATTATAAAATGCAATGGTAGTTTGTAGAAGTGCAGTCAAAGAGCCTCTTGAAATCATACTGCCCCAACTGGATGGTTAATCACAGCTCTTCTATTTCTCCATGCCTGTAAAAATGTCAGTGAGTGGAATCCCACAAGAGGCCTATTAGTACACAATGATGAAATAAATCAGGTTTTCTACAAGCCCTTGGTGAAGCCATTAGACCTCTACAGAATGTCTAAAATATATCTGATGAATAAAAGATGCATATTAGCAGTCAACATTAAGCCAGCTTTGAATTATCAATATAAAAGTTGACTTGACAATTTTGGAGGAGACTGGTGATCATTTCATTTCCTCAAGTTTTAGAATTTATTTCAATTCATCCTATCACTTTCTGATGTATGCCATTTGCTTTCCTGCTTTACATATAAGTATCATAAATAGATGCCACTATAGTTGTTAATGCAACCATTACAAAAATCCAGATATTGTTCATACACAGTTACTGTATAATACAAGGAGCTAGGGTTACATGAAGAAGGAAATCAAAATCCTGTACTGAGAGACACTTTATACACTTGCATAATTCTGCTGCTGCAACTACAGCAGGAACATTCCTTATGTGAACATTAATCCATGAGCTTCTTGAGGCATTGCATAAATCTAGCTCTATCAACAAAATTATGCCAACAAATTCTTTTATATACTGGTCTCTTAGATATGTATAATAAGGGAAATTTCTTCCTTTTACACCAAAAACAGCCTAAATATTTTTTGCTCTGCTATAAAACTCATTAGCAGTCTAGAGGTTCCAGAGTCTTTCATTATGGCCTGTGCTCTACTCACAGTTGACTGTGAACATGTTGAAAATAATAAACATGTCAATAAAATCTCCTTAATCTCATTCCTAGGTGACACTAATGATAGCAAACCCAACTGGGATTCTTTAAAACTGAAAGATAGATACTGTTCAATAATTCATTTATAAAAGACACTATAAAGGCAAATAATATACTGAAAAAATTAAACAGGAGCATGTACACACCAAAAATAATACAAAAAGCTACATATTCCATATGGACATATATAGAATAGTATATCTTTAGGCTCATATTCTTAACAGTTTTTAGTTCTGAGAAACAGAACCATGATTCATAGAAATATCATGAAAAATAATTATAAAGAATGAAGTATTTTTAGAAAAGTATGAATGAAGTATTTTAGAAGACCATAATAGAAATAACGGAAATTGAAGGGGAACCTTATGGTTGTGCATATAAGTCTAGCAGTTCTTAAAGAGTTTTCTTAAAGAATCTGGGGGATCTTGATCTCTTTTCTTTAAAAAAACAATATCCTTGAAAAGATAAACCTCAACACACACAACAACAACATGGGTGTACTGGTAACAGCTCAAAAAAAGATCCATCTCTTAATCTGGAAAAAACATAACATGAAGACAATAGGAGCTATTTGATTCATAAATTTAATTGTGTGGGGCTGTTTATAAAATGCAAATTTCACTATTCTTTGGCAGGACTTGCTGCTAAATAATGTACTGGGAGGAAGATGGGAGGCGTCGGAGAAGGATGGAACCTTTAAAAGGACAAACTGGACGCCAAAAAATGGTACCAGTTGTTACTATATTCAAACCAGCCCTTTCTCAGAGCCCTTTCCCATCCATTTTCAGAGGTCAGATTTACAGAGGTGCTTAGTTACACCACTGGTGAGATCCATATGAATTCCATGCATAGATATAGCTGTAAGTGCCCACCCATGGGTATCCTGGGAGACGAAGCCGGTCAGACGCTCAGCAGAGCTCTGAGGAACCTCAGAGAGGAGCGAGGGAAACCAGCCCACTCTGTAGGGTGAGGCTTAGGAGCTAAATTTCAATATCCTATCCCATTTTCCCTGTGGCATTTTTCTACTTTCAGGGAGGAAACACATTCCGAGTTAGAAGAGGTGCACTGCAGTGAATCTGCAGTGCATCGGGCTAAAGCATTTTATGTAACTTATCAGTTTAGCAGACTGTGCCAGGGACAGGTTGCCCAACTGCAGCATTAAAAGAAAGGCAAAAGCAAATTTCTCTGTGATGTGCACAGATCTCAGAGTTTATAATTACTTTTAGGACACTTGAGAATCTGCATAAGCTCACTAATCTACTTTCAGGGTTGTTAACAAATTTTCTTTCAAAATATGTTTTATATACAGAATACATAGTATACTGAAATATATTCTCAAAGTCTGCTGCCATGCCTGCTCCCAGAATGTTGATTTCAGGACAGTACCCGGTGTGAAAAATTAGCTTCTGTTAGCAAAGCATTAGTGTTCTGATTCCTCAGAAAGCAGTGAACCGTTCACCCCGCTTACATGGCCCACCGTGACTCGTGCAGTCTGATGGGAAATGTCCAAATGCAGAAAATCATTTAAGAAATCTGACAACTACAACATGCCCTGAAGAATTCTGTAAAAGATTTAAACTTCCCTGAACATATGCCCTGACCTTGGCACTTCACCTTGCTAAAAACACATTCTTGGCAGCCGAGGGGGTTGACAGTGAAGCCCAGCACAAAATGTTTGTTGTCTGCAGAGTTTAGAGGAGGAACAACCACAGGTGAATTTCCTTGTTTTCCAGAATGGTTTAGACTTTCTGCAGGGACTGATCCTCAGGGCCAGCTGAACTACAGCAGTTTGGACACATGATGAAGTTTTGAAAAGTACTCCATTACTCCAGTGTGGGGGCTACTTTTTGTCCTCATTCTGAGTGCACACAACATCAGCTTGCACCCAGTGTAAGTTCAACCTGCACAAGACAATTCATCTGCCTTGTGCCGGCTGGGTGAGCTCCTTGGACCATAAAGCAGCATCTCCTTGGGCTGGGTCTGACATTTACCTATGCAAAACTGTCCCAGTTCGGAGGTAGCAAGAGGACAATATCTGTCCCTAGGGGATTCCCACCAAACACTTACATCAGGACTTTGGTGAAATTCCCCGAAGTTGGTTGTTCATTCTTCTGAACCAAGACAGCAGCTTCAGGCTGCTCTACAGAACAACAGGGCATTTTAATTGCAATGAAAAAAGCTCAGTCATGTAAGTGGCCACACACTTAAAGGAACTATCTGAATTCAAAATTCGGTATTTCAGCAAATAATGAGTTTCAGGGAAAATGTTTAGTTTGCATTTCAGACTGTAAAATGATGTACAATGATAAAGGACATGAAAGAGTCTCTGCTTTGAACATCCTAAGCTTTTTTTGTTTTCAGGTTGCTGAGTGCATATAAACTCCTGTAACACTAAATATCCCATGACAATCAGTAGTTTCCTGGTTTTAGGAGTAAGTTAAGACTGTGGAGCAAATTTCACTGCGTGTATCCAACAAACTTACATCATATCCACTGTTGCGGATTCCACGTCTAGGCCTTTCTCGAGTCACAAGAAGATCCATCTCAGTTTCTCCTGGGCTGGGACTGTTCAGGGACTGCCTGCTTCTGTATACAGAGTTCTTCAGTGGTTGCCTAGAAAACAAGGAATGAGAAAACAGCAAAATAAAAAGAAAACAAAAATATGACAGGCAGCAGTTTTTAATACTTACCTTTATTCTCAAATTATGAGGTTCATAAAAATGCCACTTTATTATATGACAGCTTTTCTAGATATATGAAGCGCTAGAAATCAGTTATTAAGATATGATTACATTTTTTTACTGCTAAGAAAATAAAGTTATGTAAAAGACATGGACATCATATGCTTATGAGATGCAGTATGTCCCAAGAAGATATCAGGCCCCTTTTAACCTCAGCTCACGAGATTCAAATTCATTAAAAAAAAATAACAGCTTCTCCCACAGACACAGATGGGGAGCAGAGATTTGGTCGCCGATCCTGAGCAATGAGAGAGAAGTGGAATAACACTCCACCGAAACAAACACCCAGCAAAGTGAACGGGAAGAGAAACAGGAGTGGGAGGAAACTGCTTGCAAGATGCTGTTTTTAAATAGTCGGTGTGGTAAGTGGCCACAGCTTCCTGAGGGAGCTGTGCTCTCTGAGATTCGGCTGCTCCCAGCACAGCTCTGAGCTGTGCTGGGGCAAAGTGCTGCTCATCCCTAGGCATCGAGCCTTCACCAGTGTGTGCTCAGGAGCAAGGGGAAGAAAACAGAATAGAAAGGCAACATGTGACTGAATACCCAAAATACCCTGTCATCTTTCCAACACAACCATTTCTGCCCTTGCTACTGGTTATTCAAAACCAAATACAAAACATATCGGTATTTATCTGCAGGAGTGTTTGCCAAACGGTGATATAGGAACTTTCTGCTTCATCAAGCTATATCTTTTAAGGAGGCTACTTCTAAACCAGAAGAGTTGTTTCCATACTGTACCTGGCCGTTCATTAGTCATTTCCTTTGCATAGCCCAGAGAAGCACTGATCCTGTTGCAGGTCAGTACCAGATGAAACAATGGCACGCCAGCTTCGTTAATTACACTGCTATTAGAGCCTGATACAAAGTTACCTTTGCCTGGCCATGCTATTTTCCTGCTTTGTTCAACTACTCCGTTCAGAACACCAGAATCAGATCAGGTCATCTAACGTGTCTCTGTGTGGTTCACACGGGGGACTTGGCACATCCACAGCGAAGACAAGTCACACTGCTGTGTCTGAATTCACACTTTCCCTCCCTTCATGGTTGAACATCTCAAGAGCCATCAATGGAACGAACAGATATGACAGTCCAAATGAATTCACTGATAAAAAATTCGTCAGTTATTCCAGATTTGGTTAACAGCACTTTTTGTCTTGACAGATTAGAGCAGCAAAAAACTGGTTTGCAGAAATCCAGCAAGTAGGACATTTATATGATCAGACAGGATAAAAGGTAAGAAAAAAAAGAACAGTTTCACACTTGTGATTAAACAAATTACTCAGACATGCACTTAATTTTAAGGCAAGTTTCAAAACCTTCTGTGTGACCTTTGATCACGCTCGTGTTTGAAAGTCCCAAATGCGCCGCCAAAGCAGAAGACAAAGACAGCTTTTGGAATAAGTTTCCCCTACGAAAGGAATCTTGAATAAATTCAAGTTCATTATGTTGTTTCTTCCCATATAATTATGTCAATATTACTAGAAATACTGTCAATATTACCAGAAACAGGGTGAACTATGTTAAGCAAAGGCTAATCGGATCTGACAATCTTTATTTTCCTACATTAAAAGTCCCTAAAATTTCATGTTTTACAATAGGTCCATAAATACTTAGTTGAGGCAGTTGTGGTATATTTTCTGTGGGATTCAAATACACAGCTCTGTAATATATGCAGATTCTTGACCTGATTACAAACTATTAAAGAAAATCCAAGAATAGTGCGTATCATCAGTAGGCTCTTAAAAATTACCTTGAGATTGCCAATTACCTCATTTAAGAGAGTTTTACTAATGAGAAAGGAGGTATGACCGGGAACAACTGGCATTCAAATGGGTTAGAAAGTGCCTTCTGGGAACACAACTGTAATGTTTTAAAACATGAGTTTTCTGGTATGGAAGACTGAAAAAACCAAATCATTTAGCAGCAGTGTTTTGTAAACCATTTTAAATACCATCTAAAATTAATCCAAAATGCAAAGGTAATCTTGAGTTATCAACTGCATTTCTATTTTCTGATATATTTTGGAAAATACGTAATAATGTGATTCAAGTTACAGGAATATATACAAAACAGAAGAGAGTAGAATAAACATTTTCCCTAAAAACTCTGGAATCTTTGACTTTCTTTCTAGTGATATTATTTTTTTGAAGCAATTTTTTAGATTTTAATTGCTGTAACTAATGATATAAACAATAATTCAAGGCAGAAAAAGTTAGAAATATTTTTTCAATTTTATGTTTACCTAGATTGCTTTTAAAGCAATTTTATTTCATTACAGAAATACAATTCTATTGATTCACCTAGCAATAACCAAACCCCACGTTACCTTGTAGTACTATTCAAGGTTTTCCTCCAGCAGCGTGCCATTTTAGCCATCTTATTTTTGTAAGAAGAATAGGGACAGATAATTGTCATGTGTGCTGCAGCATATCTAGCTCAATTCCAGGTCTTGGTATGGTAATTTTATCACCCACTTTGGAGTTGGTTTGCTTGTCAACATCTGTGAAGTTCATTAGGTGTTCTGTGTCTCTACGGAAATGGTTCTCTCTTCCCATGTAGGCATATAGCCTGTACATTTAACAAGTAAATCCAGCGGCCAGCCTTTCATGGCTCAGCCACACATTGCATCGTTCCTCCCCACCTGCCTCCAAGCAGTTTAGATCGTGCCTGCGATCCCTGTCTCAAATAGACTATGACATGTTTACACAACACACTAGAAAACACGCAGGAAAAAAATGTATTCTGGGATCTTTCTGCACGTTGGCACAGAAGCAAACAAACATCAGTATATTTAACGAAAAGCAGATGGCTGGTATTAAAGCTTCAGCGTGATGCTCGGTACGTTTCCGACGTGGCATGTGACACATAGCAAACATCCAAAGTAACGCCTCAATCTGTCACTGCGTGTACAGCACACGCTCACATCAGTGTGTCAAGGCAACTTTCTGGCTACCTGCGCCAAGCGTATTCCTCAACAAATGTTCCTGGTGTTCCATCTGTACCTTCCGGACAGAGCTTCTAATGAGGGTTCAGCTTCTTACCTTTTCAATGCTCACTAACCTGGAGAACTGCACAAGGAAATGATGTCCCAGGTCCTCCACCAAGAACACAACATACCTGTGATTCAGCATCTTTTTTCTTCATTGACCAGTGCAACCCTGGGAAACACCCCATCAAGGGTGTTATCCCTCAGCCTTTTTACTCTAGAACTATAGAAATTCATCTGATCACAGATTTTGCCCACATTCTGAGCCAACACAGCTTTTGTAATTCCTCTTACAGCCTTTGCCATCTCCGTGCCTCAAGGGAATCACTGAAATTGCACTGTGTGCAACATCTGTCTCTACTGATGCTTTGACTGCAGTTGATTTATGCTCATAGGAAAATTTTGGTCTGAACTTCCCAGGAGATGGGATGCAAGTTTGCACCTCCAGGCATGAGGTCCATTTCCAGAGGAAATGTACTTCAGCACTCCTTTTTATCTCATGGATCAACTGTTGCTTGTCCCTGATTACAGCAAGAACCGGAGCCCTCCTGGTGCAAGGTGCTACAGCAAACACACTCTTTGATAACCCTTCACACCCTCAGCACACCCGAGGAAGAGGAATCTGCACACTGTGCCACTCCTGGGGTAGGACTGGTGTGATCTCCTCTTTACAATACATCAGTCTGTGCTTCAGAGAGCAACAGCAACAGAGCAGGTCCACCCACCAACCCACTCACCACAGGAGGCTCAGGCAGAGTCAGCGTGCGCGCTCCCCCCTCATTTCTAAAACGGGGAGATGAATACTACTGGTGTGCCATCCTCACGAGACAGTCGAGTGTTAATCAAACATTAGTACTGTTATACAATATGCCAGCTTCACCTCACAGATGGGCAAATTCTGAATTTCTCTCTTACAGGCACAGGAAGATCATCAATAACAGGTACACACAACACCTTACACATATTGTCCCTGCAATGAAAATACATGGACTACATGCTGGTTATGTTATCTCATGCCTACTGCAATAGTTATATTCAGACAAAAATAAGGACAAATTAATAACACCAATGAACTTTGGAAAAGAACAAATTCAAATGCTAACTTCCCACCTAAAATGCACTCTCAGTATTACCAGACACATTTGCTACCACTTCTTCTGTTTACCTTTGAAAATTACTCAGAAGAACTTGGAACAGTCCCTCCCCTTATATTTTTTATCTTTCCATTTGTTTGTTTTTAACCACCTTGCAATTTTAGCAGAGGACACGCTTTCTGTGGGTCCTATGAATTTTCTTTATAAAGCAATGGGGACCAGTGACCATACAACAAACAGCTGGCTCTTTAAGAACGGCCCCTTTGACTCCCCGGACATCAATTTTCCTCCCAGATGAAGAACTGCATATAAGAAGCCTCACCTGTTCTTAGGCTCAGCAAATGGAGATGAGACATCTGCATCTGGATCCAAAATGTGGTCAAGTTCTTTCTGGTTTTTTTCATACATCCTTTTTCTGTCTGTCAGCCCCTTGCTGTTATCAACCTGTGGGAAATCATAGTACCCCTTCCTCTTGGCTTTCAGGCGCAGCTTGTTGCGGTAATGTTCTATATCTGACTTCTGCTTCAAAGCCTTGTTCACCTAAAAGGCAAGAAGATGTTTAAAGGATGGAGGTGGGCTGGCTACTTCCAAATGATATTGTCATGAGTGTGTTTGATGCTCTGCATGTGTCATCTTTCAGAGCGCGTTTTTGTACCACACCGTGCCATCTGTAAGCAGCGAGGAACTGCAAGTGAACAGAGTCGCTGCATTTTTATGGCTTGGCAGATGGTTAAATAATTTTAGCCTAAAAACCATGTACCATTACAACAGTGACTCAGATACACCCACTGAAGAAAAACACTGATGATGGTAAGCCCGTTGGTGTGACCCAATACTGTGCTTTGCTTTTGGGCACCATGGGCAGAACTCACTGATGAAAACTCTTCTGGGGTTCTGTAAATACAGAGACATCACCTCTGACTCCACAAAACCTTAAATAAGTCACCACTGATGGATGGGAAAGAACTCCAGTGAAATGTCATCAAGTTTTCCTTTTTTTATTTGCTTTCTTACGAATCTGTTATGGGCTCCTGTCAGGGAGGATCCTTAAGAAAAGGCTGTTTGGTCTGACCTGGTACATGATAGTTCCGAAGTACCGGGAAAATTTCTCTCCTGCTTCAAACTGGCCATTACTTGGAAATCAGGAAATTACTTGGGCTTTGTGCTTCCAGTGTCAAATTCTACAGTCAAATTTCTCACAAGTTACAGGAAGTTTAAGTACAAGGGAGCACACAGCACCAGGAGCGTCATCCTGCTGCCTTACAGAAAATAGATGCTGAAATCTAAATAAGCCTTCGTGTGAGTTTGGAAGTTACGTGGCACGTCAGGACTCAAAATAAAAGTGCAAAATGGAGCACAACAGGCTGCTGTACCCCAGGCCCACATGGGAAGCCTGGTGACATTGTGTTTTGCTGTGACTCTGGCAGCACCCTTCCCTGTTGCTTTTAAACAGCATCAGAGAGGTTGTGGCAGATCTTTAAATGACTCTTGCAGTGTGAGTTTGCAAACAAGGCACCTCTCTGGCTTGTTCCCATCATGTTTAACAACTATATAAAAGCCTTATTCTTTCGTAAACGGACCAGTCTTGATTAAAAATACATCAAAACATGAATGTAAGTGTTGAAGGCAAAGCATGCTTTTTTGGCCAGCGTCTGGATTGGACATTTGTGCCATCCCACCTTTTTTTCCCAGGAAACAACTGCACCCTCTATGCACAGGCTGGAATGCAGACTGAGCAAGGCCATGGTCCCATTGCATCCCTTCTCGCTCTGAGTGAGATGTATTGCTTGGTATGGAAAGGTCAGCCTGGCACCCAGATGATCTATACACATTTCCATGCTCAGCCACAGAATTCCTGCAGACAGAGGTCTGATTCTGCTTTCTTCATTACTCATTTCTTTTAAATCAATATACTGGGAGAGAAAGACATCAGGAAGGTAGGAATATAGAAAATGGCCTCTTCCAAGGTTGCAGGCATCCACAAGTGCCTGTGAAAGAGCAGGTCTTAAATTCTCAGATCCGTGAGCCAACAATGCTAATGGAACTTTATATAGCATCAGGGTGAAAAGCTCCTACCAGTCCTCAGCTCTAACAGGCTTAAGATTGTTCCGCTTGTGGCTGTAGCCAAGGAAACAGCTGGAGACATTATCAGACGGTCCTTACCTCTCCATTAATGATGGCAGATTCCTGGCTCCTCTCTGATGCAGCATGAACAGCGGGCAGGGCCACAGGTTTGATGGCTATGAGCTGTACCGATCCAGAGGAGGTGTCGAAGGGGTCAATGGCAGATTTGGCAACGTTATCAAAGAGAATGCCTCCCTCCTCTTCATCACTCACGGGCACTAAAGCACATCAAACTCATTCAGCATAAAGACACAGATATTTTCGCTGCAGTTCAAGGTGAAATTCAGCAAGTACATGCTTTAATGATGTGCTCAGTGCACTCAAGGTGCAGACCTGGGAGACCTCTACACTGGATAAAACATCCCATCAGATCACAGAAAACATTATGTATTCAAAGAATTATCTGCCACTTCCCCAAAGAAGGTTGATTTCCAATCTTCACTAATAAGATGGAAAAAAAAGGAGAAGAATGAAACAAAATTGTATGAAAATTACAATGAAAGTTAAATTACATGTTTTCCTACATTTCACGTGGAAACACACACACAAGTTCTCACATGCCAGGCCATCAGTAGTTACATCTGATCTAAATCCAAGCTTTTTTTTCTGTCTTATAGTATAAGAGCACACTCAAAATTTGCTACAGTAGGTACGTTTGTTCTCCAAAAGTTATTCCTGCTGAAAGTCCCACCTATTAAAATAAAACATTACAGTTGTGTATTAAAATGGGCTTAAGAAACTCATGGCATCCAATTTTCTGTTATTTTTTTGCTTTGCAAGGCAGTACCTCAGGTGTCTATAAAGTTAAACAGTTAACATTTCTTAAGAGGCAGAAAAAGGCTTCTGTAAATCTTTAAATGGCATGGCAAAGCATCTTTAGTTTTAGCTTTCTATATAAGTGGATAATTCTTTCACATGCAATTGGGCCCTTTCTCCTCAGAAGTTTATTTGTAAACATTCATCACCTTATCAGCTGTTGAATCTGAAACCTCTTATCCTCATTTTGGAATGAAAGAATGACATTAAAGCAAGAGCACAAATTCTACAAAGAGATCCTTGCAAACATCTTTGAATAATTAGGCTATTAGAGGGAAGAATGTTTGCTCCATCTCCTAACTGACAGGAGCAGAGATCCTCTGCTAAAGAACAAAGTGGCCTGCTCTAAATTTATTTCCTCTGAAAATACACTCTGGTTTAATATTTAATCACTGCACAAATTACAATGGACTTGTATAAACTCAGCAGTTTAGACAGCCAATGATTTTGTAAGGAAATATTTGACAGCAGCAACGTAAACTATGAACCCACTGAATAAGCTCATTGTCTTGCTGTCTGTGCTCAGCCTGGACTGGAGCTGGCACTACTTGAGCTCTGAGTAATACATGAGTTAAATCACTCTGTCCTTAGATATTGTCCCTCCAGCTCCACAGAACTGTCCAAACAGGGCAGAGTCTTGAGTGGGTCTGAAATCCCCTCGTCCTCCTGGGGCTGTTCAAACACTCTCGATCTGTGTGTTCAGCAGAGCGGGCGGATCACAAGCCTGACTCGATGGAAGGAACTGCTGGCCTCACCTTGACCACCACACCTCCAGGACAACACGCCAGCAGAACCTGATAACGAATTGATCCTTGCCTGTCACAGACCACACATGAACAGGATGGTATTCATGTTACAATGAGTATGAAAGTGAAGCATGGATGCTCTTCCCTGAGGGAATTTTGAACCAGTTGCCATGTAAGTTGCCAGATGCAGTTCTGGAAGCTGGGTCTTCTGTGTAATTCACTGCTGAAACCTCCACACTACCCTAACAAGGTACCTCTGTTGTGACATGACTATCTCCAAGAGAGAAAAAGTAATTTCACCAGCAAAGATAGTATCTCTTGATAATTAAAGCTCAAGTGAGCCTGGATAGTATCTGATCAGCAGTCCAAGTACCATGAAATTGTGGAATCCCTTCTCTTTGGCTGCCTGTCCTGGCATTTGCCTGAGCCAGGCATGCCCAAAATCCCTGGCTAAGCATCAACTTGAAAAACATGATTCTTTCCAAACATCCTCTGCACACCCTACTTAAACAAAAAGCACCAAGAAGCACGGCTGTGATTCCACCCCAGCGTTTCAGAAGGGCTGCGCTTGCCAAGACCTCAGCAGGGATGCCCAGCACCCCCCCAAAAAGCACTACTAGCTACAGGTGCACTGGTTGTCTCATCAGTCCTTGTTTCAGGATCAGAAACCAAGAGTCTTGCTTCATGAAACAGAATTCCTCTGGATCAAAGACTCATTAAAGAAGTGAAAAAATAAGGGTGAGAACAATCAGAAATCACAGATGGCATCTACTTCTGATGTGGAACACCAACACCACAGAGCGCCCTCAGTATCAGCCCTCTCACCATGGGCACATCTGCACCTACTGCAGTGCTATTGGCATGGAAATGAAAGCCAAACGAAATTGGAATTCTATTCCACCTAAGCTTAGCATTTGGTCATTAATTGGCAGGTTTTATCCCGTTGCCCTGTTTTTTTCATTGGTAAGTGATAAAGAGCCTGTGCTCTGCAGTTACTGGCGCACTGTCATAGTCTGCAGTGGCAGTGAACCACAGCAAGTACGATGGGAGTTTTATTATTTACTCCTATTCAGCATTTTCTGAGAGAATGTACAGCAAGCATTTATAACGTGATAGAACCACGGCAACCTCCAAACTCTGAAAAACAAACCAAGGGTATTTCAGAGAAAAGGGGGAGTCCTGGAGCGTTTGTTTCTGCTGTGTCTCCCTGCCCTGGGCCAGTCCACTCATCCCAGCGCCTCAGCTGGGCGAGCAACTGATCAGGATGGGCAACTCCAGATATTCTTTATAGTCACTCCCAATGAGCATCCTTGTTTATTATAGTTGCCAACACAGATTTAAAGTGATGGTTTTAATCACTGTTTTAAAACAGATGCATTCCAGCATTCTTGTGGAGTCATTGTTTTACTCATGCTTGCGTTGTCTGGGTGCGCACAGAGACTTAAGAGTTCAGAAAAGAGCAAAACCCAACTTAATCACCTACTTGTCAGCAATTTCCCGTCTCTGAAACATCTCATGCCACGTGATCCACTGAGATTGAATTACTCCTCCTAATCTTTCTGACACCAAGATACATCCAGAGCAATCATTTCCTCAGGTCGAGTGCCAGCTGCAGTGAAGCTCAGCGTGGCACTGGGTCCTTCAAGAGCAGGACCATCATTGAAGCTTCATCTCCACACCATTCAGCCGGGAGTAGGCACGATTTGCTGGAGGTGCCTAAGGGATGCTACCACCCTCCCGTTTCCGTGCAGCTCTGCGCTGTTTCCAGCCTGCAGTGCCAGCAGGTGGTGCTGCCCACTCGTGACACTGGTCCCGTGGAAAAGCAGCTGTGGAACGGTAGCTCCGAATGCATAAAAGATAGACAGGTGAAGTGTTCTATTTTTATTTACTTTTTAATTTATAGTCCAAAACCCGAAAGTTATACTTTTTGTCAGCCAAAGACTTCAATGAAGGCCACAGAAGACTTCTTCTCTCCTCTCTCTTTCCCTCTACCCTGTCTTTCCTCCCCTCTCCCCCATCAAAATATGTTGGAAAAGAGGGGGAAAAAAGGACTAAAATATTTGCCCATTAAAAAAAAAAAAAAAAGAAAACAAAACAAAAGGGACATTTAAATTACCTGTGAATCAGGTAACCTTGCAGCAGAACATTTTTAACAAACAACACTTGTGATGTGCTGCTCAGAAGAAACCATTTGGCCAATTTTGGAATCCTCAGGAAAAGAATGGTGTCAATAGAATAAAATGCATTAAGTCAAAACCTGGGAAATGCAAGCAGGTGGATGTGCTCTGCCTTTTCTTAGGTCATTCAATGAAGCATTAAAAATATTCAGATTTATTTTGCATGAAGGGAAGGCAAACATTGCAACCATACCTAGAGAGTATACTTGGAGTCTGACAAAGAGCAAACTCTGCCTGAGATCTAACAGAATGGCTTCTTGTGAAAGAGCCCAGGTATCAATATTTCAAACTGAAATCTTGATTCCTGCATGCAATTCAATAATGCGGAAATTATTTTAATTTTAGAGAAAATCTCTCTATGGAAAAAAAAATTACACATTTTCTGCATCATCCAGGTCATTCCATTGGTCTGTTGATTATCTCCAGAAAAGTAGGAACAAGACCTCTTAGCAATACAGAAACTTCTGTTTCTGAAGGAGTTTATAGGCCTGTAAGTAAAATACAAGTTTCCTCAGATTAATATCTGAACCTATTCAGGACAGGAATACCTCTCTATAAGATACTGCTTCCATATACACCCAATGGCAAGACAGTGCAATTCTAAACCCTTCACAAACAGCACAAATATTATATTTTCAGAAGCAGACACCTTACAGACAAATGGAAGCAGCTCATGATTCCACCTGGAGAGTATTTTCTTACATGAAAAATTCTGCTAAATTTTAGGTGATGTGCCTGAGGTGTTGCAGTCCTGGGTTTTCCTGGGACCCTGAAGTAGGAGTCCCCTGAGCAGGTTGAGATCTCTCAACTGGTATTTGCAGGTTTTTTATGAACCTGTATACATGGGATGTCTACTTATCTGTTAGCTGCTTGTTTCATTCAGTTTCTACGAAGGTTTCCTGTCCTTATAAGCAGAAGCAAGGATATCTCTCTCTGTTGTTATGTCTTCTTCTCCAACTACATCTGCCTCATCTATTTAAATATCAAAGTCAATCAAAAAATGTGCTTTGTAATGTTTTTAGCAAATCCATCAGATCCTTTTCTTGGCTGGCACTTCTGTAACACCATCCTAAGTATGTTCAATAACTAAAAAGAAAAAAAGTTATTTAACTGACAGGGATGATGACTATACAAAGAAGATAGGGAAGGCATAAGCCGGTTCTTTGAGAAAGTAGCGCTTTCTGTTTGCACAATAAAAGTGTACATTTGTCTTCTTCAGTGCTGACAGTGATTTAGTGAAAAATCATGACCATCCATGATCTGATGGCATGAATATCTACATGCTCTTCAAACTGTTGCTTGGATGAAAATTGCTGTCAGTCTCAATCAGAGGCAGGCAGAGCAAAGCTCACCCAGAGGGGAAGGCAGATGTGAATGAAGAAATACTTAATTGTGCAGACCCCAGATCCTCCAGTGGTCTGCTGTATCAGGCAACTTAGTGACACCGTATGAAGTATTTTCTTGCCATGAGAAAAGCAATCAGAAAGACTGGCTCAAAAATTTAAAAAAATAAGTGCAGACAAGTTGTGTTAGCCATGCTGACCTAAAAGAAGCCAAGCAGAAAGTATTTTCCACCTACTCTGTGCAAGTCCCACCACGCCTGTGAACACAACACTTGGGCGACCCTACTCATGCTGTATGGACAACTTAGAAGTGCTGTTCTCCTCCCACTCTGTCTCAAAGAGGCAGTGGAACACTGGAAGTGGAGTACCTTTTGTTTTGCAGGAGCGTGCAGAGGCTCAGAAGTTCACAGAATGCGTTATAACACTTGGCTGCCTCTTGCAAACCAAAACCAAGTAGAGAAAGCAGCAGGAAATGGTATTGACAAAGTCTAAGGAAAGAAAGGGTTCACTGTCACCAGCAGGATGCTAGCAGGGTCACAGTGCTCTCAATATTTAAAGCAAGTAAACAACAAAAAAAAAAGGCAGTGGAAGAAATTGAAACTGTATGGGGAACTATTAGGCTGGGTCACACAAATCTTTGGAGGGAAAAACAAAGCATCAATGTGTAAAGCATCTGGGAGGCTTAAGGAGAATAGTAATTAGTGCCAATACACAGGATTTCAGCTGAACAAATGGATTTTGTTTATTCTTGGAAGCCTTCAACCCCCTATGGTTAAATGTCAGTAAATTACTCCAAAAAGCCTAGGAGTTCATCGTGATGGGGTGAAGAGTTAGATCAAGATCCCCACTTAACAGCCTTCCTGGGGCAAATGAAGCTCATGCTTTGGGATAAGGGAATGAATGATGAAAAGAACAGACTCCACTCTCTACACCATGAATTCTTCCCAGAACTCTGATTTCTGAGCCTTTCAGAGACATTGTGAATGGAAATCATCTCACTTCAAATCTGCACATATGCTCCAATGCAGTTGACAGGGCTCTTTCCCTTCTGGAAAGAGAAAGACAAATGCCTCTGGAGCAGATCTGTCCCAACTGGCCATGACCCTCCAGAGTCACTAGATTAGTTAGTTAGATTAGGAAACCAATTCTAAAGCATCAAAAACTGGCAGCCCTTTCCACTCTGACTTGATTTCAGCCCACCCAGCACAGAAAAAGTAGAGGAAGGGTGCTGGTTATTTGCTGGGATCCACCAGATCCTGCTGCTAATGCTGTGTCACAGCAAGCCACTGCATCACTGCCACTGGATTGCGTTGCTGTCGCCACACTTCGTTTTGAGTCGGTACAGACAACCGCTCAGAAAATTCAGAAAAACAGGCTCCGACGCTGAGCTGCCACATCAGACAGTGTGAAAACTAGTGGCCCACGCTTCTGTAGAATAAAGGAGGCAGTGTATCATAGCTCGGCTGAGTTACACCCAAAAATCCCTTTGATTTTAGCTAAGCCAATAATACCGCCAAGTTTTTCTCCCTGCTACTTTGTTCCTGCAGACAGGTTCTGCCTAGACAAAAGAAATTACAGTTTTAGAGACTGGCATTTCAAAAAGGAGTGAGGCCAGGGGCTGAATTACTTCTGAGAAGTTACACCTGTTTTCAAAGGCAATGTCCAAATGCTTAGAAGATGAGAAGCTGGTCCAGCTGGGATCCCTGGAAGGAGGAAAGGAAGGCTTCTCACACAAAAAATGTTTAAATCCTTGGAATGCTGCTTGTGCATCTCCACCTGGGAGACATGTCCTTTTGTGATAATGAGGTTCAAGTACAAATCTGAGCTCAGCTACCCAAGTTCTTAGCCCAAAAGGTGTGATTCATTAAGGACTGCCAGAACACCAAAGCTCTTGTTTTTCTTAAAAAAAACCAAAAAACCAAGCAATCTCACTCCCCTAAAGATGCTAATGGGGAGGTTGCAAGATCGAGCACTTAAAGGTTGAAATAACAACCCATACAAATTTCCTTGGCTTCATTTTGTGAGGAGCTGGTAAAAGGAAAGGTTGTACTGTAGGCTGCTTTAGTTCCTTAGCTATGAGTGGGTTCAACCCTTTGCTTCTCCCTGAATGATGTCGGGCCTGATAAAATGACAAGTGAAGGTGCAAATATCCTGTTGTTCTCTTCCATGCTCTCTAACAAACCCACCTCGGAAATTGGCAATACCTCTCTTGGCTGATTCATTCATACTGCAATCCTCTAACATACATAATTGGGCACTTTTTTTTTTAGAAAGGTTTTCATTCTTTTTTAAGTGCCTGAAGTAAATGAAAGCACAACTCACCGACTTCTAGAAAGAAAACTTCATGTTAATATACTACTAAGTGTTCTCCAAGAAAAAGCCTGCAGTTATCTTACAAAAGCTTATCACTGTTTGATACAAGCAGATATTTTATTTGTGTTTTCTGTAGAAATAATGCTCAGCTGAGCAGTTCTCCTCATCCTCAAAAACACCAGGACCTGTCAGTCCATGCTGGTTTCACATTGTTCACTCTCAGCCCTGACACACTCCATTTGGAGTCGATTTTGATACAAGCCACATAGAATTTACGTACTGAAGTAAGATCCAGTGCTGTCATTTTCCCCTGTAACTAAATGTCAGCAAGAAATAGAATCTAAAATTGGTCTGTAACTATGGCAACTAATGAGCCATTCTAACTTGGAGTCCCCAAATCAAACATGTGACCATCAAGGGATTCATTCCAGTTTGAAGATGCTGCTTTTCAGAGAAGAAAATATGCTGCTGCTTTTCCCCACATGTGCATTAGAGCCGTCAGCCCACAGCCAGGCTGGAGAGCTGGAGCAGGCTCTGGCAAACAGCTGGGAGAAGAGCTGCTTCTTTCTTAAACTGGAAGGGAAAATAGCCAACACATTTTATGGATGCTAATCACACTGGATGAAGGTAAAACCCTGAGAAAAGAGCAAACTGTCAGAGATGACAATAGTGTTTGTAATCAGCACTGGGGGACAAAGTGTAGGCTCTGTGAATAGAAGTAATGGGTGCCTTGATTTTTGGTTTTTATAATTTCACCTTCAATAGGCATTTGGGATCACAGAACTCCGAAGTCAACTGCATTATTCTGATAAGGGGAGGTCATTTCATCTCCCATGACCACATCTTCCTCCTCAGAAGCTGTTCTGAAAAGGCTGTTTGAGAAAACGCTCCTAAACATATCTTAAAAGATATGCATACTGCTAAAATGTCACTATCTCTTTACCAGTGAACAAGATGTTTATTCCCTTTCCTATCTGTGCCTGAAGAATACCAGGTGACCCTTTGCAGGAAGGAAGTTCCTCCAGAAGCAGCTGAAGCCTCTACCAGGAGGGCTCTGCAGATGAGGTGTCTCATTGCACAGGTTCCTCCAAAGCCAGAGCAGTCAGACAGGAACAGCCTGTTCCGTAGTTTCTATATATGCAGGACTACAGCTTTTTAAATGGGACAATATTGTTTCTCCTTTCTGACACAGGAGCTCAGGTGCCTACAGCATGGAGTAGGAACAAATGGTAAAAACCCATAATATGAAAGAAGTATACTCTAAAGATGTTTTTCCTGGGGCCCTAGGACTTGAAATCGTTTAGCTGTTAAATTACATCATTACTCAGGCTTTTTTCATTTCAGAAGAGAGGAGAGAAGGTAAAATAAACATGTAAATAAAGCAGTCTTTAGTTTTCCTGCATCACTGGAAAAATGCATAGTTATTCCTATCAAATAAAGTTGCAGCTAAAATTCTAAGGAGATTAAGATATAAAATAAAAGGTCAGTATTTCTTTATACTATATCAAATATTTAAGTAGCATGTGTATATCCTAGAAATGCACACAGTCCAGATCAGAAGAAAGGATATTCATTGTTAGTCAATTCTTTAACAAAAAATTCTGAGTTCTTACCAATTTTCTTTGAAGATTTAAAACCTAATAAAACAAAACAAAAAGTACCTTCACTAAGTTATTTTGCCTACACCTGTAAACATCACTTGGCACTGGTTTTGAATATTGGCTTCCCTGGGTAGGTAAGAAAAAGCACAGCATAAATTACAGCTTTTAACTCTGGAAACCATAAACATTGTTGGCTTGTAAAATGAGCTATATTTGATAGAGTGAAAAATAATTAAACACCCTGAAACTTAGAACCTGTTAGCCACTGTTTTCTATTCATAGCTATGGGAGCAAAGATATAACCCAGCAGAAATTAACAGAGAGACGTAAAAACGAAAAGGAAGAAAGGGGATCAAATTCTACTTTCATCAGATGTTCCTGCTATATCTCAGGCCATAAGGTCTCCATCACCTATCAAGCTTTTGTAAGAAACATCCAGTGTGACATCCTGGGTGCACCAGGAAAAGCTGCCACTAAGTGTCATTAACAAACAGGTGTGCCAAGGATGTAAGAGATCGAAGGATAAAGCACTGGATGTTTCACACTGTCTCAAATTAATTTTTACCTAATTAATGCATCTGCATCAGATCCGGGCCAGCTTAGCACCAGCAGCAGTAGAAATTAATATCTTAGGGCTCTACACAATAAAAAGCGGTAAACCCTGTCCACTTACTAAGCAGCATCACATCTCGTTAGTTTCCTGGTATTTTAAGAAAAAAAAAAGGAAATAAAATAAGAAAGAGGATTTGTAAAGGCCCACGCAAGGAGCAAACACCACACTGTTTCATGGGAGCTTGAGAAAGAGTTTTAGCAGCAAAGGGGAAAGAAAAAACCCAACAGATCAGCTACACACAAAACGCCCAATTACTGCTGAGGGTGCAGGAAGGTGGTTTTGACACCCCTATTGCCTGTGTGGGTATGGCTGTGAGAATGACCACGAACAGCTTTCATCAAGAGACACTTCTCACCATTTCTTTTCCTTCCTTCGTCTTTTGCCACTTTTTGTGGTGCCATCACTTTCTGGAGGGAGCTCCGTCCAGAGCTGGGCTTTCCCGACCCATTGCTGATGATGGAGCCACTCTGACTCGGGGACCGGCTGCAAGTAACCATAGCAACAAGGGAGGATGTGAGTTCTTCCTTATAAACCTCATTTCAAGGTTATTTCATTTGCACAGTTTGCATCACTGAGTTTTCCAGTCTGATTTTGTACCAAAAGGAGACAGAATAGAAACTGCACACGGAAACACAGTAAAGGTAGGAACAGAGCGATGGGAGGTGAACGCGACTTTCTCAATTAGTTCAGGGCTGATGGGCATCTTAGTGGCTTGGACTGCAACCACTCCTCATGCACAAGTTCCACAATGACAGAAGTGCCACTGCAGAGGACAAAAAATCCCATTATCAATTCAATGTCATTTACCCGGTTAAAATAAAGTAGACCTTTGTTTTTGTATGTATGGATAAACCAATTCCTTTATTATTTAGACTCAACTGTTGTCAGCCACAATGCAGAATTCACTCACTCACTTTAGACATGTGCACACACAATGTGATAAGAAAATTCTCCTTTTCTCCTCCTGGCACTTAACCTGGTTTAACCGACACCATTATTTGCTGAAACTGGGAGCAAACTCTCACCAGGGCTTCTCTTTGGGGAGGGTGAGTTACCCAAACCCTAATGCACGAGTTGGGAAAAGCAGGCCGAAGCAGAAAATGGTGCATTTGGTGCTAGCTCACATCCAGACACAGGGTCACACTGTTTTTATACGTGAAACTTGTCACAAAGGGAATGAAAACTACCCACAGGACCTGTGTAGTTATTCACACACCTATCTGCAATCTACCACTGAATTGTCATGGCCAACGACAGGGAGATGTAAAGAGGTTGCATTGGAGAAAAAAAATATGGACTTAGTCACAAAGACTTTCATTTACAGAGAAAGAAAAAAAATCAAGTTCTATTGCTGTCATAGTGGTTTGATATCCAGAAAATGGAACTAAAGCAAAACAACTGACAAAACCATCCTGTAAATCATTGCCAATACTAAATCGTCAGCTTGAAACATTCACTTACCTCCAGTTCTGACCACCCTGTCTGGTGTAAGTACAAAGCATTTACTGTGGTCAGAACAGTAAGGGACAAATATGAGAGAAGCAATTCTTGGGGACTCTCTTTTGCAGATAGCCCTAGTGGAAACATATTAATTTGAGACAGACTCTTTCCAAGCTACAGGGCTCTATGAGAACTCAGCATTTTCTTGTGAAATTCTGTTGAGCACAAACGTTCTCGTGAAGCAGGATTTCTCCCCTGTAAACTTGTCTGTCACTGCCTAATGAATAACCCCAGCCCAGTAAAAGAATTCATGCAAGGACAGACCAACACCTGAAGAAAATCTGCTCCAACAAAAGAAGTGAGCATGTATAGCTTGCACAATGATTTCTGCTGTCACTAATCTCAATATTCATCCCTTTTAAGTGGTTATCATAACTGAGAAGTTTCTTTCAGTGCTCATATCAGGGAAGATATTCTGATCAGTAACCAGCCACTCCATGGCAGTCTGATTTAAATTGACCTTTCCAGGCTGCAAAGTAGCCTGGATGAAAGAGCAAATACATAAAAGTCAAGAAATATTTCTTCATCTTCAGAAACCATTAAATTCCATCCCCAGACACAGCTCCTGGGAATGAAAAATACTAAAATTCTGCATGTTCTCACTTATTCAAGTGATCACCCTGAAGGAGGGAAAACTAACTCTTAGTTATTTTCTTAAATGGCACTGAGGTTCAGCACATTTTACAAGGAGAACAACTTTACTGTGAAGTCCTGGATAAACAGGAATCAACATTTGTTGATTTGCTTATCAACATTTGTTAAAATGGTGCGGATTAAGTAGAGTGATATTTCTGAGCTCATTGAAAGGACTGAGTGAAGTGCTTAATCACTTTTGTCAGAGGATTAATTAATAGGGCTGGTTTACATTTTTTAATGTGTATTTACACATGTCTTTGGAGAGGCTTCAAAACATTTTAAAGAACAGTTCCTGCAAAGACTTAACCTCAGGTGGTCCAGCACCAGCAACTGCTGCCGATGTCATGGTCACCTTCCATTTGTCATCTCATCAGAGGATGGAAGACTTTGAGAGGGACAAGTGCTGTTCAAGTTCACACAGGCAATACAGCCCAACCCTCACAGTCTGAGTGATTTACAGTGTGAACAACACCTCACTGACATTATATGGCAGATTAACAGTTTACATCCAAACGCAGCTGGCTCGCTCTTTTCTACTGAGACTCCCTGCAGACAGCTCTTTCCACACTCCAGGTGATTTACTATACAGCTAAAGAAGTATGCCAAACCAGGCACCAGCTCAGGATCCTTCTGCCTCTTCTGTAGGGAAAACCAGTGGGGATGTCTACCCACCAGGAAGGGCAGCACTGCCAGGTCCTCCAGCGCTGCACCAGCTGACACCTCCCAGCACGGCCCCTCCCGGAGCTGCAGGTGGCTCCAGTGTGTCCCTGTCACAGCACACAGCAATGTTGTGCTGAGTTTTCCAAGCTTTTCCATTACTCCAAAGGGGCAAATATCAGTGTACAAGATGAGGTGACAGCTATGAAGTTCTGGCTTTCTGTAGGATTTCTCTGCACTAGCCAGATATTCTTCTTTCCTGTTCTCAAGTCTCTTCAAGAGACAAGGACTGTGTAATGCCAGTGAATTATGCAACAACTGTTACCTCTATTCAGGCTGTTTACCTAACAGTTTTATTTTCCTCTCTTCCCTTCAGTACCATTCTTCAGCTCCACTTTAATATCAAGGAAAAATGGACACAAAGCATGCAAAACAGCTAGGATAAAGGGATCATCTGCTTCCCTCTCCTGTGATGACTGAGACAAGAAATGACGACCTTCTATTCAGCTATTCTGTTGGTGATTGAGGGAGGACACGAGGTAAAATTCCCTAACAGAAAAGAGAGAGCAGATTGTTGGAGGAGGCTGTGATCATCCTACCAGTGAAAGGCTTTAAAATAAGGTAGAGAAAGTTGAGTTAGATGGGTGTTTGACCCTGCAACAGAGAAGAAGAGGAGCCAGACAGCTTCCTGGGGACCTTGAATCTGTGACCCTACAACCCTAGAGGCTTCATATGAAGACATACCAAACCTGGGACACTTTACCCTAAACACTGACATCATCTAGTCTATTCTTACCCTTTCAGAAGGTTTGTACTGCTGCAGATGGTTTGGATGTAGAAGTTCTTCCATAGTTTAGTGGCTGTTTAGAGTTTTCCCTTCTGCTAACAAAGGCACTGGGGCTAATTCTGGAGTGACAGAGTCTGCCAGTGGAGCTACAGCAATTGACAGTGGCTAAGGTCCTGTCTTTCGATTGATTAAGAAATGATCAGCGTTCATGCCACAGGTCCCAGGTTTTGTTTGGGCTCATCTCTTATATAAGCCCAACATGAATTTGAGAGCCACTCCCCTTGACGTCCTCTATGCATGTACAACCAGTGAAGATTTCACTTTGGTTTTGTCTCATATTTTGCAGCAATTTTACACATCCAGCACAAACCAGTGTTACACCAAGGATACATCACCAAGGAACCCATCTGCCACACACACAGCCTGGGTGCCAAACCTTACAGGAACCAGCAGCATGTACCCTACTCCATTCCTCAGTGGAAAGATGCCACTCCATACCTTTTCCTTGTTTCGTTGGATTTGGCAGTTTTGATGGTGCTCCCATCCTGGGTGATTTCTCTCTCCTGGGAGGCAGGAGCATCTCTGACTGGAAGGGGAAGTATCACAGTCTCCTGAGTTACAGGTAAAACTTCATCTTCTGCTCCCTGCTGACCCAAGTGTTGCTTGGCATAGTCAAAGCCTTGTACTGGCTGCAAAAGGGAGAAATAAAAGAAACTTCCAGCATGTATCATATGTTAATAAAAGTTTTCAACTTCAATATAAAATGTTTGACTACCCCGTAACCTCTTTAATTACATAAGTGACAGGAAAAACATACACAGATTACCATGTGGATGCCCAACAAGAAACCAATTTCTCATAAGATCTCCATTCAACATGTTTCAAACATGATTAATATAAAAATGATCTTGGCTAACCTTTCTTACCCTCCTGTAACAAATTCAGAAATTCCTTTGACAGACAGTGGAAGAGTGGGGATGTGGAAGAAAAACTTAGAAGGGAAAAAATAAGAACATAGAGAAAACTTTCTCTGACAAAACCCTTGCGTTTCCAAACACGGTGGGAGTAATTTATTCCCAGTCAAGACAAAGGAAAAAGGCACACATCAAAGTTTCATGGGCAATGTTTTCCAGAAAAGAACCTTTTCCAGATCAGTGAAATTATATTTCCCCTGGCTTGCCAGTTGCCTGCTGGGAAGGATGTTATTGACTTCCCTTGTTTCTCCCGGGAAGTGGCATTTCACCGGAGCCTTGCAGAGGACTCTGTGCCCAGCCTCCTCTTCCCAAAGCCCATCCAGGTTTTCCCTGCTGCCTCTGCAAGGAACAAATAGGACTAACACACGTCTTCTGGGCAAGGCAGCCACTCAAAGGTGGATTCTCTCAATGCAAAAATTAAAGCATTTAGGCAAAACTTGCCTTTCCAACCTTCACTTTCAATTGGAAGAAAAAGATAAGGGAAAAACAAACAAAACCAACCTTCATTTTCCTCTGGGAGGAAAAAAAGAAATAGGCAAAAAATATGAAAAATAAATCACTCAAAGAAATTCCTGACCACCTCTGGATAAAATACATAACACAAAAATGTTCTTGCCATACTAAATTGAATTAATTTACTGAAAACTGAAAGGATGCTCTTCCTGAAGTGCAAAGACTATTGACAAAATGCTAAAAAAGCACTAAAAAACACTTCAAAGTTGAGAAGCAGTGATTTTATACCTCAAACATACTTTAGGAAACACACTGAAATTAGTTCATGACTGATTAGTCTCTCCATGTTCCTGTCATGTCATTATTGAATATTTTAGTTCCAGAAGAAAATCAGCAGGAGGAAAAAAAAACTTGCTGATGGCACAGAAAAAGGACAAGCTCTGGAAAAAACATTGTCTCTTGTTGTGTCCCTTGGTAAATCTGTGTGGTAGCTATAAATATACATACCTTTCATAGGTAAGCTCACTCTGAAAATAACGGGGCTGTCTTCTACTTTCTAAAACATAATAAAACGTGCTTTTTCTTTTGGGGAGCTGCATGGCATTCCCAATCTCCTGTTCTAACTGAGCTAATGATTTCTAAGGTGCTCCCTTTTTTCAGCATTCCTCTGGTAAGGAGCTTCAGGGCATTAAGGAGTCACTAAGTGGGCTAATGCTGATTTGGGAGGGCACATAATTTCACACATTACCACCATGGAACGTGCAATGCATCAGAGAAATGCCAATTCACCATCACCCCTCCATGGCAAGTCATGACAGCATCACCTCTGAGGGAGCCTTCTCCTTGCCCTCCCCTGGAGGCAGGGTACCACAAAAGAGCCACCAAATAAGCTACAAAGGGAGGAAATGAAGAAAGGGAAGAGAATGAAGAAAGGGAAGAGAATGAAGAAAGGGAAAACAGAAGCTGTGAGAAGGACAGCTAGGAAAAACTGCTGCACAATATCCTAGATAGTAATATTGTTAATCAAAGTAATGTTTTTCAACCTAATTATCTGCATTAAGTGTCAGTTGAGACCCTCCTAGGTACTCTGCAAAAAAGGCAACAAAAGAGAAGCAAATAAATCTTTCATTTCTCCCTCCATGCCTTTGAAAAACTAAAGCAAGTTTCAACTTATATTTCCTATCTTATTTAAAAACAAAACAAAAAACCCCCTAAACAAACCAAATCCAAAGTAGCAGAACATGAGAATTACTAAAGAATTCTGCAGTGTCCCAGCTTGGATCTGCCAAAGGAAGAAAATGAAGGATTATTTTAATCTGAGTTCTACTTACCACCATGTCTAGTACCAAAATGCAATAAAGGAAGAGCTGAGAAAGCCATCCTCATCAACAGACATATTGCGTTAAATAACATTTGATCTTGGAACCCTGCTCTGTAAAAGCCCACAGGAGCAGATGGTTTTATCACCCCTGAAGGGAACTGGCAGGACTGAATCACCATCAGGCACTGCTGAAGCACTGCAAGAATAGATGGCCAATAGGACCAAAATACTGAGAAAGACCGAAGGACAGGGATTTTAATATTGCCTTTGAAATAATAAATGAGTGATGAGGCCATTAGATTCCACTGCCTGGCAAAGGGCAGACAATTCAGAGACTTGTTTCTGGGACTTTTATTCCTTGTAATGATCATGAAAAAGACAGACAATATAAAAATGAAAGGAAGAAAGAAAAGAAAAGGATGATCAGTTCCTCCCCTCAATATGTATACCCAGGTACACAGTTTCACTGATTTTTGTTTTTTCTCCATGCCCTTTATCAAACCAATAGTTGTTTTACCATGGTTGCAGTATTTGCTTTCCTTGCAGGTCTTAGACTACAGATCTTTGTTTACCTGCAAACTTATTCTTTCATGGTCTAAAAAAACCAGAAAGGTGACAGATTATAGCCTTTAAAACAGCATGCTGTGAATTAGAAAGTAAAAGAGGCAAAAGTTAAAACTTTTTCCATCCAAAACCTCTAAGTAAAAACAGTTGCTTAAAATAAAAACAGCATTGAAATAACCTTAAAATAAAATCCCATCAGAATTTCATCAGTTTCAATTTATACTTCTTTTAATTTTACATCCAAAGAGAAAATAGGAAAAAAAAAACCCCAAAATTGTAGCAGTCCCTTTTCCTTGCAACTTAGTCCAGATGTCCCTGACTGCTGAGGCAGAACAGCCACACAACTCCCAAGATCCCATAAACTACACCATCTAAGGGAGGTCTTTTTGCAAACTTCATTTATTCACCCTTCACTCTGCTACAACAACAAAAAAAAAGTCATTCCTTAATTACCAGGCACAGCAGCAGCAACCCTGCTGTTAATGCTCCATCACCTCCCCCAGGCTACACAAGGATATTTCATGGCAGATGCTGCGTTACCCATCGGTGCTGTGTCCGT
This sequence comes from Sclerurus mexicanus, assembly GCA_013396755.1. Lineage (NCBI taxonomy): Eukaryota > Metazoa > Chordata > Aves > Passeriformes > Furnariidae > Sclerurus > Sclerurus mexicanus. The sequence continues at coordinate 465,692 of VWZF01002123.1, forward strand.
GCGCCCTGTCCCGCTGCAGGGATGCGGGAGCCAGCCCAGCTCAGCCCAGCCCAGCTCAGCTCTGGAGGACCCGCAGCCTCCCGCTGCTCCCAGCAGCAGCAGCAGGACTGCAGCGATGAGCAGGCAGCTCTGCTCTGCCGGTCCCCTTGGAGCAGGACTCCTGGAGTCCGAGCACATGAAACAGCACAAAAACACCTGAGATCCGAGCCTGCGGGGATCCTGTAATACCCTCCCCTTTTCCTTTTGCCGGGTATTCAAAAGGTACCAGAAAAATTGCTCCGGTGATTCGGCAACAAATCTCAGACGCACAGAAACAAAATATTAAAGCTGCTGCTGAAACTAGAAATCACTCCACTGTGAGTCTACTTAGAGCAGAGTCAGCATTAATCAGCAGTCTCAGGCACCTTCCTGAGCCACGAAATACAACATATTCATTTTAAATGTGATATGGGTATGTGCTCATCAGCTATCTGTACTGCCAAACTGCATGAAATGTGGCAATGACAGTTCAAGCAACTAGCACTATCCCTTACACTGGAATTAAAAATAAAACTAAAACTGTTCTTTTGAAAATGACCTTATTTCGTTATCTTTCCCCAAATATGTTTCTTAGCCTTATTTTAAGTAAAGATGCTGAAATCAGAGGTGACCAAACCAGTCCAGTCTCAGTCCCACTGCAGAATTAATCTTCCACAGTCCATCTATACTCTAAACTAGACCCGACCAAACCTTTTCAATGGAGCCATCATTGTGAAACTAAACGGAAAGCAATTCAGCCTTCATTTGGAAATGCACCACTTGTCATACAATGAATTAAATTAAATTTTATGGAGTCTCAAAATAAACCATAAAGGGGAAACGCGCTCTCCAAGTGGACCTCCCGCACTCCAGCTGCAAAGGTGAGCACATCTGCAGGCAAACCTGCTGCAATGAATGCAGTGTGGGCGCTGGGAGCTCAGCACCAGCTGTTCTGTTCTGCAGGTCCAGCTTCCAGCTGATGACATGGAGTGCTGATGCAAGTGTAAGCTGACTGAGCAGGTTCTAACCTGACCATGGATCTTACAGCCTGATTAAATCTGACTTCTCGGGAAAAGTAAAAAATCCAATTTTCTCTCTTTCTTTTTGGAATGCCAACTATGGATTAGAATATTAAAATACTTTCAAGTTTTTTCCACGCTGTAGCTTCTGCCACCATTGGTTGGTTTTTTTTAAATAACAACTTCCTTCAGCTGCAAAGTATCCCATAATGATGGGAAATTCAAAACAATGTACAAATTTAGTCTTATTTTTACCTCTAGCTGGGGCTAAGACTATATATAAAAAGAATCAACTGGTGCATAGTATTTGCAACAGCCCCAATAAAGCATAATTTGCATTATAGAGGCTTCAGTGGGGCGTTACATATCACTGCAGTGGTATTAATTTCTGTTTGTGTTTGTGATATTGTGTGTTTCACTTTTGCAGATCTAGTCTAAACACTAGAGGCACAGCAGTAGATAAATAGATGGAACCAAAATGGAAATGGTTTTTTTTGCATCAGTTTTGATACAAATGTCTTGTTTCCAACTGGCACCAGCTGCACCCATCTGCACCAAACCTAAGATAAGGAGAAAAGAGCCGTCACACACATCATGCCTTACTTCAACTCTCCCTCCAATCTACATTTTTCAGCAGAAGCAACAGAGCTGAAATCTCAATAATCCTGCTGTCTGTAGCATTAAGAAACCAAAGGAAAAATTCAACATCTCAGTCCCATGCCTGTGGAGAAGAACAAAGTCAGCTAAAAGGGCAAAGGAACACTCTGACTTACACAGAGGCTCTGTAGGCTAAAACCTGCTACCTTTGGTTGGGCCAGTTCAAGAGCCACTGAATAGCAGCATTGAGAAGGCAGACTTTTTCACTGCGGAGACAAATCATCTTCTGTTAGAGACAGAGAATCAAACTGGAAAGGCATTTGATTAGGGAAAAAACCCATCTTGTAATTGATATGGGTTAGTAACTTTAAGAGAAACATAGTTGTTTGAGCCCAATCAGCAATAACCACAAATAAATCGGAAAGTTCAAAACATCTAAAAGGAAAATATCAGTGGGAATAAAAAAAAAGTGGATTAGCAGCTGGGGAGAGAAATTGTGGTTAGGACCAGGTGTGAGCTGCTGCCAAAGGCCAGGCCTTCAGACATTGCCACCTGCAGCAGGTAGGAGCTCAGGACGTGGGTTTTGAGGTCCTACAGGGGATGTGATGCTGACAAACCCCAGCTATAATATCCCGTTTCCTCAACTTTGGGAAGGAAGCAACTGCCTTGGGTGAAGCCTACCCAGCCCTAAAGGCTCAGTGCCTTCCATCACTATGTGAGGGCCATTCTGCCACTGCTACCCACAGGGGATGAGCTGTGACAGAAGAGTCCTGAATAGCAAGTGGTATCCAGATCCAACCTGTGAGTAGCAATCACTTCAATTCCAAACATCCTACAACTACGTCGATCAGAGAAAAGGCTACAAATGGACACCTTGGATTTCGGGCTCGGTGGCTCACCTTGGCTCTCTGAGGCAGGTTCATCATGGTGTCCGGCTTGAAGTCGTTCTTGTTCTTCCTGCACAGCACCGCCGTGATGATGATGATGATGACTGTAACCACAGCAATGGGAGCCAGCACCGCTGCAATGATCCACAGGTTGTTTGGGGGGTTCTTCACCACAGCTAGGGAAAATTGCAAACCAACAGTGGTAAGCTTCGCCCTGCAAGAGTCCCCTTGCTTCCAGTCTTCAGCTGTCTCCATATAGAAATTAGTATGAAAGCACTGTAAGTAATCTAGCTTTCTATATAAAGGAATGCCTTAATTAAAATAACAAATAAACTAAAATAAAAAGAAACAATCAGCAACACTGTTCAATTCAGAAATCCCTGGGCTCTCCTCTCTTATTTATATGCAAATACCTGGTTATGTGCAAAAGCAGCCATCAACCCCAAATTCAAGTTAGATGCCATATTAGATATCACTCCAGCAGTTCACTTACAGAAAAAGAAAAAACAAGCAAACAAAAAACCACAAACAAACAAAACAAAGTAATACATCCTTAACTATTTTTTCAAACACAAACCCAGCGTACAGGAAGGCAGCACGTGTGTTAAAGAATACACAAGGAGTTCATACCTGATGTCAAGGACTTACTGGCTCAGCAGGAGTGAACTGGCAGAGGTTTTTCAAAAACAAGGAAGCTAAGCACTCTAATATAGCTATTATTAATATCAATAGGGCAGTAAGAAAATGCTTCTCTTGTGGTCTAGAAATAATTTGTAATAGTTAAGGTCAAAATGAATCCATCATTTCTGAAGGAGTGGAAATAATGAGGTTGGAAAGAGCTACTTGCAGATATATTAATAATGGCACCAGGAAAAGGGTACATTTCAGAAACGCGGTGATGCAAAAACATTTTAGATTCCATTTTATCAGAATAATCTCTCTCAGTATGAACCTTCAACTTGTTCACAAATAAGAGATCCTCCTGTGACACATTCCCAGTTCCCTCATTTCATTCCATTTCTTTCTGGAAAAACATCAGATAATCTCCTTATAGTGCTGAATCTTGCTGTAGTGAATATTTAGTGGACTTCACCGTGAGCTCTCTGTTTATTTTCCTGTGGCACCGGTTGCTGGTGTGGGCAGGCCATTGTGAGAAGGCCAGCACAAAGCAGCCGTTCCCATTTCCTAGGGGACCAGTGCTTTCAAATGTCATTGAGCTTATGAGCTGTCAGAGGCACTCAGCATCTTTCAGGATCAGCCTTCAAATGCAGACCAGCTTGTTCAGCAGCAGTTACAAAAGCCAGCTCAAAGTCCGGCTGAAGCCTGAGCCTGTTTTCTTTGTAGATTTGCAGCTTTTTGCAAAGCTGGTGTAGTTTGTTGGGTGATGAAGGAATAGCACCATTAGATACACAACTTGAGCAAAAAAAGTCCAAAAAATCAGGTTGAAGCCTTTCAAAGTTCACTTTTCAACAGACTTGCATAACTCCTAATTGTTGACTTTGACATTTAGTTTGGGGATGAAAGGGCTGTGGGGAAGGAAACCAAGTCTGAATTTTAACAAATAACAGTAACTTTAATTAGACACTGCTGCTGTGGGAGCCAGCAAACAATTGTTGAAAAATTACATTTATCCTGTGTAGGGAATGCAGAGGGAATGATGACCTTATGGCTAAGAGGACAGACATTTAGGAGTCCTAGTTTACATCTTTAATTCAGTTACCAGCTTCCAATATGACCTTAAGTCAACCTATGGTTCATTTAACTCAATAAAACTTCAGTGGAATTTGAAACAAGCCTTTCATTCTCTTATAACTCAGTCTCTTGCTTATAAAATGGGAACATCCATATTTTTTGTTATTATTATTCTGTCTTGTCTAACCCGACTATGAACTCCCAAGGGTAGATGTCTTTTTTTACTGTACTTTGGAGCAGAACTTTTCATTCCGCTATGAAGAAATTATAATGAGAAAAAATGAAATCCACACAAAGTAGTTTCTTTGGCAATACAAAGGCAGGCTACAAATAACCGTGTCCAAAATGAAAGAAATTTCTTTTTTTTCCATAATAAGCTATGAAGATAGAATTACCTCCTACATTTCAAATACTCTACCTTCAGAATCTCAGTTACCCCAGGTCATAATTTCAATTCCTGTATGTTCTCTTCTTACAGTATTCTATGCGTACTTGACTGGTATGAAAATCTGCAGATGAATAAGGCTCCTCATCAGGCCATGGAAATACAAAGTTAGATGATGAGCAGCAGATGTCATAATTGCCTAAATGCCCATATAAATCACAACGCTGCACAAAGAGCTAGGAAACTGCTAGGTATTATCTATATCTGCTTTAGTAAAAAATGCATTAAAGAAATATTCTCATGGAAAACAAAATCATTTAGAATTTAAAGGCTGGAATTTATGGAAGCAGGAATGGAGATCTACCTGTTCAGTCGAATTAAAGCCGGTAATAGACCATGATTGAATCAAGGATCAGATACAGCACGTAATGCATTCTCTGGAAATTATATCATATTTCTGTCTTCTAACTCAATCCTATGTTTATGGATGGTACAAAAATTACTTATTACAGTGGTCCCTTCTTTTCCTGTCAGCACTGCATGTAATTATTTCAGCACCACTGCTCTTCAGGCAGATACAATTACACCAGGAGACCCATTTTATATGCTGTCTTGTCAGGAAGGGGATCCAGTATGGAAGTCCACTATATAATTTTAATTCCATCTAGATAAAAACCTTGGCAAAGTGGAGAGATTCAGTTAGCTAAAGGCACCTAAAGTTCTTACTGCCCCAAAAAAACCCATTCCAAGCTCCACCACAGGTTTATGACTGTGGGTCAACTACGTAGGAATACCAAAAAAAAAAAAAAACAACTTTTAAAGAAACCTATGTCCACAATAACTCAGTAACTGATGAAGACCTTGAAAGAGAAATATGAGAACACTTTACTTTTCAAGGCTGAATTACTTTTTGGCCACATTATTCTGAATGATACGACCGTATCTTGAATCTGAAAACTGTCCATGCACACAAGTAGTTCTTTTCAACCTCACTTTTCTGAGTTGTGTTGAAACAATATCTTTAACAACCACACGGTGCACTTCACAAAGGCCTAAGTGAAAAGCATTGTCAAAAAAAATAATAATAATCCATTTGAGCTAGAATCTACGTTATTTTGAGCAAGTAAAAAATAAGAGACGTCTTCAAAGCCCCCACATTTTACTTTGAGCCAAGTTATTGGAACAGCAAGTTCATCCCAGCCATCATTAGCCTGTGGAGTGATGGTTTTGTCAGCATCAGAATTAATTCCAACTTTACAGTTCCATAATGTTCAGTCCATGGGTGTTGTTCTGTGTGAGCAGAGGAGACTTCTCACATCTACACCGGTGTTTTCACAGAGAAAGAAAAAAGAAAATAGAATAAAAAAAAAAAAGGATTAAACTATAGAATTTTTAAAAGAACTCTTACGATCAGCTTGGACTTGAATGACATAGCCCAGTGTCAAGGCCATCCGCTGGGAGTCAACGGTGCTCAAAATTTTGGCAGCTGCAGTGCCCAGCAAAGGCTTCCCGTTGTATAAAGTATAATAAGTCAGTTCAGCCGGCTCCTTGGGTCCTGGAATACGTTGAATTTTTACCATCTTTAAAGGGAAATAAATAATGAGAGAAACATAAATAAACCGTGTTTACATCATAGCGCTGCAAAACCTGCCAGGAGCTGTTTGAAGGCAGTGCCCACAGGGAACTCCTTCAGGACCTCCTACAAGCGTAAGCTCCATGGAAATATTCTCACAGGATCAGAGCTTTTCCCCTTCATAGCCCAGGCTATTAACTCAGTCAGTCAGAGGACTGACTGACTTCTTGAAAAATATTTAAACATAATCCTAAGGTAAAGCCCTATAATAAGAAAAGCATGCAGTAAAAAGGAGGAAAGGATCAAAAGTTTGGACATTACAGTCCTCTGTAAAGACAGAATTCTTACAATCTGTCCTAACCTACTGTTAAGACATATTGCTGTTGAAAAGTACCCTCACATTTCACTTCTGTGCTCATTATTTTCTATCCCAGGCTGATAATAAAGAGAACAATGCTTTTCTCATTTTATTCTGCAGAACATTGGCAAATTTTTACATTGTACCTCTGCCTTTCCTGAGAGAAAGCGTCAAACATTTCTAATAATGAGAAGAAAAGGAGCTTTATGCTTCTTCTCCAAAATGTTACAGACTAAAATTTAACAAAGGTTCACATTTTTGGCAAGTGAAATGTATTCCTTGTTCAAATTCTTTCAGTGGAAAAATAGAAAGAATGATGGGCAAATGAGAAAAGTAGCAACTTGGGTTTATACCTCACAGCAATCAATTCTTGAAAAACACAATATAACTTTTTTTAAAAAAGCACCAACTTGTGCAATTTTTGAAGACTAAGGAACAAATATTTAAATTGCCCATAATATCAGCTGGCTTAATTGGTGAGAAAACAAAATCTAATCATTTCAAAATACTGAATGTGAAATGCTGTAAATAAGGAAAAGGTGATTAATAAATTACTCATGTCTGAAATCTCTACTTCATAATGTGATCTGTTGCCACATGGTTTGATGACTAACCCTTCAGAAAGGCTGCTTCTTACATTTTTTTTTTTTCAAACAAGAAGCAAAAAGAAGTTCTAGCTCTGAGTTACCTAGGAAACTTTTTTGATGAGACAAAAAAAAAAGCTTGGAACTCTTCATTATGCCGAATACGAGACTTTAGACTAAAAGATGTCCTTTGTACCAATCCTCACAGCAGCCCAAGAGAAAATATTTATTAACACTGATTAACTAATGATGATTTCTAGAAGATGACAGGCTGAATGCAGACCAAGACATCATTATTAACGCCACGCATTTTGCCCTCGCTGCTTTGATACTCCGGAAAAACATACATGGAATCTCGACCCAGCTGGGCATATCTTTCACACAAATTGAAGCAGAACACAAGCAAGCAAAGCCCTTTCTTTCACACGCATCCGTGGCATCGAGCACCTGCACGGTGTAGCTGCCCACAGTGGTGGCACGTTTGAATCTCCTCCCTTGCTGGTGGGACATCATGAACAGCGGGGCCAGACGCTGCTCCATCAGCCTTGCAAAGCTCTGGTTGTTCAGCCCCAGTAATGCCATATCAACCCCTTGAATAACTGTGGGAATGGAGAAAAAGCACATATCAGCATGTCTTATAGAGACAGGTGAAGCAACTGTGAGGCAGTTTGGAAGGGGGAGGTACTGACCCGCTTCGAATAAAAATAATCAAACACTGTTACACCTCTCGGTAATTCCCAATGTGTATAAAACATCCTTCCGTATCACCCCCTGCACTGTCCTTCTCAGATAACGCCAGTGATGTTTCAGAGAATAAAATCCTCAACAAACATTTTTAGGTCTTCAGTTCACCAAAATGGCTCTGGGAAGCACCTGATCTATGACCTTCAATGTAAAAAGTAAGTGAAGACCTATTTGAAGGCTGCTGGTTTTATGCTTATCGCCAGCTGCTCCTATTAAATGAACCAGTTTTCCATCCTGGAGATTTGAAATCAGAAGTTACGATTTTGTACGACTCAGTTTGAAGCAAAATATCCTGTCTGAGAGCACCAAAAACCGAATAAACATTTCTGAAGCGTAAATTAATGGAAAATTTAGAAGCCACTGGATTTACATAAAGTTCAAAAAAGTGATATGGCACGATGATTCAATTCATACATATGTATGATTTTTTTTTCAACATTATTTCAAAAAAATCTTCTGGGACCACCATGATTTTTTTGAAAACAGTTTTATTGTAATATCAATAATACTCCATTGCAGTAAGTGCACAGAGGCAGGAAATGGAATATCAGGTTTACAGGGTCCGTATGTGGAAGAGCTGTACCACTCCCTTCAGAGGACGATAGTCTCTGCATAAACTTATTTCGTATCTCAAATTCATGAATAGATATAACAGGCACCAAATTCATTTCATGTCAGAGTCCTTTTTGCTTGCTCTCCTGAGAATTAAACAATTCCAGGTACAGACACAGCAATTAGAAAGGCTTTGGTATCTACTCGCTCAGAGATGTCTGGGGGAAAGAGTCTCTTTCTCGCCCAGTTATCATTTCTGAAGTCAGGATGATTGCAAATGAGAATGTGATACCAGTGAAACAACTTGATAAAGCAAGTATTTTGAAGCCTGCAAGCATTCTCTGCGCCTTCTTTTCCACCAACAGAAAGTTACATGCTTAATGCTTCAAGTGAAAATGCAAAAATCTCTGGACCCAGCGAGTCAGCAAATCATAAACTTCTTTGGTTTAACAGCTCACTTTTCTTCCTGGGTTATGTCCACAAGTCTCTTGATTTCAGATTTAAATCCAAGACCCAGGGAAAAGAAACAAAAACAAAGGCAACAGGCAGGTTCACTGGGCAGCCACTTATTTTTGTATAAAAATACTGCACCGATGTGTTTATATCAACAAGCACCAAAAATTATCCCCTGAAGTGCATGGAGGAGGGAAGGAGATTAAAAAGTACCTGTTATCACCCAGTAGTCTCTAGTTGACTCCGAGACATCAAGGTTTGGATACTCCAAAGCTTTAAAAACAAGATTGAAATTATGTAATAACATTCCAACATCCTATACATTATATGTCCTGAAACTGGCTAACCAGACAGTGATAAATAAATTGAACTGTGGCCCTAGAGCAGATCCACAGGCATAATTTTCAGGATTAAAATTTCTCTTCTGTCTGAAAAAGAACATCAAGTGTAAACAGAAGCATACAAAATATACGAAATAGAACACGTATATCTCTTGTTGCCAAAACACTGGTTGGAACACTGTCTGTGGCAAAGCCCAGGATTGACAGGACACAGGTTTGTGTCCATGTTGTGCACATTTCTGCTGCTTTCTTCCCTGCAGAAAACAAGACAAGATACCATGTTGGTTCTGTGATTAATCCTTATGTAACCCAGACCACAGTTTTAACCTAAAATAATACTAAAATAAGCCAGGATCAGACTCCACGTGGATTACAAACAAGACTAAAAAAACCTGTGAACACACCTTGGATTGTGGTGCTCTCTCTCACTCTGCACAGTTTAAGGCATTACTACCATATGTGTTTACATCTGTGAGAAACTGATATTTGCCATTTTGATGCCTTTTGTTTGCTTCTCCATCTCCAAAGTGCATTAGGCTGTAAAGCTCAATATGCTGCTAATTCATTATCCAGCTCAGCATTTTCCAATAGATTTATGCAACGTGGAAAGCATTAATACGAGGAACTTAATTCAAAAATTATCCATGCTTTGTACGTTGATGTGCTGCTATCGAGTTACCTTGATTTTTAAACCCCAAAGTGGCATGAAATAGTAAACACTGTAAAGGATCTGACTACGCACAGGAACTGCTTTTGAGAACGGATTTCACAGCGTGTCCTGAGCTGTGCGTTTCCATGACAGATTGCAAAGGCTCTGGAGGGGCCACTGGAGCCTACTGGGAAATAGCATGCTCCTAGAACAACCTCAATATTTGCTTGATAAACTGAAACAACAACACTGCCACATGAATAAGCATCAAACGCTTTTCAAAGGAAGCATTTTCCAGGCACACTATCAGTCTGGAGCCATAAACACTGTGTGTGCATCAAGTTCCGAGTTTGCAGTGCAGCTGCTGCACTGGGAATAAAACCAAGAACTCCAAAATGAAATATAAGCCATTAGTGGCTAAAGGAGCACCAGCTAAAGACTTTATCAGGGTCTCTTCATCATGTGTGGGGATCAGGGAACTGCAGTACCACGCAAGACTCTTGCTGAGTGACAAATGGCTTTCGTAGCTCCTGACTACTCAGTACATGCCTGCGCTGCCTTTGTGAGAAGCACCACAATCCTCTTCCTATGCAACAGACACATTTTGGAGGCCAAACACTTGAGCTGAGCACAGCAATCATCAAAACTTCCTCAAGCTTTCTCCCCGTGCTCCTGCATGTCTCACGATGACAAGTCCTGCACCCGGGGCACTCTACAAACAGGTTCACCTGCCAGCCAGGAAAGGGAAGGAGCCTCTTTGATGAGAAATGGGCTACATCCCTTCCTTTGTCATCCCTTCCTCCACCTGCCCTACATTGTGGAGAGACTTTATGAAAACTCAAGCCTAGCTTGAGGTGTGTCTCTTACTCTGTGATGGAAACGCTGATTCAAAAGCGCACCGAGGCTGTGCAAGAACTCATCAATGGGCAGTTTCACCTCTTTGCAAATATCACAGTTTGATAGATAATGCCTCAGGAATAACACACACACCTCCTTTTCCAAAGATTTGCACAATCACCATAGTTAGCTGTGATTCCTGCCTGCCTCACAGTGACCAATTATCCCACAGTCACTGGTGAAGAGCTGCACAAGAGAAGTTCTCTGCTGTTGGGCCGTTCGCAAACAAAATGGATTGGCAAAAAAAGATAACTTCTGTTTTCCCCAGCACTCATTTTCCAACAGTCTGCTTCTGCTTTTTCTTAGAATCAGAAAATGAACAAGGACCTCAGTAATTTCACCTAAAGCTACGAATCCACTCATTTCAGTGTTCTGATCATAAAGACACATTTGACTCTACCCTTATGTGCCCAATTATCTCAGTGCTCGTGAAATGAAAAATTGCAAACCACTCCATAGCCCTATCAGTGAGTTTGATAGCTACCAGAAGCTTAACCAGATCTTTGCTGGTATTTGAGCACAGTACTTCAGACCTAACAAGCATCTCATGAAGATTTACACACAGTGAGATCAGCTGGAGCCTGCCCTTCCTTTACCAGTCCATTACCACGCACGAATGTACCCAGCGTGTCCCTGTCCCCTCTCACTTCCATTGAACACTGATCTCTAGTGAATGGATAACCTGTCTCTCCAGTGAGCTTAATTTCGCACATCACATTAACAAGTGGATTAAACAGAAATCCCCATAATCAAATGTCTTGTCCCTTTAATAACTTCAGAGAAATTAGCAAGCAGAGAGCAGATATACCACACAGGCTGCCCACACAGCTCTCTGCAACCCAGAGCCTTCAGAACAACTGGAATGCAAGCAAACTATTGATGCCAAAGAGCTCAGACCACTTCTAAACTGTGAATGAAGTTCAGCGAATACACCAAGAACTTCTTCAACAAAGAAAAAAAGTTAGAGCTCGCCTATTACCCAAACACACACTCAGCCGGATCCCAGACCAGCCACTGGAAAAGCACTGGGACTGAAGGAGCTATGCTGAAGCTTAAGTTTATGTTGCTGCTTTTTGAAAAAATTGGGACCTTCTGTGCTTTGTTTTACATAAAACCACAATATTGTTTTGTTGGGAACCTGGCACAGGATTAATTTTTGTTTCATTAATGACGGCTTATAGGTGTTTTTCTTAGTTATTTGACAGTGCTGCTAGCAGCCAAAGTAAACACTGAAACCAGAAAAATAAAAAACCAAAACAACCATCTAGTTCCACCCCTCCCCCCCTCCTTTTTTTTTTTTTCCCATCAAAAAACAGTTTTAAAACAGAAAAACCACCTACAATCTGTGAGCTTGAGAACGAAGCTTATGGTGCTTTGGTGCAAAGCAGAAGCCCAGTGCTGGCTCATGTTAAAGAGCTGGGTGCTGGGAAGCACATACTTACATTCAGCAATGGTGAGAGGGGGGTAGGTGAGGTAGAAACCCACCAGCTCAGCCGACAGCTGATTAAGGAGGTTGCTGGAAATAGTGCCATTGAGTGTTGTGCTTCGATTGTTCACCACGTAAAACAGAGTGACAGCTTGGGAGACATTGGAGGTGTTCAAAATCTGAAACAGAGGCAAAAATAATGCATTGCTGTGTTTCAGCACAGTTGAAAAAAACCGACCAAACAAACAAAAATAAAAACAAAACGAAAAACCAAACTAACAACCAAGCCAGTGCAAACAAACTGGGGAAATGCTCACTTGCAGGCAGAAAAGGTGCAGTCAGGACTAAAAATGCTTTTCCCTGTTTTTATCAAATGTAAGATGAAGGAGAGGATGCTTATCAGAAAAATCACCCAGTGCCTGATGCAGAGGAATTGACACACACGTCTTGCTGCCTTCCTAGTGCAGTTATCGAGATCCACACCTTTTCCATGTGAAATAAATGGCTATCGTGTCTCTTCTGTTCCTAGCATCACGTGACTACCCGCTCTCTTCCCCACGTGAACTCTGTGCCAGTCTCTTCCTGAGCCCAAACCTGAAGATTGCATTTAAGGACCAATTCTATTTAGCAAGTACTGGCTCAGCTCCTCAGACATCAGTTTCATGCAGGTACCAGAAAGGCAAAGGCAGGGCAGGAACAAAAAAAAACCAACCAAACAAAAAAATGTTTTCTCAGAAAACTTAAGCCCTGGGACAAGAGGGATATTTTTTTGGCTATGCATAGGTAGGGCCAACCTCATTCATGAATGTTACTTAAATATCCCATTTTTATCATCTGGATCACCAAGTAAAAACCGAAAGCATTTTATAACAACAACATCAGAAGAAGGGTTCAAGGTCAGACCAAAGGTCTGCCTAGGCAACGTCCACTTAGACAATTGGCTCAGACAAGCATGGGGCAGGAGAAGACTGCTTTCAGCAGGTTAGCCCACAGCTGTGGTCTGAGCCATAAATCATACACTTGGGTTTAAAAAGGGTTGGGGACTTTTTATTGCATATTGTTGGCCAATTGCTTTTTTTGTAATTTCCAGCCGTTTTCTCCAGTAACATCTTTATCACCCACTGTGTGAAAGGATTCATCTTAAGGATTCTTAAACTTGAGTGGTTCTGTTATGAGAAATTCCAGATGATCACTCGGATTCACTACACTACTCATGGCTGGAGAACCATGGCCAATTTCATTTCTCCTTGCATGGAAGTCATTTCACACCTTGCAGCCCTTCCCTCTACTCTTGTAGTGCAGCAATCCCTTTTCTGAATTGGCTCTCTCTGCTCCAGAACTGTTCCTCAATTTATAATTAATCTAAAACCCTCATACAGTTTTCTGTTGCACTGACTCAGTCTCTTGCATGATAATGAAAAATAATTCCAGAAAAATTCATCATGGAGATCACACCCTCGAGCCTCTTACTTCCCAGCTTATATCTTGCCTCCAAGACCTCCAATCCTATCTCTTCTTAAACTGGAAACATCCACAAAAACAACTACCACCTTCTTCTAGGGCTCTTCACAAAATTGTTTCAGTGCTTTGTGAGATGTGCCTTTTCCATCACAAGCAAATCAGTCACCATGAAACTCCTCTCAGTGCCACAGGTCCAGCTATTGAAAAGGTTAATAATGCCTTTACCCACTATGGTAGGTCACCTCTTGCCGTGCACTTTTCTGCCTCTCTGAGCTCCTCCAGTTTGACCACAAGCTCACAAGAAACAGAATCAAAGTAACTGAGAAGAGCTCTGATGGCAAATTTTCTCATTCTGAAAAGTCACGTACAAGCCATTCTGAGGAGCACAAGCCCATACACGGACTTTTATCATAAGTCAAATACATATAATATCAGAGGATAATTTCTTTATTCCTGAAGTATGGCATAGAGCATAAAGGTGTTGACCCTCTCTACATATAAATGTCTGCAAAAACCAGGCCCTTAGTGGTGACCTTTTGTCTGTGAGTGTGGAACTGGAATGCATATCAAACAAAGAGAAAGAGCCATATTCCATTGGTTCAGATCTTCCAAACAGCTATGCCTGTCACCATCTTTATACCTGAATGGCCTCACTGAAAGCAACTAATGTGCCAGAATAACAAATTTGGTAAAAACATGAATTTGGAAGAATGTCGTTGTATATTTGTTTTTATTTGAATTTCATTTGTATGACTTAACTGCAAACAGTAAAACTCAAACTCATGAAAAGTAAGCCTTCTGTAAATCACACAGTTGTAAGTTTTCCTGTAATGCATAAAACCATCTCATTTCAGGTGAAAGCACAAACTGCCTCCTCCCACAGTGGCTGGCAAAGGCACTGTGCTGAAATACAAACATAAAGAACAACCCAGAGGGTTTGGCCACAGGCAAAGCAGCACAACACAATACCTGAACTGTTAAGTTGTTGCTGGTGTTCAGGACCTTTCTCTCAGCATCCTGAAACGCCCGCTGTAGCCTCTGTTCCATGGTCTGAATAAATTTGCATGACTGAATATTGTCTGTTTGACCCACAAACTGCAGCTCTGGAAAAGGAACGTATTAGCAAGTATTCTCAGTTGCATAACTCCTCCACTGCCAAGAGCAAAATGATCGATTTACAAATTAAGCAGGGGAAAACAATGCCACATAAGATCAGTTGATGGCATTCAGGCACTGCACTAAACCAGCCTTAATTAAGACAAAATGTAAGAATTAAATCAGATTATTAGCGCTGATACTCTCCATAAACAAGTGGAGATTGTTTCTGCAGTGATATATAAGATGGTGAGACCAGTTCACTGCGCATATACTTACTCAGAGCCAGGAAGTAACTGAAATTATTCTAAAAGACAAGTTATAGTCTTTAAATGTTGCAGATCATTTGCTCTTGCAAAACATAATCAGTTGTAATACTGACTCTCATTCTGTTTGATTTTCATTCTAAGAAAAATTTACCTATCTGGTTAACTGCATTATGTGCATATAAACATGTGAGAACACACATAGGAAATCATTTTGTAACTTAAAACATTGTTTTACAAGACTGTCTGCCCTCTCAAGCTTATACTACACTGCAATTACTCTGCACTGATCCTTGCCACAGTGGGGTTAAAGAGTGACCCCGGGTCAGACAGGTTCAGACAGAACAATATGTGTGTGTGTACATCATATAGTCCTGTTTCTCATCTGATTGTCCCCAGAAGAAACACACAGGTTACTAAAGTCCATTTAACCAAATGCCAGGTCTTAGTCAAGCCTTGTGGCGTGACTCATCCCTAATGCAAAGCCACTCCACCCCACAGCAGTGCCAAAGGCTGGGACAGCAGAGCACCAGGAAGGACGGAGATGCCCACGCTGCCTGCCCTGTTTATGCCAGGAACGTCAACACCTGGAACCTGAGGAAGCAGAGCTTGTCCTGCTGCCACATCTCTGCGCTGGAGAGCAGGGGCTGAGGCAGGGATCATCCCTGGGCACTGCACCAAGGAAACACAGACAACCCCAGGCGTGGGCAGGCGGGACATTGGCTCACCTGTTTTCAGCTGGAAGTGGTATGCAGGAAGGGGCTTCCACGGCAAGGCCAGGGCCACCACGGCCTGGAGATGTGGCACGTGCTGCTTTATGTCCGCCGTGGCGTTGCTGACGCCGTAGGCGAGGAGCCTTTCAATTACAGCAGCTGGAATGAAAACCATTCTCCCCCGTGTAACGTAGTACCCCACTGTTAGGTTACTTGATTGCTCCAGGATTTCGACCTAAAACACACAGGGAAGCACACTTTTTTATTATTTTATTTGCAATTCAGTCACTATTTGATGGGACTTCTCACGCTGCGTACGGCTCCCTTGCAGGGTTTTTATCCTGTAATCCCCTATAAACCCCATGGGATCAGTCAGTGTCATATCAGACATGGTATTAGCAGAACTGCTCAGAGGGCTGTAGGCTCAGCCCACACAGCAAGTGCTCCAAAGTGAAGCAGTGCAGAATTGCTACCACATCCATCAGCTTAAGGTAGGGCTTCATATATGTACAGATACTGGGACATCTTACTTAGACATATAACAATACAGAGAATCCAGAGAAATTCCAGCTCCTACTCCATGCCTAAAGTTCGCTGACTTTGTGCACGTGTCTGCCATTGTAGGTTTGAATGCAGATTTTTGAAAGGTAAAATTTTCCAGCATTTGACTGGGCTGTTGCATCTACACAGTTCTCCTACACTATGCAGTCTATAAGTGGACCTATATGAGTGGAAATGACAAACCACAAGGAGGAACACACTACAAGCCAAAACATGAGTTGAGTTTTACCTCAAAATTCTGTATTTTCCAAAAAGTTTTAGCCCTGAAATTGGTCCTCCCCACTGGGTTTTAGCTGGTAACTAAAAGGCAGCGCCTCTCAAATTTACAAAAAGGTAGGGGACTAAACCTGACAGTTTTTATTGCTGCTGCTGAGACTCGGGAACACACAATTCACAAAACAACTAACATCGTCCACACTTGAAGCAATAAAGTGTGGAGACTGAAGTCAACTTCATGCCTTCCATTTTGAGCAAAATTACTTTCTTCCTTCCCAGGGGCTTTGTAAGGATAACTTATAACACTTGGACTCAACACTAACCCCTGCTTAAGTGAGCGGGACCCTGTGTCCCAGGGTAAAGCACCCCGGCAGCCCACCAGAGCCTGCTCTCACACACAGCAGCACGGAGGTTCCTGCAATTTGGCTGCAAAGCGACCATCACATCACCTCCATTTATTTTCAATAAAATGTGCTTTCTCCCTGCTCAGGATTTTCGTCCCTGTGGAATTGCACTTGTCAGGTACCGGGTTTTCAGACCAGGGAGCAGACTGAGAGCAGTGACATCCCGTTTACGAGCCACGCTCTCACCACTGATCCAGGCTGAGCACAACAGCTCTCGGCTCCCCTTGAGCAGGAGTCGCTCCTGAGCTGCACAGGGAAGAGGAAACTGCTGTCAGTAGTCGTTTCCCTGAACACACTAAAGAGAAGTTTGCATTTCTCCCTTCCTCTTCATCGAATAAACTGGTAAAAGCTTTGGAATAGTCCTTATATTTTTAGAGCCCAGAGTGGGGGCCACCTATGCCTGCGTTCCACAGGAAAAGCTCCGGGCTCCCCTCCAGGAGCCTTCCTGCAGCCAGAGACACCCCTGGAGCTGCAGCCAGCTGGGATTCCTTTGGTGGGAGAGCTGTTTCGGTGAGATGATGCAGGCAAGCCAAGCATGCTTACCTGAGCGCTGATGTTTTGGTTGAATGCTTGTCTCAGCACTTGGTTGAGTCCTTTTCTCACGCTCTCCCTGAAGGCATTGCTGATCATCATCCTCCTTGTGTTCAGAAACAGAACTGTGGAGCAACAAAAGCCACACGGTGCTTTGAGACATCACCATGCTCCTGTTTGCTTCCTTTAATTGTTTTTACGTTGGGCTGGCTGTGAGGGGATCATCAAAGCAGCCAGGATTAGCAGCAGCTCCAAAGGCAGAACTGCAGGGGCTCAGCAGCATCCGGAGTTCCCTATCCATCCCATGGCAATAGCCCATTGTTTCCAGGGCGAGGTCTAACAAATGCAATTTCTTTAGCAACAAAAGTCTTTGCCATGCTGCCTTTCCAAGTGAGGCATGAGGCCACTCGATTGCCTGTGGACACACTGGCGCAGCATTCCCAGGGGACCGAGCTGGTGCTGCACGGGCAGGCTTCACATCTTCACAGCCAGAGTTAAATAAACACAGAAATGTGTTTCTCCTCTGCTACAATTATTTTTCCATTTAGAAAGCATCCCTACACTTTAATAACATTATCATTATATTTTTCTCTTATAATTTGCAGACAGAGCTTTACAGCTGCACTTGAGTACTTTCAATCCTGTACTGTATACAAGCTCCTTCTATCTTTAGAAACAGTTGCTGTACTCATCACACTACTGATGTAGATATTTAGCAGCTAACAAACACACAGTAGGTCCAAAAGCTGCTTATTTCATTTCACCCATGTCTTTCACCCTTCATTTCATTTATTTCACCCTTTATTTCATTCAGGTCTATACAAGGTCATAAACTCTTTTTTATAGCTATTTTCCTTTGCTGAGATCTCCAAGACACACACATCTTCTGGTGCTGTGCTGGGCTACCATAAGGAGTCCATGTGAAGCCTGGACAAGGGACCTTTCAGATCCCTTTAGTTTAGAGTTCCTATAGCTAAGGGAAAGCTGTCCATGAAAAAAGAGCTAGGGCCAGAAGTGTCACCGTTCACACAGAAAACTCAAAATTCACCTATTTTGAAGAATGAAATTCTAAATGCTGATTATTTTCAAATGAATCTTTAAAGATAGACTTCACATGTTCATATTAAAACAGAATTAGGTATTCGTATGTAAACAGGGCTGAAGACTGAGGCAGGTGACTGCACTGTCCCCTTCAGTTGACACAGACTCCCTATCGCAAAGCAGAGACCAAACCATCACATCTTGCAGGGCTGTCCCTCCACATCGGTGGTTCTGCTGAATCCCTGCAGTGACCTGCTGAGCTTCAGAGCACCTGATCTCACCGCTTCATTCACAAATCAATCTGACGCATTCATTGGAAAATCCAAGCCACAAATAAAGCCAGTGCCGCTCCTATCTAACCCCTCTACTTCTATCCACCTGGTTTGTCAGGGCAGCAGCCTCGTCCCTAGATTAATTGCAAATGTCCCCACGTTCTTTGACACTGGAGTGTATTTCTCACTCCTCACCCCTCAGACACGTGAGGTCCTTCCAGCAAACTGAGCTTGTCCCCACGTACCTGTTTTAAGCATAAGGTTCTCGGAGAGCCGGCAATCGAGGGGAGGAGCTGCCGTCATGTTAGCGAAAGCCGCAGCTGCTGTGGTTTCGGGAGGAGCAGAGGTGTTTTCCACGGGACTTGGGGGAAGCCTAGTTGTTTTCGCTGATGCTGTAATAGATGTCAAAGCTGCTGTAATTGTCAGTGGGTAGGGGGTTGACGTTTTGGTGATGTCTGAGCTTGGGAACTTCTGGGTGCGAGTTATTGTTGTTTCTATCTGCCTTGGTACATGGGCTGCGGGTGCAAGTGTGGAAGCTGTGACCGTGCTGCTTTTAGGGGTTATGAGCAGAGCTGTCACATCCACAGGTGGTGCAGTTGTGTTTCTTGTTGCATGCGTTCCTACTGAGCTTAGATCCAATATCAATTTTGTGGCAGTGTTATTTTTTGTTAGTGACAGTATCGGTGTGCTTAAAGCCATCACGGATGGCAAAGGTGTGTTTTCAGTGCCTAGAGAAAAGAAGGAAGAAGCTGGCACTGGTGAAGCTGGAGATGATTTTCTTGTTAGTGGTTTTGCTTCTGAAGTTCCTACTGTAGGTATTGCACCAGAAGATACTCCAGATAACACTGTAAGGACAGAATGGGTAAAGTTGGTTGTTGACAAAAAAGGAGACTCTAGCTGTGTTGGTGATGCATGGACAGAAGTTATGATGACTGACTGCAGAACACTGGTGGTAGGGGTTTGCAATGGGATGCCCTTGGGAGCTTTATTAGATATATTATTGGGAACTAGACTATATCTTGTAGCACTTGTGTCCCACTCCTGCACACTGAACATAGCTGGATGTTTGTCAGCCATAACCAAATAACCACAGGACTCTTAAGTGGTTATCTGCAAATGCTGGCAAATTTCCAGAACCAATGTCTTCTGTAACATAACTATGCAAGAGGGTTGAGCCAGAAGGCTTACTTATAGGAGAAGGGGACTGGGCTGGCAGCGTGCTTTTGTTGGTGGCTGAAATAGTCAAATTGTCAGTGAGCTGAAAAGCCGAGGTCGGTGCTGTGCTTAACATTTCTGTCAGTAAAACAATCTTTCCAGTATCACTTGTTTGGGATTCTAGAGAGCTAGGGAGAGCACCTGCAGCATTAACAGGAGGTACATGTAAATGGAGAAGGGCTTTATCGTGTATACTGATGTGAACATCTCCAACAGTGAGGAAATTAGCAGTTTCCAGCTGTGCTTCCATGTTTTTTTTGCAGGGGGTCAGGCTCTGTCAATGCTGTAGCAAGGGATGAATATTGAACAGGAGATGTTTTCAGTGCAAATGCATCTAATTCGGAACAACTATTCTTTTCAGCAGAAGGCAAATTTGAAACGTTTTAACTGCAGCATGCATATGTATATTTTGCTGAAGGGGTGGAGAAAAGTGGCTGCTTATTTTTATTAACTTTGTTTTGCAGACTTGAAACTACAGAGCATGGTGCATGGCACTCAGCATTCCACAGAGAATTACTTGAAGGAACTTCTCTCACTTCCATTTGGACTGAAATTTTTACCAAAGGAATACTAATCCCAGCTGAATACAGCAAAGCTTTATTGGTCCACTTAGAAGCTGAAGTTACAACCTGAGGAGAGCTGACAGGATCTAAATTGCTTTCAGAGTCTGCATTTGAAATCCTGGAAGAGCCAGGACTGTGGCTGCCCGTCACTGTTGTCATGGAAACAAGTGATGGCAGTGTACCCCACGATGGAGGCATGACAGAGGAGAGTGGCTTTTATCAACTGAACGTGAAGGCTGATCAGAGGTTAAATGATTTGAAGCTCCCAGAGGTGAATATTCTGCAACAACACAACAGTGGGTACTCTCATCTTTCTGTCTTCGCTTACATCTGGACTTTCTGCATCTTCAGGTGGAAGAGGTGCAGCCACAAAAACATTAGTGGCAGGAGTATTTGTGATAGCAGTTTCAGGTTTTGAAAAGCCTACAGCAGAAGTAATAAATGGCACTGCAGCCAGATCAAGACTAATCATGGCCATTTACAAAACAGCACCTAGTATTCTTGATCCTATGCATAGTATGCTGGTTTGGATATCTGGAGAAACTATGGAAAGCTGAATTCCATAAGGCTGAACATTACTAGCATTAAAGTTCAAGGACATCTTCACTGCCACTCCTCTTGCGAGAGGCTGTTGAGCTTTTCTTGCCACAGGAAAGCCATCAGGAGTTGGGAGAGCAGGGGCAGAAGCAGTTGGCAATCACGTGCTGTTTGCCTGGTAAGTTCCATCAGTCAGGTCTTCTGCAAAAGTCTGATTCAGAGCCACCACGGAGCACTGCAAGATAGCAGTCAAAGGGATTTGCAATGTATCCTGGTCGGCTGCTGCCGCCCTGGGACTGTTTCTGAGTGCTAGCCTAGTAAACACATCATTTGTCTCCGTTAGCAAGGGAGACCTTGGGTTTGCTGGAGAGGAGCGTGTTGCATTTCTAAAGAGCAAATCTGTTTTGCTTCTAAATGCTCGCGCTGGCAGCACTGCATTGCGAGCGTGCTTTGCATCTGGAATAAGTGATACTGGCCATGAAAGGGAAGATGTGCTCGCTGTTGGGCTGGAGGCCTCAGCCAGGCTCTTGGAATCTGATGACATGCAAGGTGCATGGGTAGAGCCTGTAGTGCAATTAGTCAGTGCTGTGAAAGATTGAGGATGACTCCTTTGCAGTACTAGATGTGGAGTACCCACAGGATGGAAGAGTGATGTAGGAACCTCTGTATTATCCTGAAAAACTGAGGATGACAGAGGAGTGATATCACTATTTCTGTTAGTCTGTGCTGCCCTAAATGGCTGAGTGTTTGTTTTTACTCCAGTAGAAGAAACATACAGACTCTTATCAGGGAACCATGGCATGTTTTTGGAAGTTCCTGTCAGGGGAGACTGACAAAATTCTGACACAAATATCAGAGTATACACATGAAAGAGAGGTCCTTTCTGAAGGAGACCCTTTTCCCATTATTTCTGTGAAATGCACTGTTGTCAAGCCAATGAAAAGCATGGCCCCTGTAAAGAACTCAGGACCCCTTCTGTGATTCACCATACTGGAATGTACCATACTTAGAGGACTATTTCTACTTTCACTAACCTGTGAGCTGGCTGAATCTGTGTTGACGAAACCTTCAGGATCTGCAGACAAAGGCACTTTGATGGGCAGTACAGCTGGTTTAGAAAAGTTAATGGCATGAGGTGACCAAATTACCAATGAGGAGAATGATGGTGATGGAACAGCAGCAAGCATGTCTGATCCTGATGAGCTTTCTTTTGAAATGGAGGGTGTTTTTAATGGTATTAGCTGAAATGGCACAGCTGTACTTGAATGTGTCACTTATGGTGTAGGGGACAATGTGGCAAACATACCAAGCGGAGGCAAACCTGTTTCATCTGCATCTTGAGTTGAAGACCTCAGAGGCGACTCAGCTGAAACTTCAGCGGGTTCCTGGGATGCACTGTTTCCACTGCCTTGATACAGAGTGGGCAAAAGATGCATTTGATCCAAAGTCCTGGTACGTGTGCCAGTCAGTGTTGTTTTTATCATCTGAAGCAAGTCTGCATTCTCCAAAGTCTGCCCCATAGAAATATCAGCTACTGAGGAAGTCTTAGTTTCTGTGGAAGGCCATGTTGGTGATAGTATAGATCTCCAGTTAGGAAAAGGTCCTGTAGAAGGAGCATCATTGATATGTTGTCGCCTGATACCTGTGAAATGATAAGTAAAATTAGTGTATTTTTCCCCAAAAGGAAGAGGGAAAAATGCATTATGTTTAGTAAAATAAGTGAACTTTTTCCTTTGTATTCAAAGTGCATAAAAATTCAGTGAATGTTTACCAAAAAAACCAAAACACGAAACCCAGTGAAAGATTCAACATGACAGATTATAAACCCCTCAACTCATTTCACTGGACAGAAGAATAAGGAAAGCAGCCCAAGCCACACCATTTCCAAATCCTACTTTTAACAGGAATGTTTCAACACAGTAACGTTTCAACACAGTAACTAAGATACGTTCTTAAGCCTGGGACAATTCTTGAGGTTATCATGAGTCACCCTGTGTCAAAATATTACAGGAGAAGATGGGTTTGGAAGCAGTGTAGAAAGGGTATAGGTTTTGACAACCAAGCTTCACTGACTTGGCATGCAGTCTGACATGGGAACAGAGTCAGCATTGGCTGCGTTCCTGTAGGATGCATCTGGAGGTGCTCGTCTTGCCAGTTCTAATAACACATGCAATTATAGGCACAAAAGGAAGAAAGTAAAATAGGGATGAACATGAGGAGAGGGGGGCAAGATCCAAAACAAATTAGGAAATTAAACTCCTTTTTTTTGATATGTGCAGATGTACAACACATCATTTCAAACACCAGTTTACTCTACATTCAACACCATAATGTTCCTAGGCTTTGTTTTCTTGAAATGATTACAGTTATTCTAAAATCATAGAATGGGAAATCTCACATGTGTAGTAATTTAAAGATTAAGATTCACTCAAGAGTAAAATTTAAGGTGGGGTTTTTTGTTTTCCTCCCCTCTGTGAAGACAATAGCTCAAAACTCAGTCCTGGCACTGACAACCCTGCCAAGCTGTGTCCTCTTGCATAGCTAAGCAGAGGCAAAATACAGAAACAATTCCTGCCTTCCAACTGAAGCACAGCTGGATCAGACACAGAGGATGCCAACCTCCTGATACCCCTATGAATAACTCAGCATAACAGCGTGGAAGAACAAGCAGGGGCAGATCCGGAGATACACAGAATGGGCTGGACATTAGTTCCAGCCACCCACACACCCAAGGGTCAGCAGAGCACCAAAAGGGATCAGCCCACACAGACAGGCACCAGCAGCAGAAAACCTTACAGTGCAAGAGAGGAAAATGGGTCACATTGCATCTATTTAAAGCTAAGTTTCTTCCTTTCTACAATTTTCTTTCTTCTTAAGTTTCTACACAGCCCATTCATCTATATGTGCAGGTCAAAGTAGATTATTAGACTAGAACCTCCAGACTCCTGTGTGCATTCACATGAAACTGTTGGAACCATGTTCAGAGTGGCATTTTCTCTCAAAAAAAAAAAATCCACCCCCACCCCCCCCAAAAAAAAAACCAACCCCAACCAAACCAGTAAAGAAATCCCAAACCAATGACAGATCTTCAATTACATCCCTGTATTTAAGACCTTTATCAAGCCATGATGAAGAAAGGCCATTATTTTCTTCTCCACTGAAATGCAAGAATGAAGATAGACTCCAGAAGCAGTTTTTTAGGGATAGTCAACAGCACAGAGCTCTGCACTCCTAGCAACCAAAAAACCTTTCCCCTTACACAGGCTGACTTGCACAGCAGCGATTGAGAGAAAAGCAGAGGTAGGCAAGCACAAGGGTACCTAAGGCAATGAGAGATCAGCAGGCTAATCTGCCTTTTTGAAGCTGCACCAGAAACTCAATGAGCTGGACAGGAGGCTGCAGAGTCCACCAGGGAACCTGACCCACCAGGAGAGGTTTGTAGCACAGAAGTGACACTTTTGTATTGGGGCCACGGCTCCTGATGTGTCATCGTGGAACCAGAGACCCGAATGACTGATGTGGCCTGGTTTCTGATATTCTACATGCTCCACCTCATGCTGGAAGTCACACTGTGTTCTAGACTGTGTTTTGATGGTTTTTCCTTCCTATGGTCTGGCAGCTTTTTAACAGAAGGTAGGAAAGGTGACATGTATTTTGCTCAACAAGAATGGATTCAAACATGTGCTTGAAATTAAGACCCAGATGATATGCTTTGCAAAATCAGGCTCTAGGCAACATGCAGCTTAAGTTTCTGTGAGGCCATCTCTGCTGATGAAGTCATCATTACCTGATCTGTTACACCTCTGTCTTGTTTCACCTCAGAACTGAATGGCCGTACTGAAAAGTGAGTGCAAAACCTTCATGTGGAATTTCTTCTAGCACTTAGTCCTAGCACGAGTCCTGAAGGGGACTTGAACAAGTCAATGTTTTCTTGTTTTCTAAAATAGCAAAATCTATCAACATCAATCAGCACACAGTCTGCACCATTCCTCACATATTTCTTCACACGTTGGTTTAATGAAAATTATTATGAGCAGAGACACAACATAACCCGAAAGAAAGCATTGAATTGATGTTACCGCATCGTGGCAAGAAGTGACAAAAAGCTCAAATATTGCAAAGAAGGTAAAACACTGAATAAAAATATCCTCTAACCACTGCTTAATTTTACTCCTTCAGTACTTGTTCCCTCCACTCCATACCAACCGCCAATTCCTCTGTTTATGGCCATTAATGAACTCTCAAGTTAGCAAAGATTTAAGAAAATTATATAATATTCTGAGATCTGGCGAGTTTTCTTTGACTCCTACAGAAAGATATTGACTATCTATTTCAAACTTCTGCCATAAATTCAACATCCTGGTAGTAACCAGACACAGTATGCCAAAGGCAAGACTATCTTTGCAATACATGCAGTTTAAACTCAAGTACATAGTCTTTGCTTGAGAATTGTTAGGATGATATCAACCCCTACAGATCCTCATAGAAAACTGAGCAAACCGAGACTGTATCATGGAAAAAGGGCAGACAGGAAAATATTTCACTTCTATATCTATCAACAGCTGAACACACTTGATGAAGGAGAAGACAACCAATTCAAATCAACATGAAAGTCACAATTGCACTGAGCCATTGCCTGTACACACCAGTAGCTGTTCTGTCTGCCTCTAGATTACACCTTATTCTTTCATACTTGAGACTATTGACTAACCACCACCTCTAACAATCCTAAAACCCATTTAGCACTAACCTCATTACAACAACCATTGATTAGGGTTCTTTCCATTAGCAGTAATGAGAAACACCTCTCATATGTCACAGCAGGAAGCTAAAAAATGGTCCAGTTTAGAGAAAAATCACAGTTTTAACATTTCTGAGCAATGTTAGTAAAGAAGTAAAGGAGTGATAGGGCCCAAAGAAGAGCACAGAGGCAACCCTCACCCCTTCCCTCTAATCAAGTAGGAGGAGTAACACATTGGCAAAGACACCCTGTACCTGTCCAAAGGTTGCATACGTGTAATATTAATGTGTGACAGTAAAAGAAAGGATAATGAATTATGACCTCTGCCCTTGCTCATGAGACATCACAGTTGAAATGCTATTTTTTCACACATTTTGTTATTTCTAGTGAGGCAATTAGTTGGTAAGCAAATCTCCCCTGGAAAAAAGTAATGCCTAATGAGAATAGCCATATGTCCGCCAAGCCTGTAAATAATATTTCATAGAATTATGGAAAATCTCACATTGTAAGGAACCCATAAGGATCATCAAGTCCAATTCCCTACTCCCTGCAGGATATTAAGGCTAAACCATAGACTAAAAGCATCATCCAGTTGCTCCTTGAACTCTGGCAGGCTTGATGCCATGAGCAGTTCCCTGGGGAATCTGTTTTAGTGACTGACCACCTTCTCAGTGAAAAACCTTTTCCTACTGGTGAATATGAACTTCCCCTGACAGAGTTTCATCCCATTTCCTCGTGTCCTGTCACTGGTCACCAGAGCAAGATCAGCACCCACCTTTGCTGCCCTCCATGAGGAAGGTGTAGACTGCAAAGAGCGCACCCCTCAGCCTTCCCTTCTACAAGCTGAGCAGGCCAAGTGACCTCAGTTGCTTCTTCCAAGTCTTGCCCTCAAGCTCTTTGATCATCTTCATCACCCTGCTCTGGACACACTAATAATTTCATGTCCCTCTTATATGGAGGCGCCCAAAACTGCACACAGATGGGGACACACCAGTGCCGTATGTGGAGATCAAATTGCTCATCTGTACTGCTAGGATTTGAAACCACAGTCCTGCTTGCTTCATGGCATAACAAGGCAGAGATCTGTAAGAAGCAAGGTGAGTGCTCTGTGCATGCTGCAGCACGTATTCATGGTCTGCCCTGCCTTCTGCCAGGCAACCAGCAAGAGCAGCAGTCATGGAGTAGCCTGTAGGATCCCACAGCAGAGCTCCTCCCAGGACAGATGAGTAGGTTTGTTAACATGCTCACAAAATGAAATCAGCTCCAACTGAATCAAAACACTAAACATTTGGGATTCGAACATCTATCCAGAGCTTCCCTTGCTGTCATGGCAGGAGAGAAATATCGCTTTGCCACTTCTGAGCCACTACAAAAATATCAACTCAAAGGGATCTCCAACAACAGAAAAACTTGTCTTGTCTTCCACTGCATCACTTACAGCTCATCTGCATCACTAACATTTAGGACTGAAGCTGACAAAGAGGATGCTTGGAAATTTTATTGCATGACTGACAAAGACATCTTCCCATTACACGTCAGGTATGTATCTTTTCATGACCTTCAGCATGTTGAGGATAGGATTTCCATGTTCAAATCAATTTGCTTTAATTATTTCTGAGAAAAAAAAATATTACCAAAAATAATTCCCAACTGCTATTAACTACTGTAAAGGCTAAATTTTAATAATACAATAGTATCTATATAAGACTAACTGCAGCCCTAAGGGAGAGAATGCCAAAGAGAACTTAAAAAAAAAAAAATCAACCTGTGGAAAAACACACAAAAACAACAACTCGCTTACAAGGGAAGTATTGCTAAGAGACCATTTACCACTTTACCCCACTCTACTCAGTACTAGATAGCACTATCCTAGGGCTGCATCTCCTCTTAAAAACAATGCCACTATTATATAAAAAAACATATTTTTTCCCTTCTCGTGTTACGTTCTCTGCCTATTATTGCTTTACCACTGAGTGAAGGAAGATCAGATGTGACTGGTATGGGACACAAGAAGGAAATAAACTGAAAGAGAATCTCTCTTACAGCAGTGGGAAAATGCACCACCCTACTCACAGGGTTATGCAATTTACTTCTGTTGAAGAACATTAAGCCTACACAGTATGATGATAGCACCACTTCAGAGTTTTCTAAAATTGTCTCTTTTTTTTTTTAATTATTCCTTAAGAGTTTGCAATTGGAAAAATGACATAAGGAATACAGATTTCATGAGCCAAAGGATATGAAACACGCTACCAATGAAAGACACAAATACCCAGCAAAGCATTTATAAAAATAGTGAAGTAACACATCCAAATTTTGCTCACTGTGCAGAAAGGCAAAAATTATGTCTTCATAATATATTCTTCATCTTACATTGATGAAATTACTACATCACAACCTATGCATCCCATACCTCTCACTTTTAGCATTGTTCCACAGACATTTGCAGCTTAATTCCGCGGCTTTTGCGTAACATTTAACCTGTGTTTTCCAGCCCTGTGAACAAGCCGACCTAGAGACACACCTCCTGAGCCCTGGTTCACACCCCCCAAAGCCACGCATGTTTGTGCAGTCAGTGTACTTTGTGCTCGTCCTCAGAGGAACCTGCCCCAGGGGATCACCAGGCTCAGCCAAGGCACTGCAAGGGAGAACACATTTTTGGCAGCTACTACAGCAGGAGTGATGGTGGAGAGGCAGTCCTTGCACTGTGTCAAAAGAGCAAAGGCAAAGAAACCAGCAAACTGAATCCTGTTCTTCACAGATTATCTCCTTATTATCGATTTCTTTAGGCAGATTGCGGGAAAAATTTACAGCAGTTCAGTAAATGGATTCTCACATTTGTTTCAGCTGTAACTTTTCCCAGATTAGATCTTGACCTTCCAAACCCCAAAATTCTGTCCTGAAGGATTGAAACTCACCTGAAGTTGTTTACATCCTAGCCTCTATCTACCTGTAATAGTCAATGCCTACAAGATCCAGTCATTAAAACCAGCACCATCTCCCATCAAAAAAAAAGCCCTTTTCCCGGGGTTCTTAGAAAATTATACCTGAAAACTATTATTATTTTTGACAACCAGCAAAAATGTTTTGCCCTGATACCACCAGAATTCTGTTGAAATTAAACAGCTCTTCAATGAGGAAAAACTGTACGAGGAGGTACCACACACTGCACAAGGTTTTCCTTTCCACAAATGAAACTTTAGGCTTTATAATAAATGACAGAAAACCATTCGGACACAACATTCGGTCATTTTAGTTGCATGGCCATCGTGAAGAACAAAGCAGCAACCTTTTCTGTTCGGAATGTTGGTGCACCTTCCTCGCCCTCCTTTTGGGTCCCAAGGGAGACACTCCAGCAGCAAAGCTTTGCATCGGGGACAACCTTTCGGCTCTGAACTCAAACACAGGGCTGCAATGAAAAAACCGCACTGCTCTCCTGCTTTTGCCAAGCCCTGCCTTCATTGCTTACCCATCCCAAATGTCAGCTGGCTGGCATTCGGGAGAGCAGAGCCGAGCCGGGGCTGCAAAGGCTGCCCGGCTGTCACCGATGTGGCTCCAGGAGCCGACAGCCTGGTGCGACTTGTACCAAGCGCCAGCCTCGCCCGGGGCTGAATCGCGTCTCCTCCCGCTCACAGGCGGCTCTGCCGGGATGCTTTAATCGGGTCCGGCAGCGGGAAGGGAGGGGAAGAGCAGGGCGAAAGACAACAGCCCGGCCAGGGCGAAAAAACACGCTCCTGTCACGGGGGAGACACCTCGGTGCCACCGGCGATTCCAGCTGCAGCATCTGCGTGTTGTGTTCCCAGAACAGATGTTCAGGAGACGCAGGAAAGAGCGCGGCAGAGGGGGATGATTTCATCCCCCTGCACTGCCTGGTGATAACTGCATATAATCATATAGAAATCAGAACCTCGCTCTGGCTCAATGCACCCGGTGACACTTCTGCTCGAGTTTATCCAGCTAGTCACAGAATTGCAGTGAATAAATGACATAAACATTTATTTTTTTAATTTTTATTGCTTTGTCAGCAGCACTTTTAGGATCAACGCTTTTGTGAGTCTGACGCCCTGCTTTATCAGACTGCTTATCTGTTTATTTGTAAACAGACATTTACAAAAACTTTAGCAAAGGAATTGTGTTTATTCAGGGAAGTTTCTATAGACACTGCTAGCATCAGCATAAATGATTTAATGGACAGTGTAGCAACAAATATTCAAGGTCATTTGGGAACAAACAATACCAAAGCTGCCAGTTCTCCTGCTTTTACCTTTAATCTTACAATATTTGAGGGGCTTTTTTAATGGAGCAAACAAAAAGAAGAAAACCCCCCCAAAAAAATCCTTTAAGTGAAACAGACCATATTAGTATTTGAATTTTCACTAAAAATCTCGGTTCTTGTAGTTGTGGGATAAAAGAAAACCAAAATATTTTAAAATGCCACAATTTTTAAGCAAATTGCATTTTTTCAGGACTGGTTTAAGTTTTTATTTTAAATTTCCAGATCTGGGACAAACTGTAAAGGCAGCACCAAATTCTCAAAGAGCATGAGAAGAGTTTGGGGGGCCAAACTGATCTTCTTAGACTGGGAGTTCGTCAGCAAAGTACAGGAGACACGTAGCAGTTTTGCTACTGTCAGTAGCAAAGCAGTCAATGACAGTACAGCTTTCTTATTACATGCAGTAAAACCATATTTTCTTAACTGGAAGCTACCCCTTTAATAAAGGCTTCAGAGTTTAAACTCCCCAGCAAAATCAAATACAAGAGGAGACTGAAGACAACTCCTGCTAAAAGCCATTTAGACTATTCTACAAAGAAAAAAACCTATTGTCCACAGAACTTTCTTAAAGAAACGAGAGTGCTTTCAAGAGGTTGAACTATGGGCCAAATTACATAATATGATACGTTTTGACATGCTTGTTGGGCTATTGCAAATGTTCCCTTGAGCCAGAAAGCTTTCTGCTCACCAACCCAAGAATGTCTTCAAGGGACTCTATTTTGCACGTAACATTTGAGGCCATAACCCATGAGGGGAGAAGACCCTCTGGACCACACTCTGCCAGCATCAGGAGGGCGACTCACCCAACACACCACAGCAGCAGCAGCAGCTTCTGCCACCCTGCCCAAAGCTCTGCTTCCCAACAGAGGGGGAAACCCCCACATTGGGGCTGCCCCAGAAATTAAACTAGGGCACCAAAACAAGGATGCGCAGGTGCGTGTTCCTCAGGTGCTGCAGGGGCAACACCTTCATCAGAGAGCTGGGAACAAGCAGGTTGGCAGCACGAGCATCTTCAGCCACTGCTGCTGGTAATTGAGCTCAAGTGCCGCTCTTCTGAGTGCTGTTCATTTCGCTGTGAGCGAGCCTGGGCCAAGGGAGCACTTGGATTGCTGCAGGTTATGCACCAAAACAGTTTGAGGGGGAAAGGAAATCCAAGAATTGCTGATAACCACTTCATCTGCCTCATACCTATACTGGGGGCAGCTGTGGAAGGGTGTATTATGCGGCTGTAGCTCAGCAGTGTGCAAAACAAATGCCTGACACTGTGTCCAGACAACCATAATACTTATTAATTTCAACTTATTTCAGAGCTTTGAAGTTTCAGTTCCTACATGCAACCCACACACAAGTTCCAAGGCCAGGGAAGGACAAGCTCTCTGCTTTCCAATGACCCTCTCAGGCCCAGACACAGAGGGCAGACAAGGAGGCTGTGCCTTGGGTACCCCTGTGCTTGCCCCAGAGGACACAGAGGCAGATCCTATTTGGGGTCTGTTGCAGCAAGATAACCAGGAGAGAAGTTAATCCTCTCTAAGGAGAGATACAATCTCAGAGGTGCCAAGTATACAGGATCAATACAGAGGTTTCCACAATGTCTTTTGCTACTTTAAAGCTCTTTCCCCTGCCTGTGATGAAGAACAGAGAGGTGAAGACCAGGAAAGAAATGTAGGTCACACACAGAAGCATCCTGCCTTCTCTGTCTGCACAGTGTTCAGTATTGCCCCACTGATAACGCTTTCAAAAGTAAGAAAGTCGCAGCTCTTAAAAAAAAAAAAAACAAAAACAAAAAAACCCAAAAAACAACAACACACAAGCCCACAACCTGATTTTTTAGATTAGAAACTTTCTGTTCACACTGAAGTGAGGATGTGAAAAGACCACTAGACTTCTGGAATAAATAACATACCTTTTTTTTAAAAAAATGCAACTAAACAATAGTCAAATCCAAATTCTATTCTCTCTTCAAGATTTGCCCCAAATAACCAGAGTTTACTCATCCTGGCATACAGTGCAATTTCTGAACCCCCAAAAAAGTGAAGTCTATTACTTGGCCTCAGAATGCACAAAG
Organism: Sclerurus mexicanus; assembly: GCA_013396755.1. NCBI lineage: Eukaryota > Metazoa > Chordata > Aves > Passeriformes > Furnariidae > Sclerurus > Sclerurus mexicanus. The sequence continues at coordinate 497,821 of VWZF01002123.1, forward strand.
GCTACAACAGTGAATGTGTGAGGTCCACTACCATGACTGAGCCAATAGACAAATATTGAGCTGAAATGTGGCACATTCTCCTCTGGAGGGGACTTCTCCTTATGTCTCTGAATGAGACTACAAACAAGCTGTTGCTGAGAAAGAGTCCATGTAAAGTGCATGGGTTTTTTTCTTAGATTAGAAGAACTCTATTCCTGAGTAGGATTGACAGCACAGAAAGCTTGTTTATAAGGCTTTTTCCTCTATCCACTTAAAAAGGACAGAAGCTAGGGAGAACGTTTTATACATATCGTCTGAACTTGGTTTTCCTTATATGTTGGCTCTTCAGAAATTATAAATTAAGACAATCCCTCTTAAAAAACAACAACAAAAAAACAAACAACCTTTTTCTATTTTAGTTCAATATTGTCCTTTGATTCCTACCTTTTACAAATGTAGCAACGGCTCATTCTCAAAAGGGGGGAAATCACTTCCCCATGAAGGAAACTTTCAGTTTTCAGGAAGCTGTCAGAGAACTTCCTGAGATCAAGTCAGGATGATGGATAAGCAATTAAATTCTACTGAACAACAAATCAACCTTCAACTTTGCTATGACCTGCAGTGAACAGTCAACGTGAAGTGTAATACACATTACAATTAAAAATTACATCCTGAAGAACAATGCATATAAACTAGGTAATTAATTCTTAAGCTCCTTGTCTGCTCTACAGTAGACGAAGACCTGGCTCAGGCTAGAAAATATCATGAAAAGGTTTAAAAACTTTTTCCATTTTTCATTACTTTCACTGTGCTTTGCACAGCCCATTAGTCTTTATTTTCAGGACCTTTATTTTCTTTGCTGCATAAAAGTGGCAATAGCTCAAGTTTATAGCGGTATGTTGCCTCATTTCACTTTCTCACCTCTTGGAAGTCAATGCAAATAGTTGTCTGACAGAACAGCAGCACTGTCTGTAATAAAAATAACCAGTGACCCTCACTGAGGGAGTACAAGAGGCTAAAAGCACCAGGGGGGAGCCCAGTGGCTGGTGGTGAAAAGGTTAAATAATGGCCAAGTCAAATCTAACTTTTCAGTCATTAATTAAAATCCAGAAGAAATGTCACATGGATGCAAATATACGAGCACTGGTTCTGAACCTGAAAAATCAATGGTAACACTGGTGAACTGGGGGGTTCCTAAAAATGCTGGGAAATTAGCTGAGCTCCCCTGGGAGTGATGCACACTCAGACCACCACCAGCATGCAGGTGCCTGCATCTGCTGCTCACCTATTTCCTTGCAAAAGGGATGGATCTGGCTGCATCATTTGGGAAGCCCCCTCCCTCATATGGAGAGCCTGGTCCTATAGGGGCTGCACCTCTCACGTTCAGAGGCAAGTTAAGTATTCCACAGGGGTTTGGTATTTAATTTACAGGTATCAAAGTAGCAAACCCAAAGCTCAAACACAGGGATAAAGCAGGTAAATGTACTCAAAGACTGTAGCTCTGCGCTTGCATTGGCTGCCTAAACACAAAAAATGTCAGCACCAATCAGTGGTGCGGGGTGAAAAAGTTGATCCTTTTCCCCAAGATAAAGGCATTCACATTTTCTGTCAAATGACTAGACAACATCTTCCCTGTGAAATGACAGGAGTCCTTAAAAAGTCATTTTTAAAAGCAGGATCATTGCTGCGGGGACAATAATATTTTAGTAATAGCTGAAGTCACTTTTAATTGTAAAACCAGTAAGTGGTTAACGATTACCAAAGTGAGCAGCTGGTTTCTCAAAAATAAGATACACTGTCTGGAAGAAAGAGCATTATTAGAAAGAAAAGCTGCTGCTATTTCCAGATGGTGCCTCAACAGCACTGCACAAGTTGGTGCATCTCCTAATTTAAATCTTCAAAGTATTATAGGAACGTATGGGGCTCACGATCAACAATAATTAAAAGATTCCCTCTGAAAATATTAGAATAAGCAAAATAAGATGTACTTTTTCCTCTTCAGCAATATGATTCTCTTGGTTGCCTTCTGCTGTGCTTGTTCATGGAACTCACATGCTCCATCATCACATTGCACCCAATAAAATGACAAACATGGCTCTTGTAGGAAAGCAATTGAAAATCTTCCTTCCCAGATCCCCAAATGAACCCCATCTTTCTAACTTCTAATTTAACTGTGAACTAAACCCCCAAAAACCCCATCTCTGTGACTCACTTTGGGCACTGCCAGGATATTTCTTGTCACTCGATTGCTGCTCTTTCTGATAAAGTTTCATAAGATTCTCTTCTCCAAAAATTTCTGCAAGCTATTTCTAAAAACGGCCTCTAACAACAACAGACCCTAATTTCTTTCCAAGCATTCCATTAATCTTTAGGGACATGTGTGGTCACTTCTAACAAAAAGAGAAAGGATGATGCCCTAACTCAGACAGACTCTTCCTTTGTACCTACACTGTGGAAATATTTTGCATTCATGTCAGTATAACTGAATATCTGGATTTTAAAGCTCTCAGACTAACCAGGATTTTAGGAGCTTTACTGCTACACTGTCAAACACATGCACTATATAGCATTTAAGAAGGTTTTCCATTAATCTGCTCTATGCTGGTATTGTTATTTAAATGAGATAATTCAAATGAGATGGGGATAACTAGGGGAAACTAATGAATATGAGGTATTTCTTAAACATTAAATAAAAACATATGAAGAGAAAAGGCACGGAGGAAGAAGGTGCTAAAACTGCCAGGTCATGCAGTGATTCATTACTCTTTTTACTCAACTAAAAGTTTCCCAGGTGTCAAAGTATCAGCATTAAGATCCAAGTGCCTGATGCAACCAAAAGAAAACCCTGACCATCCCAGGCTTTGCTCCAAGTAAGATAAAAAGCATAAGGTGAAAGTTTCTTCCCATAACGTTCCTGACAGGTGACATATTGCACGAACCAGGGCAGCGCTTCAGCGAATTCCTTCAGTCAGATGCCACTTCCAGGTATTTTTTCAACACACTCTCTTCCTCACTGGCAGGATTTACTGGCCTGGATGTCAGGACAATGTGAACACAAACATGGCCAGAGAGGTGACACGCCACACTTATGGGAGGTGATTGTCAGTCAGAGGTTGCTGCTTCTCTTTCACAGATCAGGACAGGGTCAGTGAGCTGGTAGCTTCATGGGTGACCCTGAACTCTACTGTGAGCACAGGAAGGAGTTACAGGAGGGATGGTGAACATACAAAAAAAGATCAGATGATGCCCATGACACTAAGTTATTTTCTCAAATATCCATTTGGCTCAGGTACATCTACCTTGTGGTTTTCAAAGTTCTCAACGAATGGTGCTTCTTTGCCACTAGGATCTGTCCTTCCCTGCAAGCCCCAAGAGGAACACTAGCACGAACTGTAGGACCTACCCTGCTCCCCAGCAGCTCTCACACCACACCTACTGCAGCTCTGTCTGCTTTCCTGCCCCCTTGTAATGCTCCAAGGGTCCCAGGCAGGAGTGTGGATCACCTGCAGAGCAAAGGTGAGCGAGCACAGAGGGTTAATATAGAATTAAGTTCACTGGGCAAAAGTTAGCCAAGGAGAAAGTCTGTTCTGCACAGTCAAAGGGGCTGCCTTGAAAGTGCAAAGAAAAGCAGCTGAGGGGAAAAAATTGAAAAATCAAGACAAGTTCTGGTTTCAAAAATTATCTGTGGCCATTGCCAGATCAGACCTGAGCAGCAGAAGGAAAGCCCAAAATGCTCCTTTGCACCTGCCTAACAAGAGCAGAACAAGGTGAACATCACCCTTCAGGCAGTCCCTAAACCTGCTCGAGACTCCTCTGGCCCCACAAGCAGAGGGACACACGAGACCCCCTACCTCGATGTCTGGGTTCAAAGGCAGGTCCTATGCTGAATTACCTTAAACTGAAGCCAAATGCTTTATTTGGAGGAAAGAGCAGAAATGAGACTGTAAATTCTGGTTATAGTCTAAAGGTTTGTCACGTTGGCTTTCACATTAATCTCTTTTTCGTGGTTTTACCAAAAGTGATCTGAATCTTAAATAAAGACTAACAATTCATTTCATTCTTCGCTGGCTACTGCTTTTTCATTAACAGGTGATACTTAAAATAATACAAGCAATGTTCCCAGAATTCCAATTAAAAAATTAAATAACAACAATTTTCTGCATGAATAAAAAATTTATCATCTCAGAAATTGTAATTTCAATATGACAAATACGCTTCAGCCACAGTTCCTTTCTGCAAACTACCAGGCACCATATTTCTCCCCCAAAAGCTTCTTTTATTGCAGCAGTTATTTAAAACTCTGCCTAGGCATATTAAAATGTTGACAATAACAAAAATAAATTTTGACAATAGAACGAAGTATATTACATGACTCAATAGCATCAATCACAGGATCTCAGTTTGCAGCTATCACAATGAGGGTGCATTGCCATGAAATAAGATGGTTCACTGGCAGTGCAAAATTTAGCTGGAACCTAAAAAATTAATACTGCACATTTATCCCCATCATAAAGACACAATGCCAAAGCATAGCAATGGATAAAAAAGGGAGCCTGTAGTGCAGGGTGAGCCAGGATGTGATTAAACTCTGTCTCCCTGTCTGTGACTTGTGTTCTCCCAGGAAAGCACAATTTTCTTATCGTCTGAGGAAGGTCTTGGACAACAGCATTTGTGCAAATATCTATTCCACTTGTTTTGAGGACTATTTAGATCAAAATACAGCCTGCTTTCTTCTTTTCTTCTTAGTTTACTTTTTGGTTTTTTTCAATTATTTACATAAATACCTTCCAACCTATTGTAGGCTTGGCAAATCTCATCCCCACTGCCCTGTGCCTACCATTACCACCCAAGTTTTAGTAAAGTAAGGGTAAAACTCATCTAAATTCCAGTCACTTGATACCATCTCATCCCAGGAGGGCACTGGAAGTGCTGACATTGTATCCTGACTCCTGTTTTAAACCCATCCTTTCTACATCGGTTGTATAAATCAGCCTCAATGCAAGGAAGACTAAACACTTATCTGTTGATCTGACAGCACTTCGATCTTGCTTTGCACAGCTGCAAACAGGTGCAAGAGCAGCAGGACAAGGATGCAGCTGGACATGCTTCAGCACACCTCAGCAGGATGTGCTCTTGAAAATTTGTGTGGGTTTTTTTAAAGCCCATAAAAACACCTCAGAAATCATCAATTCTTGCTTTCTTTCTTAACGTTGGTCCCCAGCTTTCACAGGGATTCAAGGTTAATGAGAAAAGGAAAAGTATAAAGTGAGACTTCTGAGCAATCACCCAGCAGCACATCCAGTCAGGCCAGGTGTAAAAGCAACAGAAATAGTACATCAGTACTCCTGAAGGCATCATACTTTCTGAATTCCAATGAGAAATGCATTAATTTTTATTTAAATTCCTGTCTGTAGCTTTCTCCTTTTTGTAAGCTCTTCTGTTAACCACCTTCATTCTCACATATCCCACCATAGGAAAAGAGATACATGAAGAATCAGTAGCAAAGTGAACTATCTTTATGCAAGCAATCTAGTCAGAAAAAAACCCTCTCAATTTAAAATTTGACACTCAGTAGCTCAAAACTGAGCAGATTAGAGACAGCAGGTTAAAATGGGAGACTGCACCTCTGCTAAGGTGGACTCAGGAAATCTAATTTACCAAGAACACCAGAATGGATGCAGTGCAATTATTGTAACTGTCAACATCAAAGTCTTGGAAATCTCTTGGCGCTATCATATAAAAAAAAAAAAAAAGAAATCTTCAGGAACTTTATTTAATTGTAGATGCACATTAGTCATGCTGTCACACAACGTGCCTCGGGGTGTGCATTCCAGTTATTTGAGAGATACCACAGCGAGCTAAGCGAGAACAGCATTTGGGAGGCAACAAATCTCTTCCAGTGGGTCCCCTCAGCGTGGCAAAGGGCTATAAGGTTAAAAATAAATTAGTATATTTAGTCTTCCGTAAGAGTTCAGGCGCTCTGTACTGATTCAACCTCCGAGCTGACCTGAGCCAAGCCACGTTTGCTCAGGGATTTAGTGATTTAACTACAAATTTCCTCAGACCCAGAAAAATTAGTCCTTGCTGACCTACTCTTTCTTGAGTTAAATGTGGTTTCTTTAAACAAAGACAAATAAACGTTGGGCTAAGGCTTGCACTGATGGTGAGAATAATTACAAGATATAATGCCAGAAAAACACACCATCTATACAAATATCCTTAAGATAATGTCATTCCCTTAGAAAAACAGGCAGAGGAGGAATCTGTGTTAAAGCGATCAATGACCAGCTGCTTGGCTACAAACAAGCTCACAATTCAACAAGCAGGCTTCTCTGCACACAAGCCATTTCTTTTTAACAAAATAACTAAAAAAACCACCACTGCGTTTTCAGGTAGATAATTTATAATGTTTCCTTTGAGATTTTATTGCATATTGGATAATACAGATATAATTGCTTAAGTAAACTGCAATGCAACAACCTCATCAACATCCAAGAAAGTCAAAGCACCACCAAGGAAGTTTCTATCCAAAATACCAAGTGCCTACAGTAACTGAGCACTAATTTATTTATTTTTTAGTAAGACACAAGTTAGTTACCCAAACATTTACAAACTTGGACTAAATTCCAGACCCAGACACTGACACAGAGCTTTCCTGAGCTCTACACCCCAGCAACACCTGCCAATGACAGTGGCCAGGGACGTTAAGCCATTTTTACAAAGATAGGTAAATTTGAAATTCAAAATTAAGACCCCCAAATGCATTTCAGCTGTTTGGCCTAAAGTATGCTTGTTGCTGAACACAGACATGAATTTCTAAGAACATGAAAATATAAAGAGGAAGCCAGAATTAATAATATGGCATTCCTGTGGGAATTCTTCCTACCATCCCTCTACAATGAGTTCACTAAACAGTAATTTAAAATTCTATGCATTAAAGATTTATATGGTAGCTTAGTCTCCAGCTTCTGAAATACATAAATACATAAATGTATTAACAAATATGAAGGATTCTCAGAGATTTATCACAGCTCTAGGAGCTTTGGAAATTCTTTTGGGGTTTGTTTTTTTTTTTTTTCTCCTCCCACCAGTTCCACAAAACCCAGATGAAGAGCTGCAAATCCCAATTGCTAGAAAGGGGGCTGAAATCCTCCGGTATTTCAGAGGGAAGGAGCAGCCAAACTCCCATGAAAAACATCACCATGCCGTGATTAAAGGTGATAAACATTGAAAAAGGGATTCTGTGGAAGAGGGTTCAGAAAACAACAGCAGAAGGCACCGGGGAGCAAAGCGATGGCTTAGGAAAGAGAGCACCCAGTGGTGTGAGCAGGGGATGGGGCACATCAGGCAACACACATCCATCATCCAAAGGAAGGGCAAACTGCTCAGGGGGGTTCTGGCAGAATGAGATCAGCATTTAAAAAACCAAAAACAACAACAAAAAAAAAAGCAATCCAAACCCGAAAACAAAACTAGAAACTTTTGCTCTTTGCTTTAGATCATTGCAACTTAAGACAACCTTGGTGTCTTGAAAGCTGGTTCACTGATTTTGAAGGAGCAATTACATGCATGTGTGTGTGTGTATATATATGTATGTATAGGTATAATATATTCTTCAAAAAAGAGGCTCAGTTTGCAAGCTACTCATCAGCTCAAGTGCCTGAAAATTATTTTATAAACATCTAGTAAGTACTTGGCATTTACAAGCTGCCAGGCACACAGCAATCAACGTTTTCATGCAGAGTCTGGACATCTGCCCTCTGTGATCTGCCCTTCCAAAAATAATAAAAGTAAATTAAAAATAAATTTTAAAAATAAGAATTTATATATTGTGCCATTCTTTTTGAGGTGGTTTTATGGGGTTAATTACCCTAGGGGGAAAAAAAAAAGTCTTGGGTACAGTTCTACACTTGATTTCCAAGCATATGCTGGTCTAATTGGTACTAGAATTAAAACAAGGGCAGAAAATAAACTAGAGAATTATTCCAAACCAGCTGAAGAGAATAGGGAAGAATTAATTTTAAACAGTTCCATTAAAAACAAAAGTTACTTATATAATCTATTAAAGCATTCTGATGCAAAAACCCACATACCTTACAAAGGAATATTTCTGAAAATAGAGCATTTCAAATTTTCATTTTTAAATAAAACATTCTTTCTTCAGACCTGCTTAGAGAGTAAATAACCTGAACATAACTAATATGAAGATTTAGTTAAATATTTTGTTGCATGTCAAACTGAACCACTTGTGGGAAGGCTGATTGATTCGAAATGGAGATGTTGATGAAATTAATCTGAAGCAAAATGCTTTTTCCCGGCTTGGCTCAAGTAAAACAAAAACCAAACGGTCCTAAGTCACTTGGATTAGATTGTCTGTTGTCTTATAAAATGTTATATAGTTCTCATTAGGTAAAGACAATAGAAATAATCAGTCTCTGAGCAGAGAGCCACATTGTGCTGTAAACAGCATCTGATGAAAAGGTTCAGCCTTGGACTATCAGTGCTGTAGGCTCTTGTAGCATCAGGAACGTGGAAGAGAAGCACCATCCAGGGAAGGAAAGGCCATGCACATCAGTCACACCTGTGGCCACGCTTTCCAAACGCCACCGTGTAAAACCACTTGGCATTCATATCCAAAGCCTTGCTCTGCCCTTGGATCAGATCTCTGTGCTCTGGGGATCTGCTTGGCAATACCTCTTGGAAGACTTCTCAGCTGAGGACAGGAATGAGGGGAGCCCCAGCCTCTAAAGCACTCTCTATCCTACAGTGTCTTACTAAGTAGATCTGCTTTTCCAGAGTATCTGTGAGGGAAGATAAAGGCTTGAGATTGGTATTTCCAGTCAGCCCACAGACCCAACACAGGACCCAGACCACATTCTATGTACATTTAAACTGCAGCGCCAGATGCCAAACATGGTAGTGAACTGGAAACAGCAATAAGAAAAAGTGCCAAATACCATTAATGGGGCAGGCTGTGCAGTCAATAGACCATTAGGTTAACTCCTTGCTAAATAATGTGCAGGCTGTGAGCACTGTCTTTCCAACCACAACAACATGCCTCAGTCCAACTTAAACCACTGTCTGGAGTCTCTACCATCTAGCCAAAAAATGTGAAAATCACCTAATTGCTATAAATGGGGTTTTACAGGCAGCTTGTCGACACCTAAGCAGACTCACAGAAGGGCGGTTATAAGTTTCTATATGTAATCTCTCTGACTGGGATGCTCATTCCAAATATGACTTATTAAAAACCCAAAAACGATGAAAACAGATGTGTTTGTACACCAGAAATAAAAGCAGATCGCTCTTCAAAAGGGGTTAGGCTGAGAGAAAACAAATATTTTCTTCTGATAGTAACTGAACAAAGTCACTGCATTTCCAATGAAACCAAGAAGAACCTTTTCCGCACGCAGAGGGGCAAGATCTTACAAAGTATTCACCCAGAACTAATGCCACAGTACTAATTCCCAGTGGCTGCTCATTAAAATACCATAGCCTTAATAGAGAGGGCATAAAAACACATTTTCCTAAAGTCTTCAAATGCCAGCAGATGAAAAAATGCCTCTCAGGGTCTCATCCCAGAGAAGAGGAGTTACAACTGGAAGACAAACAGGACAGGCTTTCTCTTCACCCTGCTGAGCCCACAGGAGCTCACATCATCCTGGCTCCTCAGTTTGAGTAGGGTGACTGGAGTCCCAAACTGGCTTAAGTGGTGATGGACAAGCCTGCTGACCATGCAGCAGGGGAAGGGGGACAATTTCACTGCCTGCCCATTTCAACACTCTTTTTTTTCCTAATTTAACAAGATAGTTATTTTACCCAGACCACAAGCCAAAAAAAAAAAAAGTATCTTCTTTACATGACAAGCAGAGAGCCCTCCATGCATGTCCAGCCCTCCGGAATGTTCCCATGAAATCCCAGAAGAGCCCAAACACACACACCTCAGCACACCACTGCATCCTTCCAGCAAAGGGCTCTGTTAATTCTGCTGGGTTTAACAGAGTTTAAGCTGGCTTTCTGTGGTGTGCTCTCATCTGTCTGTTCTCCAGGGCAGATTCGGATTAACATTAAAACCAATACTGTGTCATGAGTGAAGTCACAGCCAGACTATTCACATGGCTCTGGAGAGAAATGCTTTGGAATTCTCTTCCTCCATCCCTAGCTAAGCAGCCCAGCCTCTTCACAGCATCTGCTTCACACTGCAATGACCATTTTTCCCCTGCTAGTTCATGATGCAAAACAAATTTCTCCTCTAGGACAGATGTTTTTCCAGCCTGAAATGCTACATATGTTCCTAAGGCACCAGCAGAAGCCCTTCAGCGAGCTGTCACATTGGCCAAAACCTATGGGTCCCACACCCTCGGCCAGCATAAATCAGCCTGGAGTGAAAAAAAAAGTGAGGAAAATCAGGTCACGCCAATAAAACCTTACCTTTATTTCAGATCTGGTGTATACAACCTGATGTCTTCAACCTAGCAGAAAATTCAGGCTTTACTAAGAATAGGTCATTTCTTTTGGGGCCACCAGGTAACCACCCAGAGAGCAGTCCTTTTCAGACCCACTGGAGAGCTCCAGAGCAGGCAGCCCCAAGCTGTGCTGCTGGAACCTTGAAAAGAGCACCCATGGCACCTGCCCTCAAGTACTGGTGGCAAACATTGAAAGGAGGCAGCTAATTATGGGAGTGGTTAAACCAGAGGCAAATCCTCCTCAGGGGGCAGCTGACTTTCCTGCCTTGATGAAGGCTACTAATAGGTTTAGTAGGTTATTATTAAAAAGATTTTCTATGTGAGGGATTTTCTTTATAATCCACAGTCCCAGGGAACACTGAAAACACACTTTTCCAATTAGTTAATAACCATAATTTTATTTTTCAAACTGCATAAGTAGCCATGGGATGACAAAAATCTGCATTAAATGACTCATCTATACACACACCTGCTTCTTCAAAACATCCCACAGCAAACTGCTGCAGAATGAGTACAGAAAAATGACAGTAAAGGGAACTATAAGAGTCAGAAGCCCAATTTTGCTCTGATTCAAGATAGAGAAAATTTACAGGTCAAACCTCTAGGTACTTAGAAGGTCAAGTACCTTTATATTTATCACCCTCCCACATTTACTCACCAAAAACTGGGTATTGCTTTAATCAGTCAAAGAGCAAAGTGATACAAACTGCAATATCATGTTTTCTTCCAAATGGCAGTACAACTTTTTGTAACATTCAAAAGTACATACAATGCACATATTTCTTGCATGTATTGTCACTATGAATCCACAGACAGCTGCACATTGATAGTCCTGAGAAAAACACCTCAAAATCCTCAAAAAGAAAAAGGAAAATAAAGCATATGACAAATGAGAAACTCAGATAATGATTAAAACTTCTTTCTTTTCAGTTTATCAGGCATAATGCACACAAACATTAAGCAGAAGTAGGCTTGTTTTCCCATCATCATTAATACATCTGCATGATTCCTTAGCAAATTAAAAGTAATTTAAAAAATCATCTGCCACTTGTATTGCCAAAACAATGCAAGCAGGAAAGACTTTAGAAACTGCTTTTCTGGAAAGAAGTTGTTTCATTCTGGACACGCTGATTGACTGTCGTGCACCCACAAAGGCCTAGGAACGTTCCACTCTGAAGCACAAATGTTCACCATGTTTTACATTTTTTTCTAGAATTCTGCAGCAACTTAATGCCAAACTAACCCACAAAACACTGAGTGGGAGGGGTCGTACAAATATGAGCTGTCAGCACTAAAAGACCATCCCCTCTGCCTTCTGCCTCTTGGATCAGTTCATCAGAGCAACTCTGCAGCAGGGCAGTCGCATCTCATGTCTCTGTTCAATGCTTGGAGAGAGAAGGGAAAGATCATAAAGGGCTTTCTGAGCAGGAGGAAGAAACTGAAGATCTGTGGGCTTAAGAAATCATCCCTGCCCTCCTCTCCCAAACACAGAGACCAGACGGGTCCCACTTGAAGACCTCCACCTCTCCCCAACAGCCTTGCTGAATGCAGAAGGGACAACTGGTGCTACTGAGGTGCACTTATTTGCTGTAGAATGAGAAGATAAGGAGTAAATTCTAAAAATACATACAGCGCCGGAAACGTGACTCATACCCACTGCTGATCTGCTGCCAAACCCTTTGAATGCTCCCTCTCCCCTCACATACCTGACCCACTCCCGTTAATTCCTTTCAAGACAGCCACAGACGCCGTGCCCTTCCAGCCATGCTGTGCTGGCACCTTACGGGACACTGCAAGGTCACAGCACAGCAAACACAGTGGCCAGAGTTGAACGCAGCCTGGCGCGAGGCTCCAGGGCAGGGCGATTTTAAGAGGGTTTTATTTTAAAACAGGACTCATTTCTCTCTCTCATCTCCCCTGACCCACACTCCTATGCATCCCTTTCATTCCTTCTGCACCCGGACATCCCCACCCTCACACCAATCTCACTGTTCCCACCAAACGTCTCTGCAATGGAGTGCCCTGAAAATGTGTCCTCCAGGCTCCACAGTCTTAACTGTGTTATCCTTTACACATTTTGCTTGAGGTCACTTCATGCTTATTCCAACACAAATCCTAAAAAAGCAAGGAAATGTCACACAAGTGGAACATTTCTAGTAGGTGTTTCATCTACAACAGGGACTTCTCTGTCATTATACAGAACTTCCTTTTACCCCCCACAAGACATGAACACACAGAGTATGCAATGCCGTTTTACTCATAGTATGACACACTTTAATAATTACCCTGTCAGCGAGATCAGCATGAAGGAGGACTGACTTGAGCGAGCACCTATTTGGAGAAGGATAAAATGACAATAGTCTTAAAAATGGATTGCAAATTAGGCTACAACAAAATGAGCTTTACAGAATTTCCTCAATTGTCATTCATTGAATGGCCTGCCAGACTTACAGGCCATACAAAGGTAGGTTTTCTGTGAAAAGATGCTGCCTTGGAGAATGGCCTTAGAGTATTCCCGGCCAGAACAAGCAGCTGGGATGGAAAGGCTTCTATCCTGCCTCCTGAGACTCTGCAACACAACACAGAGATTAACAAGAGCATTGCCCTCACTACCAGAAAAAGGATCTGGTGGCTTCAAGACAGATATAAGCTAAATAAATAGATACTCTGATTAAAGTGAAATTAGTGGAAATATAAAGTGTTAGTAAGTCTGAATAGCTCCTCTCAAAGGTATATCTGATGTTATTTGGCAATGATTTCAATATACAGGCAGCCTGAAGGAGAGAAAACCAGCCACTCAGTGGTGAAGCAGCCCTTCCAGTCAAACACTAAACTTGTAATCCCAGCTTTAGAATACAGATTCTAAACAGGTTTAGTTTCAACAATAACAGATTTAGTTTCAACATTCAGGAAACATTCTTCACTGATAAATACAATGCAAATATACTGTGATCCTCATACAACACAAAAGAACTGAATAGTGACATTTAAGGTATGTAAAAAAAATGAATGACACTTCAGTGCTTGAACAGACTCACAGAATAGGCCCAGTTGGAAGGGTCCCACAAGGATCATTGTGTTCTACTCTTAATCCTGCACAGGCCATCCCCAAGAGTCACACCATGTGGCTGAGAGCATTGTCCAAACATTTCTTGAGCTCTGTCAGCCTTGGTGCTGTGCCCACTGCCCTGGGGAGCCTGTTCAGTGCCCAACCACCCTCTGGGGGAAGAACCTTCTTCTAATATCCAACCTAAACCTCCCCTGACACAGCTTCAGGCCATTCCCTCAGGTCCTGTCACTGGTCAGCACAGAGAAGAGATCAGTGCCTGCCCCTCCTCTGCCCCTCACAAGGAAGTTGTACCTGCAGTGAGGTCTCCCCTCGGTCTCCTCCAGCTGAACACACCAAGTGCCCTCAGCTTAGTGTCTTTCTTTTATAGAAATTGTTCCATAATTAGTACCTAAGCGTTCCCCTGTTTTTTCCATATCCTGTAATGATAATTCACAAAGAAAATCATGTAATGGTGAATTGAATAACTACATTGTGTGCAAAATGAAGCAGAGGTTAATCTAATAAAGTATCCATCTATATGCAATACAAAGCTGGTAATTTCATAAAGTGATATTTGAAAATATAAGCTACTATGACAAAATCCTGTTATTTAATGATGCAGGACTTGCCCTATTTCACAAAAACATCTGGCTCAGGAAAGCCAAGACACAGCTGGCAGGATCCTTCTCAAGGATCTCACAAGTCACAGGACACACGCAACACCAAAGGCAGAGCCTTCACTCAGAGCCAGCTCAATGCCATGTTCTCCCTTTCTGTTATTTTTGCTAACATAACATAAAGATTTGGTACAACAGCGTTGAATGTATAATCAAAAACTGAAACCTGATGTTATAAATGTTACTCAAATTGGAAAGTCAAGTATTCCAAAATTAGAAAACGTTCCTCTTACAACAGCCTTTGATTGCAGACCCTTTTCTCCAAATCCTTGCCTTATTCAGCAGAGGGACTGGATAGCAATCAGGAATTAAGATATCTGTTCACTTTATAATCATCTCCTCCATACCATATATCTGCCATATTTCCTGCATGCACCAGATTTCAGTCATGAGTTCTTGTTTCTTGTTTATCACTGAGGATGCTGCCCCTAACAAAATTGTCTCATCCATTCCCTAAATGGAAGAAAAAAGATGAGTTTTTACATCAGGAATCTGAGGTACAGGAAAAAGAATGCCAAAATTGATCAACTCCTTGCTGCTTTTGGATATAAACTCAGAATTCCAAGAACCAGATTTATCCAACTATACTGAGCTTGGGATGTCAGAGTCCAAAACAGATACTAATTATTCATTTTTCTATATTGTCTTTTGAGGGAAGCAAGCATATTCTGACAGACAGGAAAACATAAATACAAACATAACTGACATACCTGTAAATACATGGTATCAGGAAACTAAAGGGACTCAAACCCTGCACTGCCATACATTTTTCACACCATTACAAAGCAATCTACCTCTTTCTCTCTCTGGTAACATCCTCAAATTTAATTCATACCTCTCTAACTATACTCTGAGCACCTGAGTTCATGCATTTAGATTTGAAAGCTTCTGCTCTCCTTTCAGACTTGAAAGATGTGGGAAGGCTTGTGCACCTAAAACATGCAATTTTGCCAGCTCTCCACGTTTTTCCCAATAAAACACCTCATCTCCTATAAATGTTGTCCTGCTTGTATCCCTAAACCATCCCAGTTGCAGCAGTGCCGTGAACAAGGGGAGTTGAAAAAGCACAAAGACCATTACAAAGGAAAAAAAAAAATCCAACTGTGAGATGATTTTTTTTTTCATCCATCCTCATCAAAGGTTTTGTATGTGTTTTATGGACCAAAGCATCACCAGAACATGGACGAACACTAAACCCCGATAAAACCAAAGATGCAGGAGTGGTATCTGAGCTCCCACTTAACCAGATCCCTACGGACAGCAAAGCCATAGACTTTTCACTTTCAGTCTGTAAATTACAAAGCATCAAAGCCTTACTGCAAGTGACCCCAGGATTTGCATTTTCTAAAATAAAAGGCTTAAAGCTGTCAATATGGAGACCAATATGTTCCACAGCTATTTCCAGTGGAGTTGCTGCAAGATGGGTAGGTGCAATGGTTTCTGCTGAATTAGGCAAATATCAGCTATTGATTGCAAGGGGTTAAAAATAGCTGAATCAAGTCATTAAAAAAATCATTAGTATTTGTATTTTCCTTTGTTCCTATTGAAGGCAACAAATATCTCATTTCGCAGAAATAGTCATGGTTAAGAGATGATTTCTCTGCAGAAGAAAGTGAGACAAATGGCATATTTTTAGGAAATGCTATTAATTTACAGAGTGGGTTTTGATGTGCCTCCGATTATCCATATTTCTGGCTTGCCCACAGCTACAGAAATGAGTGCTTTTCTAGAGGACTTGATATGTGTGCTTCATTTTTCATACCATTCTGCACTAAACCAGGAGGAACGATTGCTATCCTTCTCTTCAAAAGACTTCCACACATCCAAAAAGTGTTTTCATTTAAATACTAGAAAGTGTTTATGAAGCAGTTCACTTATAAGCAAACAGCATATTTGGTACCATTAAATTAAATGTAGAGTTACCTCTGCTTCACACTCAGAATCCAAAAGAGTTAGGATCAAAGCAGGGGTGAAGCTGCTGTATCAGTCACTTCCACTGACAAACCGGACAGATTTTATCTGCCATAAATCAATGTAAATCCACTGATGGTCAAAGCATGCCAAGGGAAGACCTGTCCACTTTAATATTTTCATAATCACTTAAAGAAGTGGATACTCTTAATGGAAGCAAGCACATCATATTCTGCTGCAATTATTTAGCATTTCAATGATTTTGTTACCTGCGATCATCTTATTGGAGAGCATTATTTTTAAGAGAGAATTTGTGATTCCCCTTTGGAATTGAGTTAAATGTTTTAAAAATACAAAAGAGTGATTCCTTTGGAGCAAATACCGACTGCAGGACCTGAGTAGAACTGATGGCAAGCCCGGTGTGGTTGTCATCCCTTTCTACTCTCAGGCAAGGGAGAGGGGACAGGGTAGGAGGTCATGCTCAGCCAAAGGGAGCTTTCCTGAGCCAGAGCAGAGGGAAAGTGGGTAGGACAGGCAGGCCAGAAGGAGATGGGGAGCACGTAGGTGGTGTGTGCAGGCAGGGAAAGTGTGAGAAAAGAACTGATGCGGTGGCATCAGAAATTATGCATCCACACATTTTATACAAATCATTCCTAAGCACAAGTTATGCTTCATAGATGCAGTGTGACAGTAAAGCCCGAAAACCAGTCTTACTGGGTGGACAACAATGAAATAAGAAGAGAAATTGAGACTTAGATTGGCAAGCTGGGAAAGGACTATGATGCTTCCTGACATTGGGCGATAGATTTGTTATGAACTGAAAGGATCAAATAAATGCACCTTAAAAGAGAAGGTGATACAGCATGTGAGAAAGTCTTAAAAAAATTCCTAGTCTTTCTCAGAAGGAAGTAGACGCTTTCACAATATGTATAGGCATAATACAAAAAAAATTTAAATAAAACTATTAAAATATTAATTCTAGTAATACAAGCTAAATCAGAATGTGAAGAAACTCAGCTCTTCCTCTAAAATGAGGCTGTGAGATGAAGATTTTCAGGGCAGTATCTTGGCTTGCATTTTGACAGTCAGAGCAAGCAGATGTTCACCTGCATATTACCAACTAAAACTGCACATGCTGCAATTATATTCCACTTAGAGAGGTGTTTTTTAAATGGCTGCCTTGAAAATTCACTTACCTGCATCAAAGTCACAGAAGGCTTTGGTACTGCAACAGCCTCTGCAAACATAAAACCTTGCCATGTCGTTATATCAGCTCCTACAAACTGAGACTCGTAAATCAAAACTCTGATATCCTTTCTACAAACAGGCTTTAATTAGGCATGTAGTAGTTAAATCAGAGATCAAAGACACTTTCATTTTGTGTATCCTGTATATTCAGCACCCAAGGGAGTCATGTGAGAGATTCCTGCAAGTCTGAAATGGATTTGGGACTCCAGGCCTCAGCTTTGGACAATAATTCATCGTGTGAGCCTCTGGACAGTATTTAATCTCTCCGTGGTTTTGTACCCCACTTGTATGTGTAAAAAGCGATCATTTGAGAGGCGGTGGTCTCGTTTGAATTGTTTTAATGTTTACAGAAATTCAGTGAAATCCTTGAATAAAGCGAAGACAAGCACGCTAGGGGTTGGCACACATCATCATAGCAAACTTCTACCTGAGTAGGCAGAAGAGTGAAGTATTTCAGACCTGAGAAGAGTGGGGTTTTATTAGGAGAGTGACCCTCCAGCTAGGCTGCTTGCCTTGTGCATTAGAGACCCTTCCAACAAGGGCTGTGATCAGGCAACACACCCAACGAGAAAGATGCAAAAAAAAAAGAAAATCCTAAATCTGTAAAATAATCAGTTTTCTAATTAGTTACTGGAGAAACACTGATGCATAAAAATTGACAAGCGCAAGACTCAGGTCATGATTTAGTTATTCCAGAAATTTTCTGTTTACCAGAATGATCTAGATGATCAGTTAGTATAGCAAACACTTCCATGCAGTTCCCTGGAAAACAGCTCACGGTAATAAAGAAGGCACCAAATAAACATGTCTTAGAGGAAATTCACTCGCATCACACACAGTTTTAGAGCTGCTCTTATAAATCCACTGCAAACAGTCAAAGCTCCCATCAGCCAAAATGAATCTGCCCAAAGCATCTAGAATTTGCAGGTGGTTATAGCAGGTCTACCCTGATGGAATTAACAGCCTAAGTCTTTCTCTCAGATTTGTTGCTGAGAACACTTGTACCATCAAAGAATGTAAATTGGGTCTTTGAAGTGGTCTTCCTATAATCAACCTCACTGTTTTTTTTTAACCAAAGGGTATAGAAACTGCAAAACACAAGAATTTTAAAAATTGGTGTTCACTTGCACCTTCAAAGCTGTGACTGAGGCAACAGTATTCATTGCGCTGGATAAAAGAGAGTAATAACTTGGTATCGGAAGGCAGGGAAGGATTCATTTTGCAGCATGCATCTTAGAAGCAACGCTTCAGTGATTTATTTTATAGCCTCAAATAATTAAATGTTGAATAAGTAAAGAAACAAACCCGTTTTAGATTTCGTTTTCAAAGCAACTCTGAAATGGCTATTTTTTGGGGTTACCGTGATGTAATTGTTCCTGAATGAGAGTTTCTATTGCCATTGACAAGTGATGGAGCCAACAAGCCTGTCAAGAAGATGCAGATCTTCTTGCTTCCCTCCAAATTCCACAGCTAAGAAAATATTTTTGTTAAATGAGCTGTTCTGGGCAAAGAGCTCTTAATTTTCTCCCCTTCACTGCCAAGCAAGCCTTGCAGATGGCAATGAAAGAAATGAGCCCGGACCACACAGGGTTGGCCTGTTCAGGCAGAGAAGGAACCGTAACTCATCTGTATTTCCAGCCATTCAGGCACAACGCTCACAAGACACTATTTGAAAGCGGCAAGAAAGGAAGCATTTGTGTTTATCCGTTCTGTGCAGGAAAAAATTCTACAGCAACAGAAGACATTAAAGATGAAAAGTAGTGCTAACACAGACTTACTACGTCCCATGAGCACAGATTAACACCTCGGGTAGCTGCTGAGTGGGAAGTTGCCTAATAGGCGACAGCCAGCAAGTTGGTAGATGTGTCACTAGAGCTACATCAGCAACTCCATAATGAAAAGATTAGATATTGGTTACATTTTGTCAGTCTTTCCCAAAGGACTTATAGCTCTGTTCTTGTCCCCAGGCTAGTACATAATCATCATCCAGTCAGAAAATCTGCATTATGTGGTGCACTGCCGTGTATCCACAGTGGGCTGGGAGAGCCTGTTAGTCATACCACAGAAAATGCATCTGTAAGATGAAAGTAACTTGTGAAAGGACTCGTGAGCTGGGAGCAATAAATAAAATGCTTGTTCTGTTACCAAACACTTACTCATTCTTCTAACCTCTCTGCATTATCAAAATTACCATTACAGGCAACAAATGCAGAAGCAGCATTAGGTAATACCCTCTCACAGAGTATAATAATGTATCTTTCTCACCCTATGTTGGCAGCAGCAGAAGCTCTGAGTTTTTTGTCCAGAGCAGTGAATTTGTCAGACTATCCAAACAGAAATGTACCACCAGCTCCATGTTTTTCTTTACAGCCCAGATTTCTTATACCACCTCCCTCTCCATTACATTCGAATAATTTATTTTTTTCCTCCACACAAACCATCTCTGTTTTTCTCCTGTTGTTGAGTGTTTGCAGGGCTGATTTAACGGGCTGTGCCTATCCCAGTCAGATGTTCTTTCCTGATAACTCCTGAGTTAACCTCCAGAAGATGCACTGCTTCTGTCAGTGTATAAGATATGAGAACAGCTGGTCTCAGAGATGGTTCTTCAGATAGCAAATGATTTTAACTAAAGCTAATTCCCCAAAAAGAGTGGTAGACAGAACGCAGTAATACTTTTTTCTACCTAGACAAAGCTTAGGACTCAGAAAGTGCTTTTGAAACACTCAGCGTTTCCAATGACTGGAACACCCTTAGAATATTCACACTGAAAACAAATACATATATGTACAAAATAAAATACAGAATGAGGCCAAGAAATTTAACAGCTAAATTATTCCATAGTACAATGACTATTTGACAAGAAGCAATAACCTGTGCTAAGATTATATCAGGCTGTTCTTACAGTCTAGTGTAGTGGGAGTGCTAAACACAGTTCAACTTAATTTTGAGGGTCCAAGTTTTGTACACTTTTCCTGTCCCATTTCCAGCACTGGATTTTTTAAACTTCATATAAAGCACTTGCAACACAGAATTCCTTAGGACTCTCTTGCTCTCCCACAGCTACACTATCATTTATGTGCCATATTGTTCCGTTTCTCACTTAAGTCCCTCGGATTTTCTTGTGATTTATTTTATTTATAACAAAATCTACAAGCAGTTCATGTATTGGCATATAAATGTATCTAAGGGAAAAGGATTTGCTGTAGATGTTATGTGTGATGTCAGATGACCAAATCAGGATTTCCTTTGTCCATAAGGAGTATCTGCCACATCCTCTACAATGCTCTGAGAGTAACTGAGAGTGAATCAGACTACAGGGTCTATGGGACATTGTACAACACCAAGATGAGAAACAATTACCACTTCTGCATACCCTGGAGAATGAAGTTTGAGGTTCTGTACTGATTTATTCAACTCAAATACAACTGTGGTTCAGAAAGGTTTTCCACCTCTAGGGAAAGACAACCAAGTCCTATCAAGGATTTCTCAAGCTCTGAGTAAGCTATAAAATGATTGCCCCTCACAATAAAAACAGGAAATACTGTGAAGTGATAACGTGTAAATTACCTGAGAAAAAATGCAGCTTTGGGTTGCATGAAACAGTTAACAAGTTTGATGAGTCTTTTCAGAGGACATTTTGTGAAGTGTACCAAAAGGTTCAGCGTTTCTTCCCACAACCACGTTAGTTGAATTCTCCTGCTGCCAGCAGTTCATCCGAGAACATACTTGTTTGGAACAAGCAAACAACAAGTGACAGGTGTGACTCAGCCAGCTCTAACTAAAACTGAAGCAGTGCAGTAGCTATTGGCAGATTGAGGAGGAAAATGGGAGAAAGTAGAGTTATGGTGACGGTCTCAAAGAGCCCCAGGGATGTTTACACAGTCAGCAGATTGACTGGTACAGCCAGGTCTAATTCACAGTAGGGCTATAGGAGCAAAGGAAGGTGTTTATAAGAGAGAATGACAAGGCTATAGCAAAATATTCACACTGTGCCTGAGTGCAGGACAATCAGTCCTGGCCAGTAATAATACCATCAGCTGTCACTGGCAAATAGCTGTATTTTATTTGTAATGTGAAATTGGAACATTTCAGATGTACACAATGAAAACCCCTGATGAATCTTGAGTATTAATGGAGTCCACAGTACTATGCTGCCTTTTCAAAATAAGTCTAGCTGGAGAAATTCTTGGTGCAGCTTGAAAGGGACAACCTGATTAGGCTGCAGGATTGCTTGTGATGGTCAGCATCATCTCATGTTCTCTCTGTTGCCTACTGGAGTTCTTCTGACCATTCGTGTAATTTTATTCCTGCCTACCAACTGATTCGGTGTTTCGGTTGATTTAAGAATTACAACTGACATATTTTATCTTGTGAAAGAGTGTTTGCCTCTCAAGGAAAGTCAAAACTGGAGTCAAGATACCAGAGGGAGATTACTTCAACAACCCTGGAGCAGGGAGACCTACAGGGTACAAAATGCTTGATATCATTTGACATCCAAAGGACAATAGCAGGACAGAAAGAGATATGGAAGGCAAGAAAAATGATACATGAAAACATAGACCTTCAATCAGCTCAGGTGTGCTGTATCAGTAAAGAATAGATTTTGACAAAGCAGACCAAGGCTGCGCAGTGGAGAAGAGCTACCAGAGCAGTAAACCATGTGAGATATCACTCACTGCTGCCACTGGAAAGAATGGCTCCAGGAAACTGCAATACACCAAAAAAACTCAAAACGACATGGGTGCTTTGCCTCCTGAGAAGATCATGCACACTGGCAATGCACTGTACTGAAAACTAAAACTTTGGAGACCTTTCAGAGGGAGTGCCTGGAAGTGGCTGTGGGCTGAATCCCGTGAGAAGCACCACAAAATGCCTGAGCTGTGCAGAGCCAATTTCCTGCGAAGCATTTTGCTGCAATCTCTACTTCCCTCCCCTCTCAGTTTTGCTGAGAGTAGTTTTTATATGCTACTGGATCACTCTATGCAATGCCTCATGTTGAAATCATTGTGAAACAGTTCAGGTTTTTCTACATTAATGACTGACACAATAAACTATGTCTTAGTTAACTGCTCCATTGTCAGAGCTTGCAAATATAAATTTTCGAAGCTGCCTTTATTTTTCTCTACCTTTATTTCTAAAGGTCTTAGCCAAATCACACAGGGATACTTCCAGTGCGGATTAGAAACCTACTTAACTCGCCTACGGAATAATTCTGATATGCGGATGGATGGTGAAAATGAAGCTACGAGATCAAATTTTACCTCCATGTAGCTGCATAGGATGCAAGGTGACTTGAGCTAAACCACTAGGAGTCATGTTGAAGGGTTGGATTTGAATGCACACTCTGATTACTGAGTCCATGACAATACAATAATATATGCCCAGTCTCAGACCTCTAATTCATGCCAGCAGTTCTAAAAACATACCTCCAACCTGCTCCACATTCAAAATACCTGTCAGGGAACCTTGGGTCTCAAGCTCAGACCTTGTCCTGTTTCCTGTGTCCCCACACACAAGGAAGGGGTTGGTGGCAGGATGGGCTCAAACACTCCCAGGGCAGCACTAGTAACAACTCACAGTGCACCACAAATACACCACACAAGCATAGCTTAAATTCTCTGTGTTTGCTCTGATGCAGGACCTGAATATGGCCTTCTGGGAATGAAGCAAACCATAAACAGAGATGTTAAATATAATTTTGATAATTGTTTCAAAAACCAGTACAGAGGGATTCTTGTCTTTGCAGCAATTCTGTGATTTTAAGTTTCACATACAGTGTCGATTTGTTTTGCGGGTGACCTCCAATTCTGCAAAGGCTTTTAGGTGTGTTGTTATAAATTTAAGTGTGAAATGAGCTGACCTGCTTAATTAGGGTGCCTAATGGAGTTTAATGAAACGATTTAGTGCTTCAGATTTTTTCCCTGCAAAAGGTTCTTGATTCTTCAACGCTACAACAGAGACATCTAAACTCAATTTGTATTTATAATGTTGTTTAAAAAAACTTCTGCACAATTTGGTCCTATCTACAAAGCCTATTTCCCCCAGGTATATTCATTTAGTGGAAATCTTGCTTTTTAATTTGAATTTCATCTTCCTGGAAAATGTTTAGTTTCTCTCCTTGTGCCTGGAGCAGGGTGGGGAAATGTATTTGGTAGTCTCAGGTCTTCACGAATTGGTGGACTTGGTTTTGCTGCAGAGCAGCACCTCTGGTGGCTGGTGCATCAATTGAAGAACATGCCATGTTCACTTGTGTCACACAATCTTTAGTTCAATTCTTTCTTGCTGGCAGATGCAACCTTCCGTAGAGGACGCCACCTTAGACAAAAACTTCTGTTATCAATTTTTTCTACCTCTACCTTCTGCTGTCTGCTGTTTTCCTAAGCCTTTCTGAAGCTGTTTCTTCATTATTGCCTTCTTCCAAGCAAGGCAGCAGAAGCCATGGCTGTTGTGGCTGAGAACAGGTCCAGGTACCACACAGGGTGTTCACGGTTAAGACTGTGATAAAATTTCTCCTTCCCAAAGGGGTTTTGTAAATCATTGCCTCAGACACTGTGCAATGTTGAAGTTTGATAACTGGTTTGTTATCAATGGCAAGAGGATTGAAAAAGGAAAGAGAACAGCCCATTTTTGATTTAGGGCCTTTTAAAAGAAGTGTTAGAAGGTCATTACTGGCATGGTAAAGGGCTCCTTTGAAGATACACACAGAGCAGTAACTGTGCCACTGTTCCTACAGGACATACAGGGGACACTCCTTGCTACCTGTTGGTCTGTAACCAGGGCACTGATGCTGTGCCAGAGCATGTCTGTGAGACCTGTGAGCACTCGTGGATCTCACCCACCAGAGCACGGAACACACTGGGATCCTGCCCTGCACAATGGAGTGCTTTGCAGGAGCAGGCTGGTAGGGGGAACAGGCAGTCCTCGTGCTGCATGGACAAGACATGGCATTGTACACCAATGCAATGACTTCATAAATTATCTTTAGTTACTACCTAAGTACTAATAGTCACTCTTTGAAGCCCTTGTTCAGGAGAATAAGGTCATGGATCAGATCTGTCCCGGGAGACACAGAGTTATTATGAAGGCATTTGGGTCTGAAAGTAACCACAGGTCCTATAGAACAGGCCGTGGCACCTCATGGTTCCAGTTGTGTACCTGTGGTGTAACTGGGAGGGAACACCTTAGAGGAAGTCACACAAAATGGGTGAGGCTGGCAGGAACCTCTGGAGATCACCGAATCCAGCATCGCCCACAACAGCAAAGTCAACCAGGGCAGGTGGCTCAGGGCCACGTCCAGTCAGGTTTTAAACATCTCCAAGTGTGGTGACTCCATAGATTCCATGGGCAAAGCTGGAGCACTTGACCACCCTCACAGCAAAAGAGCTTTTTCTGCCAGAGAGAACCACGCTTTGGCACAATGAACGAGCTGAGGTTGTAAACTATTCTTTTATGGTAAGTTACTATGAAATTCAACAGAGAATGACCTGTTTTTTATAGAACTCGTAAATGACCCTATAGGAATTCACAGAGTGCTCTCTGCTGAGCTATAGAGATTTTTAAAAGTAGTTTAATTTCTATAAAATCCACCAATTCAACCCTTCTAAAATTCTAAAGGCCTATTCCCCTGGGGTTCGTTATCCCAGAAATTCAGGTCAAGAGCGGTGTTCACCTACCACTCTCTTCAAATCTCAAACTAACTGGAATAGATGCTTCTTCACAGCATCTTCTGCAGCTGAGCAGATGCCCTGATCAGCAACAGTGCTACCACTGCAAGCACTGTAGGTGATACTCAGATTTTTCTTTCAATAATGAATGAAAACAATCTGATCTGAGCATAGCAAAGTGCCACTAGAGAATTGTTCACCATGAACTAGACATTTTCAAAGAAGATATAAAGGTAAATACTACCTAACTTTCTAGAATATTAATAAACTTTCAAAAAGGGCTGATGAGAGCTTTTGAGGGAGCAGGAAGTTCAATAGGTGTGGGGCTGACCAAATTACAACTATTTGTGGTGCCAAATCTAGTCATTCACGCCACAAAATCACAGGAGGAGCATCTTCCAAGCAGGAAGGACAGTGTTTCTGTTTCTCTCTTTATCGCACCAGTGGCTGAGTCACCACAGTCTCAACAAATATTCTGTAATTAGAACTGTTCATTTTATCAAGACTAAAGAGCTCCAGAGAACTAGCTGTAAATCTTTATTACCGTTTCAGGATTGAAACACTTTTGCCACACTGCATCCTGCCAGGTAACCTCCTTGGCAGCTCGATTAGAGGGCAAGGAAATCTTCCCCCTAATAGGAGAGCTAATGCTGCAAGATTCTTTTAATAAAACATGATGAATCATAACCAGTTGAAGACTTTAAAAGGCAAGAAATACCCCACTGCTGATGTACTGGACTGGGACATGCAAGTTCAACTCCCAGATCTTATCCACAGCTTTGGCCGTGGCACAGTCAATGTGACAGGTGGTGCCATATCCGATGCAGCACTGGAAGGGACTCCTGTACCTGAGGTTGCTGAATTCTCTCCACAATGCCCTATTTTCACTGCCTGCTATATTTGCTAAGCTGGAATATTCAAGGGGAGGTTTTACACAGAGATGATCCTTAAATCAAACTTGGAGATAAAGGGATGTGAGTTTTCCATAAAGCAGATTACCTTTTTTTTCTGAAAACAAAATTAAGGATGACATTTGCGATTCTGTCCTTTCACAAACCACAGAGGCTCTTTCTTTGAGAATTACAAGTGTAGAGATGCTTTTGAGCAGGCGTGTGAAATACTGAAATATGTCATTTACTGCCCCTATGATTATCCAGCCAAATGTACTCGTTACAAGCCTCCGAAAGATGACAATTCACTCATTCTAAAGACATGTTACAATTTGGCAGCGTTGTCATAGCTCCCTCTTCTCAACACATATTCTAAATCAGGCCTTCAATTTCTCAAACGAGACACTCAGAAAAAGAGTAGCCTTAAATTTGAGTCAAATTATTTTGCTTTAGCATAGTGAACAAACTCCTGTGCTCACTCTTTACACTCAAAAGCACCAAGCCTATCTCGGCTGCCTTGTCCAAGAGACCTCTCCCTTTCTGCATTCATTCTCTGCAGCAAAAAACATCTCCCAAACCCCACAACTGAGGGAGTGCTCTCAACAGCAGCCCTTGTTTCACAAGCCTGGTTCATTCCTAGTTCTTGATCTATTATTTACTGAAATAGATAAAAACTTTCAAGGGCTTAAAAAATAAGTAAGAAAAGAGACTATGAAATTCAAGACTAAGCATTCAGAAGCAGTACTGGCCTATCTACTTTCAGACTTCTGCACTCTCCTTGCAACATCACTGCTATGTCAGTGCCATTAGTCTGGTTATACTTTTATTAGTATGAAAAACAACAGCAACAACAGCTTCTCCTCACCACCAAACAGTTCTCAGGTCTGAATATTGTACATTAAGGTAATGGCATTTCTTCTTTCCAAATACATGACCATAAAGGGTTGGGTGAATCATACAAGGATAAAGATTTATAGTACAGTTCCAATGCATTAATATGTCACTTTACATTTTACAACCCCACTGGTCAGGCCACTATAAATTTCATAGGAAATACACATACTAAGTGATACACTCAACAAAATTTAAACTATTAAGCAAATATTTTAAACTGCTAACTGTGGAGTGATCCTTATCTATTTCCACATGTGACACCTCAAATAAAATGCTAATTTCATTTTAAATAGGAATTTCTAGGAGACAAGAAAGGGATATCTTTCAGACAGATTTAGTTAACTGATTTCACTCCACAATTTGAAATGCTGTCTGGTAATACTACACCAGCAGGAAAAAAGATGAGTTATCCAAGCAACTATTAAAATTCTCCTTATCTTGGCTATAACTAGTGCAGTTTAATGTGAGTACTGGGTACAAAGGCAACTTAAAATCCAGTCACCTCATCACTTAACTATCAACCCATCTAGTTCAATAATTTCATTTCTGTAACAGGGAATTCAGCTAGATATGTAAAGCAGACCACGGTTAGTAAATCATGATGTATCATGGTGGTGCTAGGACCAAACTGGAGTGCCGTCAACAGCAATTCAATAAAAACAGTAACATGGAGGCTTATCCAACCTTGATCAGCAATATTTAGTAAATTAATAGCAAATGAATTCTGCTTGCAATGCAGGAATTCCCCATGCTGGGCACGCTTCAGCTGGTGGGAAGTTGCACAGAAGATGCTTCAGGTGCCTCATCCCTGCCCTCACTGAGCCCATCCAGGTGCTGCCTCGAGAAACAACCTCACTGAGAGGTTACAAGAAGCCAGTACAAAACCAGGCATCATATGTTATGACAAAAAATTACCAGGCGTGTATCAAGGTCAGATTTCCTAATGTGATAAAGCATTAAAAGCAGTAACACTATCAATGTACACCATGAGGCATTAGTGTAATACTACTCATATCATAAATGACACTATAATAACACAGTGAGTACACTGAAGGTGAGGAAAATCAACACTGCAATGCAATCAGTAAGAGATTTCATAGCTGTATTTAGAAATGAACTGATTAAATATGCAAAAAAATTAATGATTAGCCCTACACTGCACATGATTTTCCATTTTGATATGAATATGAGTTTATTACACTGCACTTTCAGTCCAAATATCTGCCATAGCAATTTGATATAATTGGGTTTTTCTGTTAATTTCATTAAATTACTTTCAGTGCTATAAGTAATAAAATGCTGACTCCGTTTCACTGCTAAATGACAGGCTCTGCTCAGTGTATCTTGTTCAAGATTTAAAGGATGTTCATGGAGTTGGAAAACTCTGCAAACCCTAATCCAGCAGAATGGAGTATGTTTCCTGAGGATAAGTAGCAACCTCCCTTAACGTCATGTTTTACAACATCTATGTAGACTTCAGTAGTCTCTCAACAATTAGAAATGCCAGAAACAAATAGAGTTTATGGAATACATTTAAAGAGGTTTGACTTGGCATAACAAAAGGCATTCTTCAAGAACCTTCCTGTACTCTCTCTCCTTTATGCTTGCAAAATAATAATTGGAAAACTGAGCTGCTGAGTTTAGCTCCTATGATCTCAATCATGTAATGCAATGTCAACATTTGTAGAAAAGATTAATTTAAAAATGCCCCATGTCCCTGAAATAAATTTGCTGTACTTTCAGCTAGTAAAATTGGAAAACACACATTTTCTCGTTTGCAAATGCTGTCATCACCAAAGAAAGCATCTCTAGGGAGATGGAGCAAAAACCAGTTCTGTGGTGCCAGAAGATGCTCACGTTTTATTCCTGAACAGCTGATATAGGAACTACGTTGCCTGGATGGGACAAAATACCCAGAGAGTTATTTGGGAAGTTGAGTGGAAGAGAAAAGGAAAACTACTTCAGATGAAACTCTACACCCAGTGAAGAAGGCTTTGCCCCATTAGCAGCGGGATGAACAGGTCACAGAAGCATTATGATCTCTTGAGGAAGGTGAGTCTGGTATTTCTACAGCAATTAACGGTAAAAAGCACAGCTTTAGAGAGATATGTAATAAATAAATATAAATCAATTAATATAGCCAGTAGTAGTTCTCTGTTCACTACCTTGATCACTTCCACGAATGGCAATTCATGACTTCAAAAATCTCCCTTCACTCATCTTTTTTCAGGCTGAAGAATTTTAACGTGCTCCTCCCTCACAAAGCAAAGGCCAAGGATGACGATGGCGATCTTCAGCGAGTCGAGCAGACGGGATAAACAAAAGCGTTCACCCATCTCCTCTAACAAACGTGTCACCATTCCCCTGCTCCTGTCACGTTAATTCCACTACTGAGCACCAAGGAGAGCGGGGACAGGAGGCACAGGGAACCACCCTATGGCAAAGCACTGGTTAAAGCACACGTGCAAAGGGAGCGTGACACCTCTGGTACGAGGCTCTGCAGCACCTGCAGTGCTGCTGCTTATTCCACACACAGGAGCAGCCCTTCCTCGGAGCCACAGCAGCCCTGGATGTGTGTGTGTGAGAGTGTGCATGGAGTGTGTGCTGCACCCAGTATGCAGGGAGCAGCAGCTGCAAGCCCTTCTCAATCCCTCCCAGTTTTCCAGATGATTTTGTGGAAGGACAAACTGGCGTGATTATTTCCAGCGTTCTGCCCACCTCTCACCAGGCAGGTGCCTAATACAGTTGTGCATGGAGCAACTAAGGGGTAGTTTGGAAGGAAGGCAAAGTCCGGAAAAGCAAAGGAGCAGTATGAGGTTAAATACCCTGAAAACATGAAGAAATCCTGCAGACAGTTCAATTTAATACCCCAAATCAGTGTCTTGCAGAGGTCTAGCCCTTTTGGCATCCCCTGGCCAGCCAGGGAGGACAGCATTGCTTCTCTTTGCAGGGTGACAGGCAGGCGTGCACCCACACACAGAGAGCGAGGAGGAGATGCTGCTCTGCTGCAGAGCCCTCTGCAGCTACACCAACCTGTGCAAAGCAGTGTGGGTGGCTCTGAAGACAAATGCAAATCAGGAGTGAATACAAACTCGAGGAAATAAATATAGGAGGAGAGCTAGTTTCCATTTCTTTCATATATTCTGAAATTGCAGTGATTGTTAATTCATTAACATAAATCACAGAGCCGGGCACCTTATATCAAATCAAATATTCAGGAAAGCAGCAACTCTATCACAAACAGATGCTGGCCTTACAGAAACAGGGGGGGAAAGGAGGGATGTAAAAAACCACATACTTTTGCATACAAGCAATACATTTACATACGAATACATGCCTTTACTTAATATGCTGTCATAGCTCCCAAAACATTCATTGCCATATCAAACAGCATGAAATAAATACAAGTACGTGCACAGGGCAAAGATTCTTTCACCTACAAAAGGGCATCTGTGCATCTTGAGAGCCCTAGGTCAGTCAAAGAAGTGAGCAGCAGTCTTTGCTCACAGGCAGCACTGAATAACCCAAGCATGTTGTATCAACTCTGCCTAACTACTGCAAAATTAATGTTGGTTTGTCCCAGCTATTTTTAATTCTTCCGTATTAGCAACATGAAGGGCTGGTGCTTTATATTGACCGCTAAAGGCAGGTAAAGATACTTTGAGCTGAACAAAAGCTACCGAAGGAATGACCCGCCATAGGTAACCTTGCAGACAAGACCACAGAAGTCAGAGCCTGCACGGATGACAAAACAAACACGAAACTAATACAGGCTTGGAACAATTCATCACAAATGCCTCAGGGGCAGATTTACAAATGAGGCATGTAAGTGCCTCTTAAGACTTGCAGGAGCTGCCAGCTCTGAGAGCTGCCTCACACCTACTCACTTGAGAAGCCCGCAGCCCCTGGAAGAGGCAAGGGCAATTCCTGTGCCTAAATTACTCCAGCGATCCCGCAGGTCCCCATCTGCAGCTGTAGGCACCCAAACGCCTTTGTAAGTACTCAGTCAGCACTCTGGTACCTACTGACTCACTGAAAAGTACCGAGCACTGCTGCCCCGAGGACCTACGGTACTTTTAAAGTATGTATGGTACTTCTAAGCATGTATTTTCTTTGACAAAAGGTCAAGAAGGACGAACGTGGCAAGAAACAGGACATTGTAAAACCTCAGCTTATGGCCCGTGGAAGCCTTGATGTAAATCTTCGCTGCAATGTTGTACCCACTAATGAGCAGTAGTACTCCAAGAGCTAAAACACCTAATGACACAGGGAGTAACAGCATTAGGTTGTCACACAAAGAGAATCACGGGGACAGTTCAGCAAGTTCAAAATAGGGATGATTTATTGCTGGGCTCCTCCCTTTTCTTTCCTGAAGCCACAAGAGCACCTACACGAGCCCTGACCCAGCTACCAGGCAGTGCTGAGCAGGTTTTAGTTTCATTCCAGGAGGCAGCACCTGGGATGAGCGAGGGAGAGAAGCTTCCAAGAGCTCAACTTGCTATTTACTTTTAGAGCATTTTCTGAAAGCTCCAACTGGAACATATTGCTGTTTTTGCACCAAAGTTTATGTTAGTTTCCTCTTGTTTTACCATAAAAGCTTAAATCACACTTTGTTATAATGTAAATCACTGATCGGAAAACTCCACACTGAACGTGTCCTCTTTTTTGTCTCTCCTAAGAAAAGGCTGAGCACCAGTGAATTCCATCACCTCCTCATGGGATTACCCATAGATTTGATACTACTTAATTTCTTAATAACACCTCATAGAAAAAACAAAAACAAACCAACCCAACTTATTTTGAGACAGTTGTTGAGTGTTTGGCATTTGATATCTTGAGTGCAAAATATCCCGGAAGACAAAATAGAATTTTGTGTCTTTGAAATGTGCAGTGAGGGGGGTTTGCGGGCTTTGGGTTTTATTTTATTTGACAGCAGCACTGTGGAAAACTGCTGAAAAGTTTCAATCACTGCCACAGTGATAAATAGAGGACCCAGACCTGCAAGTGAGCACCCAGCAGGATAATGCACATGAAATAAAAGAGGAATACTGCACGTGTACATGTGTTTGTGTAAACAAGACCAAGTGCTGACAGGATTTTTGTTTCAAATAAGGAAAAGCCTGAAGAAATAGGTCAGACCTTTTAAGAGATAATTTGTATTTCTTGGTGCCTTGTGTCGGCTGAATGAAACAACAACTGTGCTTATAATGTCTTTCCAGCTGCACTTATAGTGGTTGGTTCCTTGGAAGTGGTGACAGATGTTTGTCATCACCTTCTTTCCTTAAATCCCAGGAGCAGCTCCTGGCTCCCTGTCCAGAATCACGGCCAAACTCAGGTTGGTTTGCCAGAGTCGAGGCCAGGACTGCTCTGCCACAATAAAACAGGAATTGCTGGGGAAGGGATCCTAACACAGGACCCCAGCTCCCCACACACACTCAGAAGCCCCATCCCCTCTTCCTGCATGTCTCTCCCCATCCCTGCCCCTCCAAGTCCCACGCTGTACCCCAGAAACCCCATTCCTTCCTCCCCAGAGCGTCCCCATCTGCCCTGAGACAGCTGCTCCATCCCACACTTCTGCTGGCTGGGAGCATCAGGGAAAGGCAGATAACAGCAGAGCACTTGTTATCAGCTCCCTTCCATCTCTGCAGGCAGAGATTTTTATGAAAGCAGGAAGAACCTGAGACAGCAGACAGCTCTATCTCTGACAAACCTGATGGAGACTGGCCAAAGCATTAAAAAGTTACTGAGGAGGGTTGTATGTTCGTCAGCCTTCCAAATGGACTGAGAAAAGAAAGGTAAAACCCATGGCTTTAGCTCTGTCTCCCTAGGAAAGCAACCCAAATATTTCAGACTGTCACCCGGTGTCTCCTGCACACTACCTTTCCAACTGTGTTGAAAATCAACGCGTTTACGAAAATCCCAGAGAAGTCAGTAATACTTTTGTAAGAGGTTTCTGCCGGCACCATCACAGTGTGAACTGCCTGAGGGAAGACAACCCAAGGCTTTAGGCAGGCTCTGCGCCACATCCCCAGTGGTTTGGCTCTACCAAGCTTCAGGGTCAGCGTCCCCACCCCTTTCAGTGGGTTTTGTGCTGACAACTAAGCAGCAGAATCCAAATGTAACTCAAGAACAAAACGCTACATTTGTTTTGATCGCATTAAAGTCAGAAGGAGCTATTAAAAGAAGTTGTAGCAGATGACTGGGTCCCGAAGAACCACAGGCAATAAATTCACATGGCAGCTTTGTTTCGTAACTTCAGTCCTACTTATTCCTTCTTTGTCTATTCTAATTACTCCCTGATACGGAATTAATGTAGAAATCAAATTAAAAGCTGGGGAAAATGTACAAATCTGCTGGCCTGAAAGAAACAACTATTAAAAACAATTAGGTAAATACATCAATTTAGAAATGCACAACATTTTTCTGCCTGAGTGAAAGTACAAACATAGAGACAAAATGGAGACCT
This sequence comes from Sclerurus mexicanus, assembly GCA_013396755.1. Taxonomy (NCBI): domain Eukaryota; kingdom Metazoa; phylum Chordata; class Aves; order Passeriformes; family Furnariidae; genus Sclerurus; species Sclerurus mexicanus. The sequence goes on from VWZF01002123.1 coordinate 531,065, forward strand.
GTGATGCCATGAAAGGAACTTATGGAGGTGTTTGATATCACAGATTTGGTGGCAGGTCTCAGTGGCCTCCTGCTCTCAGAGAGCATCATCAGTGCTTGCAGAAGGCACTGAGGAAACATACATTCACATCTATATCATCTCTCATCTGCAAAATCCTCCCAAAAAGTGTTGTTGCACTGGGATGGCAGACAATGTAAACCTGTAGTGGCAATATAGCACTGGGACCACACAGATTATCTAAAATGAGTTGACCCAAGTTAACATAAAGTGCAGGTGATAATTTGATGTTTTACACTGAGATTAAATCAGCAAAAGCAACTGCAGGTAAGGAAATCAGTCACAGTAAAAAGGATAGGTGCCCACTCTCTCCTCTGAATTTACAGTGAGAGAACTACCCCACGATAACTGTTTCACAAGAAATACACAAAGAAATGGTTTTCAATACAGCAAGATCTATGAACAGGTTATTAACGCTGCATCGGTGATGCTCCTGCAATTCATGACATTTTGGAAGCAAAATGTGCAATAGCGTGGGGTTTAAAAGCCTGAGTTCACTGAATGTAAATACTGCTGTCAACGTGGCAAGCACAGATGCTAAAGTACATTAATTCTTTAATGCTGATGATAAGAATAAGGGTGCATAATTTTATGTCTGAGCATCCCCACAATCAGGAGCCTTGCGGGGAAGCCTCAGCAGGCAGCAGGAGCAGTTTAACACCTTCCACACAGACACATGAACACCCCAGGAAGGACCAGAAGTATCTGACACGTGCCAATCCTGTACTTGAGGAACAGCGAGCAGGGGGTCAGCACAGGAAGCACCTACTGTAAAGAAGCCCCATGAAACTGAGTGCATAAGTCCAACATGGAAAATTCACAGCAGAGCTGGAAAACTCCAGACGAATCAAACACTCCTTGCAGCGCTGATGCTGCCCGTGCCTGGGTTGTAGAGCAGCTCTGGGCACCGCCTGCACAACCTGTGGCACCTCAGCGCTGAGCCCAGGCTGTGGGGACAGGGTCAGCATGGACTGGGGCACGTGAAGCCTTTATTTCCTCAAGAAGCTGAAGAACAACCTGATTTCCCAGCTGAGAGAATGCAAAACAAGAAAGCAAACTCCTTTCAAGTGCTGGGATATCCACGGGAGACGTTTCTTTAAGTGCCTTCACTATCTCTCTCCTTGAATACTACATATTTTCTCTAGCAAAGATAGCTTAACCAGTGAGCCTAAAAATACTCCTAGGAATAATTCTACCACACAATGGGATATGTACACATTGGCAAGTAAAAATAATCCCTATTGTACCCCATTGACAAAAACATGCACCAGACACCTCACCTAAATGCCACTCTATCAAACACTGTCAGAATACATTTTAAGAACAAAAAATGAACTCCTCCATAAAACTCCAGTTAATCTAAGTTTTCCAAATCATATTGTCACCTCAGCTATAAGAATCCACTTACATTAAATAGATAGCAAATAAAGTATGTTCCTTGCTCCAAACTGAGATTATGTTCCCCTTTTATACATGAAAATTATGAAAGGTGCAGTGCTACTGTTCATAAAAAGTAGCTTCCCTAAAGAGACTGGGGCACCAGCTAAAATGGCAATCCTTCAGCTGCTTACAAGAATAAATGCCAACGTTATCACGGGGAAGAGCACTGGTATAGCAAAAGGATGGTAAGTGCTACTCTGACGGGGCTAAGTCTTACTTTATACACAAATAGAGGAATAAATAGCAATTACATAATGAAAAGTTATGCTATCTTTCTTTTTAGCTTTTCATATGTTTAAGTAGTACTGAAGAGAAACAATTACTTTGTTGTGATATTGAAAGGACTGTAAAAGAGGAAGGAACTGAAAAGGTGGGATTTGCTGCTCACAGCACCTTTCACACACGCAGTCTGAGTTACTGTTTATCAGGTAGTTTACTAGTGGGTGATGTGAGGCAAGATGTGTGCATTTTTTCAAGGTAATTACTCCCAAACTACATTTCTACAAATGCAAAGGAACCAAGAGAGACCACAGAAAGACCAAACCTCTCCTAAAAAGAGAAGGATGAATCAATATACTCGTCTTTACTATCAATCGAAATGTATTTGAAAGCAAACAAAAAAAGAGGGAATACACATATCACTTTGTATTCCTTCTGGAAGGAGAAGTTACCAGTATCAAAACAACTGGGCACTGCTCTGAACTGAAATTAAGTTCACGGTGTTCCTGGAAATGCCACACCCACACAGATGTGTCAGTCCCACACCAGTTTAACCAGTGTAGGTAACTTCACACTCCTCTGTTGTCTGACTAACAATTATATCTGCTGAAACAACCTACCATTTACTGAAGGGGGGAAACCAATTTTAAGAAGGCACAGATAAATATCTGCAGTATGGTATTTGAGTTATCTTCCAGATTAACCTTTACTGTATCTATTGACATTGTCCAAGTCGTTGAAGGTCTCAACAGATGAGCAGTGCCCCTTAAAATGGCAATTCCAGTGTGTTAAGGCACGCACTTCAGGAGAGCATCAGTGTCATCTTATATACCTAATGCCCTCCATAATAGTTTTGCCTTTTTCCTTGGTCATTGCTGCAGTACAGACAGACAAAATTGTCCCTTTCTCCCAGGTGTAATGCTATAAACTTAGTGGTATCTCACAGGAGAAACAGCCCACCCTTCAGACCCAACTCACTGCTCAGAGACTCCATCCCCACCTGCTGATGTCCCTGGGATTCCTCCCGTTGCTTCCCTGAGCAGCCCAGACCTGAAAGTCAAGATACCCATGGCTTGGAACCAAATTAGTCATGGAAATACCCAGGAATTTTAAGTAATTCAATGCCAGTTCAGTGAATTTAGGCTGGCTACAATGTTAAGAATTTTTCTGTGTGCACAAGTAGCTGGCATTGATTTCCGCAATAATTGCCTAGAAAGACAATTTTAGAATCAAATTAGCAGTTAAATAATTGTAGAAATTATACAGAGAGATTTCTTTGATTGGATAGTTGTAATAATAGCTACAGAAATCTATCCTGCACAGACTCTGCACAATACACTACATTATTTTAGCCTAAAGTTAATATTGCTGAAAACAAATCACATTCTGAGAACACGCTCCTGTAAGATTATTTCCTTGGGGTGATTTTAATTATCTGCATTACACTGAAAATATTGGATATATTAAAATATCTGATAAACTTTGGATTTCCATACACTATTATCTCAGTCCTGTTCCCATTATCTATTACTTTTAATTCATCACTGATTTTCCAAAGGAGCTGTTGGCTCTCCAACACAACACACAGTGCCCAGCCAGGCCCTCTGACAGGGGTGAGCATTTTGCAGTGTAATCTCAGATAAGCATTTTATGTGCTTCCCTTCAGGCATTCAAAGAGTTTCATTCATTGTAGGGGCTGACTTGGGGCCTTTTAGAGGACAAAAAGGAGAGGATATCAAGACACCATTCCCATCTCCTACCTGGGGCACTGAGACCCACGCTGCAAAGCCAAGGAAACAAAAGTCATCACAAAAGGAAGAGTAACCAGCTGAAACCTTTTCCACATGAAAACCAGCAGCAGAGCTCCTGTCAGGATTTTCACCAGTGTATTTCCAGCTCCCAAATAAATTTTAGCACAAGATGTTGAGCTCTATCTCACACAACCCTGCTATCCCAGTTCTTTAGATGAATTCAAGGAATAAAGTCTTACCAGTGTTCACCTGACATCCCATTAGCTCTGCCCGAAATACCTACAAAGCAAAGACTATTTGGCTTGGTATGCTTGTCCTCTTCCCTCTCCCTAATCCATAATCCTCTCCTCTCTTTAGCTCATCTCTCACAGCTCTCAGCACTTGGCTTGACAAATGGATCTCAAGTTCCTGCAGCACAGGCACTGCTGGGGATGCAGCACAGCCCTGAGCGCCTCTTGTGTCCGGAGAGTCCAGGAACACATGGACACACACTCTTCGCCAGGTGTCTCCATGGCTGTTCACGAAACACAAGTGTCCCTTTCAGCCAAAAAGTGTTTGGCTTTCCAGGAGCTTATTTTCGATCCATCTTGTCGTAGTTTATATCCTTTTAGTGCTAATTATCCAAACTCTGGATATCCTGTTTGTCCCTACAGAAATGTAGGAAATGCCATCCAGCCAGTCCCTGTCAGTCTGTGCAGTCAGACAGTGCCAAAGAGTGCACCAGGCCTACATTTTCGGGGTGCCTAAACTACACATTTTTGTGGCAGCAAATCCAACAGCCAGAGGGAGTGTGAAGCAGCACTGACTAGTTTTGAATTAGGCTTTTTTTTTCCCCCCCTCAATTGCTGATTGTCCCTTTATTGCTAGTGCTAGGAGACAAAGCAAACAAAAGAACAGTATTTATCTTTGTTCTATAATATTGTGACATTTAAACAAGGCAAAAGGGAACTGTCAAATAGAGATTTTGATATTGATGAGGGTGATGGACCGGATTAGCAGAGAAAGGATTTGATTGATGACGAAAAAAAAGAGGATGGAATAATTAATGCCCAGGGTTGAATTTTTATGGGCAGTGAATCACTTTAAATTCATTTTACATTTCTATCAGACTATAAATTTGATCTAATATTCTGAGATTTCAGTGAGGCACTTGACTTTATATCTCACATTTTGATTAATAAAATATAAAATGAATATGGTGCCTATGCAATAGATTTTACATGATTAAATTGAGCAGCAATGCTTCTAGTAGGCTCACATGGGGAACGAGTCTCAGCCTTGCAGTCAACATTTTTATCAGTAGCCTGGAGGAAGTCCAAACTATCTGATAAAAGTTCTCAGATGACAGCTGGGAAGGTGATGAACAATGAAGCAGACAGGCAGATGCAGTCAAATATCAGACCACACATCTGGAAATAAAGACTACAGACCAATTTCACAGGTGAGAGTGTCTACAGAGGGGAGCAGTGTTGAAGGGTCATGTCTACTGAGCAAACTGCACCTTCCATGAGTAGGAGAAGCACTGTAACTTCAGGGGTCATTAATCTTGCTTCTCTCAATTACACCTAAGTCTGCAGAGTAGACTTGTTCTAAAAAATAAACCTAGGAAGCAGAAGCGAATAATCAGATCAAAGGGAACTGCTCGAGGAGTAACCTTAATTCAATTCTTACATTTGGGAAGATCAGCACTACAACAAAAAATTCTATTACATCTGGTGTTGATGAACCAGGAATACCAGACCAGCTGTGGAGGCTGCAGTTTCAGAGGGACATCAGACTGGAAAGACTTCAAAGAGGACTCACAAGGATGATGAAAGATGTGGAAAATATGCCTTTGATGAAACCCTACGAGAACTCAAAGCAAAAGGCATGACTTGATCACAGTATATGAGTAGCTGTGCATGGAAAAGAGATCTTGGAGGTCTTCAGTTTGGTAGACAGGATGGCCAGAAAACACAGTGGTACAAACTCAGTACATTTTCAAATTATACACATTTCCAAATGTGATAGTAACATCCTTCATCAGTAATTGTACCCAGTCCCAGAAAGATTTTAATTAGGATTGCATAGTTGCCTGGAGCTGCCACACTTGTATCAGTCACATAAACCAAGAGAAAACTCTTGTCATTCAGAAGAAAAATTTTACATCAGTGATTCCTTTGTGACCTAAATGCCTAGAAATGTTTTAGCAATACAAATTTCCCCATGTTCTGTACTCCTGATATATACCCCTCTCCAATACCCCTCTCCAATTTGTACTATTCTTTTGAATATAAGGAAAAGCTGCACGTGCTCGGGAGTAACCACAACTCATCAGCAGGATTTTTGTACGTGGCTTCTCAGGAAAACATAAAGAGCTCTTGGTAGGTGATAATCTGGTAACATTATTTTTGAAAATAACCCAATAATTTTGTATTAATTATGTGGCAGGACTCCATAAGCTTTTTATAGGTGTTTCATTAGCCAAAGAAAAGTAGATCTAGAAAATAATGCTTTTATTAACAGCAGCAGAGCCACAAAGAACACCTCATAAAATGTCTAATCAACACTCCCACTTATTCATCCAGCAAAAGACCACTGCCTGTAGACAATTTAAAGCCCAAGCTCTAATCCTCCATAAAGTCAAACATTTGTTTTTAAATAGCAACACGTTGTAGATACCAGACCTTGCATAGGGAAATATATTAATAAATTCAGGGGGTTGCAGCGTTGGAAACATCTCTGCCAGTATCCACAGTGAGAGCAAAAGCTTTAGTTTGTTTATGAACTATCAGTCAACAATGCACAGGGGTTTTTTATGCTCATATGTAATTCAGCAGCTACAGAAGCACCAGAAAATCCAGACAAGCCCATCTGAAAATGCTGGGCAGCTACAACAGTCAAGCCTGTATTAGTCTTAAAAACATTCAGCCAAGACCTTACCTTACTTTACAGAAAAGTATTTTTAAAATTACAGTATCTGGGAAGGCCAGACCAGAATATGTTAAATAAAAACCAAAAACATCAATTTTTAAGGATTTCTTAAGGCTACCCCTAAAAATTTCAGCTCAAAGACTCGGCATCAAAGACATACTACAATGACAGAAAGCTGTAGAAATGCATTTCCTTTCTTAATTAGCCATGGCCTCTATAAAAATCCAATTTCTCATCACTGACCTATTCATCTGCCAGAGCCACTCATCAGATTGAAAGAAAACTACACAAAGAAAAAAATAGGCAAGTTCAGGAATGGTTTCTTATAAATCAGTTTTTCAGAACTTGAGTGACAAAGAACGTCACATAAGCTAAATTATTTTCATTTTCCAAACAAAGAACAACTATTTGGTAAGAAACTGCTCCCACAGATAAACTTCCACATTTCAACTCTTTTCTTACCATTCGCCAAAACATTTTGCTGGCCTCAGTTATTTCATTGTTTAGGAAATACCACAGAAAAGTAATGCATCTTTGTTTCCCATTCCTTTGGAATCCATTTTTTGACATTTTAATTTCCAGGCGTTTAAACGCTTAGCCTGTCTTTTGTCTTCAAGAAATCTTTCTCTTAGCCTTGCAAGTTACACATATTTATGCAACAATCTTCTTGTGCTATCCCAGCTAGTAACTTTATCAGGTTTCACTCACAAAATCCGTACCTCTCAAACACAGGGTAACAATTTATTTAAAGACTTTTTACTTACTTTCAGCTAAAGACGCTGCAGTGAGATCATGGTACCCCTGAACAGGAGAGTGGTGGAGGACAGCTCTGCTGCTTTTTTATTACCCGGTGTACAGATGGATTGTAATTTATATTGGCTTCTTTCGGGAATTTTTTATCACCCCCCATCTGCATGAGCATTTAGGAAAGCACATGACCAGTAGGTATGTTGTGTACAAAGGCTTTCCTAGAGAGCAACCAAAATCACTACAGTCAACACAGAGGCTTTTAAGCTCTAACGAGGAAAATGCGTGCACATGAAAGCAATTCAGGGGAAGTTTCAAAAGGAGAGCTACAGCTGCTTCCCTGCTGAGGCACCAAACATGATGATAATACCTGAAAATTGGAGAATGTGCCCAGACTTACGTTCTGCGTTTACAGTCTTGCATAATTTTTCCTCTAATTTCTCCCACGTGTTCTTCCCACTCAAAGGCAGTAGGAATGAGCTGGGGTGTTTCCCTTAGGAGGTCACCACTGGTGTATTGCTAACAGGTGATAAAATGCTAGACAAGGTATTGTAGGTAGTTTCAGGTCTACAGCAATGTGCAGTGGAGAAAATGCTGAGAGGGGCACTGTCTTACGAGTCTGGATTTTTTGTTGTTTTTATCTTTGAATGTTCTTGCGTTTTCCCTTCCTTACTCCTGCTCCCAGATGACAGAAAAGAATTTGCCCTAGTTTAACCTCCAGATCAAGCAGAAACATTATGCATGTCACCTTTTGCTATGCACGCTGTATATACCTCATACCTGCAAAAGTAATTGTTATTTAACGATTAATAACATAATCATTTCTTTTCACCCAAATGGGGGTCCATAGTACTTATATCTCCAGATCTTTGATTTTCTGCAAAAAAATTCCTCTTTTATACAAGGGAGTAACCAAGCCAAGTCACTTATATGTGCTGTTGAGAGGCCTTAAAAGCATCATCTCTGTTCAGAGATGCCCTTCAGACACCTATTGGCATCATTTCCCCATTTTAGACTCTAAGAGCATTACTGGCCTTTCTACTGGTGACAACCATTACAAGGCACAGGTGTTCCCTTTATATCCTCGTGCATGTACGTAGGGCTGCCACCAAAATGCCAGGCCAAAGACTGGGCTTTGCTCTTAACGGCATCTTTCCCAGACCTTTTGTCAAAGACCTTTCCAAATGTGGAATTATTGTAAGTTATGTTTCAGGAGGGAAGGGAAGACCCTGGTGGGTGCGCCAAGAACACAACAACTACTTCAGCAGCAAACTGCTCTACATGAGCAGTTGTTTTTCCCATATCGTGTACTTCTTCTAACTAAATACCCTCATGGGGAATGTTTTTCTCTGGGGTATTTTAGCTGATGTCCAAAGCCCACCAGGGCTATCTCACATTGCTGGTAGGAAGGCAGTGCCTTACCCATGGCCCTCAGGACTGGCAGTAAGAGATTAATTCAGCCAAGTGCAATAGTTCCTTCCTTGGACTCAGCAGAAGGGAGTGAAAGCAGGAAATGATCACTAAAATGCTCTTATTTTTTTAATGAAATTTTGACATGTTTGGATATTAAAGCCTGAATTCACATGCAAATATCATCAATATTTACCGCAGAAGAAACAACCATTCCCACACGACTAAGAAAATAACCATAAACAGAAAATTACTCACAGTCCCTTTCCTCTACCTCATCGACCTCACCTCAAGTGAGCGTGAAAGATTCAAAAAGTAGTGCAGTGAAGACCAGGAGGATGCAATACACTACTGGGTGACTGAACACGTCAGAAAATAAGTTCTTCTCCAACCATAGGTCTTAAACAGCCAGTCAGCATTCCTTACAAGCATATCATGCATACCCTTCAACCTCCTTCAAGGTATTTGCTTGTCTTAATTTACAGAGAACAGTTCCATCAAAGTGGTTTCAGTATATACGAATTTAAAGTATGCACTATCTATATGAATACTAAAACCAGATTATTTATTATCAGCTCAGATCCAGGAATGTAGCGGAAGAAGGTAACTCATGACTGCTGGATTTATACCAAACACATCCATCAAAACCTCCAATCCTCCCAAAGAAGGATCTTTTTGCATGCTCCTGGTGGCCCAATCTTTCAGCTCTTGCTGTAGATCCCTGTTTTGTTTTGAATAAAATGAGTTAGAATTTGAAATTTTCACTGCTCTTTCTGAGATGTCTTGCACGTGTTTTGTTCTGTTGAGACTGAACATTAGAACAGCAACATGGCCAACCTGAAATTATTGATTTCCTAAAATGTTGGGCTGGTAATTCCAGAGAGCAACCCCAGGAGGTGCAGAGTGCCTTTTTCTATGTCCTCACCAATCTCCACAATGCAGAGGGAAGGACCAGTGCCCCATATGCTCACAGCCCTCGCTTCTCCAGCAGCCGCTTTGGCAATGAAAACACCGGCCCATACGCTTCCAGATGTGCCAATTCTGGTGGCTTTTGTGGGATTTCAGGAGCTGAGAGGCGTTGAGTCAGTGCTCAGGTAGCTGCCATCCATTGAGAGGCACGGTCCGTAGGAGGTGGGACTGGCAATTTAGCAGCTGGCACGGAGCACTCTCCGAGTTGTTCAGTCAAAGCTCCAGCTGCGAGAAGCAGCCACTGCGCTGGAGGTGTCGCTATTGTTTGTGAAATCATTGTTAATTAAGGAGAGATCTCACTGTGCTGGTGTTCAGCAAACACGGGAAGAAATGGACCTTTCCCTGACAAGTTTATCATTCGCGAGCAAGCACGGGGGATGATGGAAAATGTAAAAGGTGTATCTTAATGTTTCTTAAAGCTTTGTTACCCCAGGATCCCCCCCTGCAGTCTCTCTGATCAGCTGATTAATCTCAGGAGCAACACAACTGTGAGCAATGTGCCTTCTCCTCCGTTTTACTCAAGCAGGAGTGACATATGTATTGACTGGTTGGGAGATGCTCCACCAAGACCAGAGCAGCCTTCAAGAGCTGCCTTTCAGAGTTTCACCCATTTCAGAAATCCCCTCTCCCTTCTCCCCCCGAGGGAAATGGTTGCTGTGGTTCATGGTTCTGGTTCACGAGGGAGTTTTACCTGGCTGCAGCATGGCAAGAGTCAATGCAAAACTGCACGTTCCCTCATTTGATTTCTGGCACATCACTTTTTTCTTTCTTGACAGATATATTTAGTTTGGGTTATTTTTATTTATATTATTTTATTGTTATATTTATGTCTTGTATTTATATTATTTATTTATTCTATAATCCACCAGAAATCACAGGTATGTGCTTCTGATTATGGTGGACAATGTAATTTTATTTTCAAGCTGAATTCAAGCAGTGGTCCTGGGGGTGACATACTATTGAAATTCATGGGTAACTCTGCATGTCACTGAGAAGTTTGATTATGCATCCAGCTAAAGAAGCATAAAACACTCCTAAAATTAAAAATGAAGCTTCTTATCTGCTATTTGAAACATAACCACTCTAGTCAATGGTGAAAGTGTCCCAAGGCACCGACCAGCATTGAGGTCTGGCTCTGAACTCCTAAGATAAGCAATCTCCCAGTGCCTGGTAGCCCAACACCTCATCCTGCCAGGATCTCTCTTCAGAGAGGTCTTTGCCTTATGTATTGAATTCTTATTGAGGTGTAAGGAAATTTTGTTGATCTCAGGGATCAGCAAACTTTTGAGTTGTCTTCTGAAGCCCCAGCACTAAACTTCTGTCTTTTGCCTCCACGTCCCAGGTTCCCTGCTTCGCCTTCACACCCAGCAAAGCCACACGTCACCTCCAAACCCAGTAGAAGAACCAAGCATTTATCTGTGAGACAAATGCTCTTCCCAGTGTTTAATGCATCATGGAAGACCATTTGGACTTTGTGAGAGTAGATGTGCTCCATGAACCATATACCTTACAGTAATAATCACAGCAATCTGTAAAATCACATTTGCTTAAGAGAAATCCAGACCTACACATAGACCTCCATGTAAACATATAGAAGTTAACCTTCTTAGACAAAAATAACATTCTTGATGGAAAATCTGGCTCTACCACATGCAGCCCCTGACTTCAATGGGAGACAGCATTTCATGTGCTCTACCTCACTGGAAGACAGAGCTTTTAAGGTTGACATCCAATTTATGCACCTCAGCAATCGTGCCTACTGATCAACACTGCACAGGACTAATAAAGTTTTACTTGTGATTTCAGCTGTAAAGCTCAAAGCTGTGAAGTACAACAGATGACATTTAGTACCTTAACGTAACTACCTGATAATCTAAAATTCCCAGGTAATTCCCATTGGTGACAGTATTGTCCACTGTACGTGCTATGTATATTATGATTATATACTTTGACTTGGCACATATTGTGGCTTCTCACCTCTTTTTTCTTTCCAAGCTGTTGGCTGTGAGATACTTACAAATATGGTTTTTTTACTCTATTGAATATCCTCATTTAAAAGTGAGATCATGGCTGTGTCATTTAAAGATATACAGACCACAGAGGAAGGAACAGAATATTAATATACTTCATTCTACTCTTGAATCTCATCCTCAAGCGTGAAGAGGTATCTTGTTGCATTGTCAGAAATACCTCAGCTTTTGCCACTCAGCTCTGAGAGCCTGGCTACCTCCGAGGGAACACACGTTTCATAACTTAGATGTGGTGCCAGAGGTCCTGTGGAACCCAGACTGACTTGACATGCAAAGGTAAAAAATTAGCCATTCCTCTGAGCACGGGACAATTCATCTTATAGAGATAAATCAAACCATGGTGTTTACATGCTCAGAACAAGTAATGCAGTATGAGGCACTGTTCCACCAACCTACAACCTGCAAATGAGAAACCTCATTATGTTATGGCTATAAAACCGGCATCAATTCTATACAATTACTGTACATACATGTTAAGAGCTTCAAAATGTGGATTCATATCCCTACTCCTTTCTTAAATCCATAGGATTAATCTAGCCATATATCAATTTTAGCCTCATTCAGTTGTTTTAGCATAGCCTCAGAATTATATTTGGCATCTCTATCTGGCACATGCAATAACTGCCAGCAACAGTAACCATTTCTGCATTGAGGTCACCGACTATATCGACTGCCGTAAGAAGTCTGGAGAGCGCAGGACAGTGCCTGACTCAAAAAGTCAAGGGAAATAGGAATAACATAACCCAGAGATCGCCGGCGCTCTCAGCCGCATTTGAGATGTAGCGCTCAGATCTCTGCACAGCTTGCCCTCTCCTAACCCCTCCTTATCTTCCCCTCCTCCCCGCCACACACACACACACAGAATCACTGGAAACGATCCTTTCGTTTAACAAAAGCCTCTGACCGTGCCTTTCTCCGCAAGGAACAAGACCTAATCCAAGCATCCCGTCCCACAGGAAAAGCTGTTATTTGTGCGCCAGCCGGGGCAGACCGGGGGGTGATGGCAGCGCCGGCTGCTGCCCCAGGGAAAGGCACAAACCCCGAGCACCCCCTTCCCAGAGCGGCGCCTCTGCTGGGAGCGCGGGGGGACGGGATGCGGCAGACAAAGGGAAGCGCTCTGCCGGGCGCCGGGCAGATTCACCCTCTCTCTCCCCCTCTGCCCCCGGGCCCCGGTGCCGCTGCAGCAGGTGCGGACCGAGGGATGCGCGCCGTGCCCGCGGGCAGGGCGGTGACACGGCGACAGCAGCTCCGCCGCCCCCGCGCCCCCCGCGCTCCTTACCCGGCTCTGCGCGGGCGCTGGGCAGCAGGGCGGCGGCGGNCGCCCTCCGAGCCGGGGGAGGCGGGAGCGGGGGCGGCGCTGCCGGGGCCGCGGGGACCCCCCCGCAGGACCGGGAGGCGGAGAGGGGCACCGGCCCTGCCCGAGGTGCCGGGGAGCGCGGCATCAGCCCCCGGGCATCCGTCACCTCCCTAAATCACCTCCCTAATTCGTCCTGAAGAGGTTGTGCCCGGCGCTGCCTTTGGGTGTAAACGAAGCTGCCACCCGCTCACGCTTGTCCTGCGACCTGGCAGGGCTCAAAGCCCCGCTCCGCTCACTGTGGGAGCCGCGTAGTGCCAGCTGATGTCCCGACCTGTGAGTCTCCGGGCCAGGACATCCCCAAAGATGGCCCAGTTATCCGAGGCACCAGCCCAAGCCCTGCCACAGCGCCGAGCACCGCTGGCAGCAATTCTGCAAGTGCAGAAGCAGCTCTGAGAATAAAGAAGCTCAAGTGTACCGCAGGGGGTGACCGAATTGGCAGCCGCGTCCTCAGCCACCCGCTGTGCAAACGCAGGACAGGTCCCCTCCTGTCGCCCCTTGCCTGCGCTCACTCGGTCACTCCCTCCCTGCCCAGGACAGGGCTCAGAGCTCCAGTCTGAAAGGGAAGCCCCAAGGGGCAGAGGCTCAAAGGTACACCAGGAGACCAAGCAGCACATGAAATGTGCTATGGACATCAGAGGAATGAGCCCCAGCAGCTGCCTCAGTCATAGCCACACCAAACATCGGGGCAGTTTGTGTGTGATGCCTTCTGCAATTGCTGTTTTCAGCAGAGGTAATGTGAAATCTTTGTTCCAGTGTCATCGCTTTCCTGGAACTGCTTCCGTGAATTCCTTTAGTTCCCAGATAGTGTCTGCAGGCAACAGGCAGTGATGGTGGGAGGAGAAGCAAAGCAAAGGTGCCCTGGGGCACAACATGCTCCAGGACCACGAGATTCTGAAAGGCTGCAGTGGTGCCTACACACAGGAAAGCTGCCCCAGCCCCTCAGCAGTTCTGTTCTGCTGGAAGTTGTCTTTCTGAGAAATTCTTCAAGGTCAGGTTTGAGGTAGATCAAGCTTCAGCATGGGCCAGCCACAGCTTGACACCTGCTACCCAGCCGCTCACAGCATCCCCAAAGCCATCATAAAACCATAACTACATACTCATCGGACTGGTTCAGCACGCTCCAGATGTCGCCAATACAATTATTTGGCCACTAATACCTCCCATTTCTGCCGTTTTATGTTTCCCTCAAATCAGTAATTCGATCTGTGCAAGAATTAGCTTCCACGCCATGGCAACTAACGATTACCCAGAGCAAAGATGGCAGTTGTATGATTATTATAGTGAAATGGAGAGCTTGCTCATCACTCCGGATAATCCAGGGCCAACGCGTTTAGTGCGGGGCCCTCTGGTGGTACCTTTAGGGAGCCCTGCGGAAACCTCATTTCGTCATTTTCTTCTTTTTCTAGGTTTTGTCATAACTCGGTTTTGTAACAGATCCATCAGTAAGTTAATTTTGACAGCGCTTTTTCCCGATCTAGCTCTTGACCATTCCGTTGTTCTCTTAATTTTCCATTATACATTGTGTGTGTGTATGTATTGCACATAAAACACAAACGGGAGATTTCGTTATTTCAAAGCATTTTTAAAATGTGTCTTTTCCAGAATGATAATTAGATCTCTTACAGCGAGTCAAAAATCATCAGAGTTTTACCAAGTAACTGTTGTTTACTTCCTAAAGTCACTTGTTTTGGGGGTGTTTTTTGTCCAGAAAGGTAATTTCTGCCTCCTGGGGGGTATCTGTGCATCCATGCTTGCTACTGAGATTTGCTTTCCTACGTATGTATTCTCCCAGGGCATTCATTCACATGCTCTGTACACTTGGCTATCAGGTACTTTTTTTTTTTTGCAAGCAGCACATGTATTTTGCCCATGAATTCCTTTCCATGTGACCCCTGTGGCCCAGAGAGATGAAGTGCATGGACTTCTCACCTGGTTTCCCCTCAGCTAGGGAATCCTTAATGCCAGAAGTTAGTCCACATTCTAAAAGAGATGTCTCATTACGGAGAAAAAATCAAGACGCTTCATGCCAGTGAAGATCTCCTCTAGTTGGCTGCAATGTATGGAGTGTTTCTCCACAGGACCGGGCTGTCTGGTGATGAACACTACCGTGCTATGCAACAACACACCATACACACAGAGACCAGAATTCATGTTTGCATGGATTCCCCTACCTTCGCCCCAGAGCAGGAGGTTAGCATCACCTGTCTGACTTTGGGTGGAATGATGAGCAACCCCCAGATCCAAAATTAGCTTGCAGCAGACCTAGAGAGCATTCTGAGTCTTCCTTGTCTTTATGAAGGAACCCATTGATTAGGATCTCACCTACAGATGAGAAGTGACTGTGGCCATGCAGTGCTTCCCATGGAGCAGGTGGCAGGCCATGGTCTCTCTTTGCAACAGAACAGTTGGCGTTTCTCATTTTGATGAATAACCAGGCCAAGCCTATGAATATCTCACTCCACAAATACAGCCATAGAATGGAGTTCAGCCTCCAGGCACCACTACCAACAGGGTGTAGATGCCCCTGACCTGCTATTTCAGGACTTAAGAATCCTTTCAAATGTGTGTTTCAGCCTCTCAGCACAAAGCTTCATTGTTCTAACAAAGAAAACTCAGTGCTGTTCCCAGGACAAGGACAGGCAGAATTATCTGTATCTGCTCAGAGCACGTACCAACCTTCCCCAAGAGGGGAAATGCAGCTTCCTACAGGTGAAAGGCAGGAAGATGTAATTAACATCAATCACCATCCAACCTTATCCACACCTTCCTGCACAGCAGGACATCAGCCCAACCATTTCTGTGTGGGAGGAGAGGCAGAAGGGGCTACAGCATTTCTCGGCTGTTCCCCACAGCTCTGCACCGCACGAGACACGCTGAAAATTCTGGGCCTGTGAGGAATTTCCACCTCTGTAAGTGGGGAGCAGCACTATTTCAAAACCCTCCTGAAACTTTGTCTCATGCTGCCTCGCCTCATTACGGGAGCTGAACTCACAGTATGCACGGGCTGCAGTGCTGAATGTGAATCTGTCATGATCGCCAGGGCTGCTCTGTGAGTGGTACCAAACAGTAGCTTCTCTGTTGCCTCCCAGAGACTGATCATCTCTCCAGCTGAAAACCTAAGCTAATTCATTTAGAAAACACAGCTTCCTCCTGAACCCATTTGTCCCACTACAGATCTGTAGCATGTGACAGCCCCATTGACTCTGAAAGCTTTCCCTTGAATGAATCTGCCATCTTAACTGCAGTACAAAATTGTCCTTTGCTTCTAGTGACAGGGAAAATACTCACCAAATTTTAAACAAGTGTTAGTCATCCTAAAGACAGCTGAGAGGAAGATTACTTAGCTGCAGTTGTCTACCCTAGTCCAATCCTTCCACAGGATGGGAAAGAGCATAGGAGACAGTTGGACATCATTATTAATAGAAAGCAAGAACAGAAAGGACTTCACAGGCAGTGTATTCCCCCTGAAAGGCTCAGGCTGCCTTTCCTTGTTTGTTAGATGTTGCCAAAAGTGGGATTGTAAAATACACCAAGGCAGTGGCCTAATTTGCTATGGGAAAAGTGGCATCTAGATACCAACATGCATTTAAAAGTCAGAAATGTAACTGCACAAAGCAAAAAGCAAGCAGCTTTCAAAGCAAGAGAGGTGTCTGTAGGACTTGGACAGACATGTTTATGTGTCACCTGAGGGACAGTGCTGCAGGAACAGCTTTGCAGACACCATGCCCAATTTGCACTGAAGAGCAAACACTGTGAAAGATCAGTATCAGCAGCGCCTCGTATTTAGCAAATTAAAGCTTTCTGTGAATTCTGAACTATTTTGGTATCAAAAATATACTGCACTGTCGTTTGAGTCTTTTACCTTTCATTTATGACTGCACCTTAAACGCCACGTTAGGCACAGAAACTGTTCTCCCCGTAAGTACCCGTGTGCATCCCACCCTCCTCTTCGTGCAGCTTCCAAAGCACCAGATCCAGCAAGCACTGCAGCCCCACGGCAGACTGAGCACATTTGGCTGACAACAGCACTGCCAAACGTGCCTTCCATGGGTGCTTGATCCATACCAGGTGGCCATCTGGAGCCACCGACCACACGGCAGCGGGAGCACCTTCCTGCTGGCCAGGCAGCAGTTGCCATGGGCTTGATAAGAACTCTGGCAGCAAAGAGGTGTTTGCTGGTATCTGGGCCAGAAAACCTTTTTCCAAAGGTTGTTGTAAAAGTGGGACATCCAGAACAAAGAACCTTCAAGGTCTGACTACACTAAAGGCAGAAGATCCTCTGAAGCAAGCCTTGAAAGGTAATAAAATTTAAAATTTCAGAAAGAAGATTAGTCAAATGATTACATCAGAATTTTAGAGCCCTCCCAGTTGGTTTTCATCATCTTTGCCTTAATCCAGCCTTGATGTAACACAGCAAAAAATAAAAGCCACCAAAAGTCATCTGCTGCAATATATATTTTAATTCAAAGTGAATCTTGACAGTAATACACCATAAATTCTTATTTTGACACTCACCAAAATAGTCACCTGGAAAACCCGCTTTTTGTGACAAAGTACAGAAGGCTTGGTCACATTTAAATCACTGAGAACTAGAAAGAAATACTATCGCAAACTGTAAGAGACATTACATCCATAAAAAATTTTCCCAGTCCTCATATTGTAATATTGCACAGTGCAATTGCTACATGGCAAACTAGTGTAGCATAGAAATCCAAAGCAAAAAAAAAAGCCACAAGTCTACGAATTGTTAAACAGTAACAGTTCAACCTCATTAATCAAGTCTCTATCACTGGGTGTTTCTAGAACAAGTCTTCCTACAGCTTGCAGTGTGATTTAACTTTTACTTAACACAAACCAAGTTAATTAGCAGTAAAAACAGAAAATTTAAAAATTAAAACCCCAAAAATAAAAGTTAATACAGTAGCATATTTGATCAAGAAAACACCCTGAAGTAAAGTTAAAAACCGAACACAAGAAATTCATATAAAATCTTGCAAATTAAAGTAATATGCAGATATGCAATTCCGTAGTCATGCAGTGTTTTATTTAAAAAAGGCATTAAAAGGTATCGTGTAGAAATGCTTCTCAGAGGATGACTTTTTTCACAGAAAAGGCCCTCGCCCTGAAAGCTTTTTTTTCTGCAGATGGGCCCCGGACACTTGCAGTGACAAGAGTCCATTCTCTCAGAGAGTATTGCAGGAGTGGGGGAACAGTTACCTGGTATGTTGAATTTAAGCTGTGGCAGGATCCCAAATATTTCATTCTTTGAAATGCAGACATTTCTAAAATGACATTACATAGAAAGAGCAGCAGATCTAGTTCGGGGCGCATTTACAGCAACTTTTCCCTGCGCAGGACAGGATACCGTGGTGTTATACAGAGAATCGTGTCAATTTAACAAGCACATCAGCTTAAAACCTTAAGCACAGTAAAAATAAAGTACAGTAAATACATGAGACCAGTGATGATCCCCATGGCCCCAGAAAGAAAACGCAGTATATTTTTTTTCTTTTTGTTATCACGATACAAAACTCACGTTCTCCATTTGCATCGGTGATTCTTGGTGTGTCCATTGCCTGCAATGGAGGGAGCACCAAAAGAACGTCGCTTCCCAACACAAGGGAGTGAACAGAAAACTATCTGCTGGACCACACAGCACAGGTGGTTGGAAGCGGTAAGGTGGACATCCAATTTGGGCACTGTCTTGACTCCCTATATTTAGGCTTTACAAGTGTTGATAAGATTTCAAATTCATCAGGATACTCCTAGTTTCTAATGTATACGTTATATACACACACTCGTACAAAATGCATAGAGTTGATTACTAAAAACACTGAAACTTTTGGGAAAAGTTAGGTTTCTTAATTTTCAGTGTGATTAAAAATGTACTGCTGGTATTTTCATTAAATTTTTTTTTAGTGATCTAATACTGTTGTATTTTAGTTATTACTTAAAAAATAAATCAAATGTAGGCACATTTATTTCGTTCAGACATTCATTAAATAAAACACTGCTTGTGTTAGTGGAGTAAAGAAAAAGATTACCAGTTATTAGCTTATTGACAGAGTTAAACTCAAATGCTTTGCACTCGTATTCCAGTCAACATTGCAAGGATTGTATTCCAGATTTCGTTTTAAAAAAAAGTTAAGTCAAGCCTGCAAGATGCAGCTTCTTAGGTGTCTACACAATGCCAATATGAGAACATAAAAAAATTAAGTTACATCAATACATCCACTTATATGCAGTGATGAGCTCAAAGTTAATGGAGATAAAATACTGATGCAAATAACACACCCCAAAAAAACATATGCAATCATCTTCCATCATTTACAGTATAGTAGTTACGACACTTCAAACATGAAAACAAAATAAAAATTTTAAAAAAAAGAAAAAACCAAAACAAAAAAAACCCAACCAAACCCAAAACCCGGCTTCTATTTCATGTAATTAGACTTGTACAGAAATTAGAAGGCTAAGAAAGGACTAGTTAATCACCTAATTTCACAGCTATCTGAAGTGGCAATCATTATATAGCAGCTTATCTATGATACATTCAAGATAAATGATACAATTTATTACTTGCCCATAAGCTAAAACACAGCCTCAGCTTAATACCTTCCGTAAATCCCATCTCTACACTACAGTATACTTGAGGTCTATGAAAAAGTAGCTACCTTTTATAGGAAATGGATGATTAAGTCTTTGGTGCTGCAAAAGCAACTTCATTTGAACAAAACAAAAAAACGAAAAGACACACTTCCTAAGGAAAAAAAAAAATTAATGCAAAAAGCATGTAATTTACGTCCCTGACGGAATGTATTAAATAAGCAAACACCCGCAACAGGCTAAAACAAATACTATCATGTAAAAAGACTAAAATCTCTCCCATGCATAAATGAAAGATTGCACACAAAGAACTCACATCTTTTCAAGCTTCAATAGTAAATATTCTGCTACTAGTTATTAAATACTGCATGGTTTGCTCAAGCTAAGATGAAACCACATCACGGATCAATGAGCACTTGGCTTTTCCTCTCATTAGCTAGTCAGTCATGCCTACCGCACCTCTAAACATTTTATTATATCCAATTAGACAAACACTTTTAAAACAAACTACTTAGGTTGTATTGCAGTTCCATTTACCAGTATGAAATACTGTCTTGTGAGTCACTACTCAAGAGATAATGAATCAACTTTTCTTAAGCACTACTAAAGTCTTGTCTTGAAGCTAGATCATTCTGGGGGTAAAAAAAGACAGCAAAATTCGGCTACAGCAAAACATGCTGCCTTCTCAGTAAGGAAAATACACCCAATACTAAAATCATACCACACAAAACCCAAAATGAGCATTACGCTATCAAAAAATCAGCAGATCTGAATTTTTAAGTGCTGCAGTCCTCAACATTTATATATAAGTAATAACATTAACAACCTCAAATATTTAAGGCACTATGTGTGGGAACAGTTTACAATGCAGCTGAGATTATTAGGACAACAACATTTAAGAGCAATGTTTAGGCTTTTTTTTTTGTTTTTGCCCATGCAAAAGACACATGCAATGTTGTGAAGAACAACAGCTCAACTTTTAGATAAGTGACTCAACATTTAAACACCAGGATACGCAATACAAACAAGTTACTTCTACACTGTACTGCTGACACATGTGCATCTGTTGCTCTATAGTTCTGTACACTGAATGGCTTCCCAAATGTAGACGTGTCTTGCACTAGTTAGAAGGCAATTTTATAAAAAATAGCAGGAGCAAAACCAGATTTCTGCTCCCATAAGTCACCTGTCTAAAGTTACTATATAAGAAGATAACATGACCAAAGACAAGTTATACCAAATGTGCAAAACACATTAAAAGTGAGTTTTTTTTAAAGCTCAGAGTTGTTTAAATTGCACCCAAGTCTACATGATTCAAAAAAATAATTTTCCTGTTGTGCCATGGCTAATATTTAATAAATACCATGTTTCTTCTTAAATCAAACTCCTGTATCATTGAGTTTCCTCAATATACCGTGTCTGAGTCCTCACATGAATGGATACTGGCTGAGTTTTGTCGGGCTCAGTGGGAATCCCACGTACGCGGGCGACGCCGCGATGTACGAGTGCGGCGCGAAAATGGGCTTGTACTGAGTCTGATGGATGGTGGGGGAAGGTAAGAGGCGGGGGTTGATGCCGACCGGCACCTGGTGAACGATGCCACTGGGGTGGGTGATGCTGTACGTCGGGTGTTGCAGCAAAGGTCTGGAGGCGCACGGCGAGGCGAGGAGGTGGGCGACGGGAGCGGCGGTGCCGAGCGGCGCCGGCGATGGGTAGGGAAGGAGGGCGGGCTGCCCTGCCAGGTGGGTGCTGCCAGAGAGATGGGCGTGCACGGTGCTGTGACTGGGGCTTCCCTGTGGAAGGGAGAACGCGTGGCCAGCGACGCTGGCGGGGATGTAAGCCTTCTGCCTCCGGGGGGTGTAGTTCCCGTTCCACTCCTGCGGTGCCGAGCCAAAGGGCTGGACCTGTGCACACACAGACACGGGAGGGTCTTAATATTGCCAGGTGTAAAAGAGGCTTTGAAAAATGGAATAATGCACTAAAACTAGTCAACTTAAAATCAAGAGAGGTATAGACGGGAGTAATTAAATGCTTAAATGAAAAGAAAATATATTAGCTATTTAGGTAGTAGCACAGACAGGAAATCTGACAATAAGAGATGGAAAACAGAACACAAGTTATTTTAATGCTCTTGCAAAAGAAAAAAAAAAAGTAAAATGCCATGCTGGGCTGTTTTAACAGAAATACCATGTGTCACATGAGCAAGGTGCTTATTCCACTCTACTCAGCACTGGCTTGGCATCAATTGGAAGTGCTGCACTCAGTTTGGGCACCATAATGAGGCACAAAGAGGACAAATAGGAGAGAAATTTTAGAGGAGAGCAGAAAAAATAATAAACGGATTGAAAATATCTGAGACAACTAGGCAAACAGAAGTCTAGGGCTATGATCACAGGAAGATGAGGCAATCATTAACAGTTATAAAGAGAAAAGACTAAAAATCAATTACTCTCATTAAATGATGCAGACTTCAAACTACATAGGGCATCTACTAAAGAAGGAAGGATCAGCATAAATTTTTGTAATGAAAATAACATTCTACACTTTCTGCCAAGAGGCTGAGGAGTTGCAGACACTGAAGAGATTAAAAATTAATACCATGCTGATCATATTAAGGTTTGCTTAGAATTAATTAAGCCAATCCTTTTGCATAATCATGCAGAAGGGGATACTGTGTCACCCACCCAAACGTTTCTTTCAAGCTACACTATTCAAGTCATTATTGCTAAATCCTCTTATCTACATATGGCATGCTTGCATTTAGTCTTTAACTTACAATATTCACAGTTATTCTGCAAGCCTTACACAAACAGGTACTGCTCTTACATTAATGTACCTACAGCTATCTAAAAGCTCAAAGCAGCTACAGTTCAAAATTAATTAATTAAAAGCTTAAACTTGATGTCCTGTGTCAACTTCAGTTCTCAGCCACAGTAGACATATTTACTGTGTTGCTGGGTAATGATAAAAGTAACTTTTAAATTAACTTTGGGTATCTTCTAACATTGGCTTCAGCTGCATTCACCACCTCATCTCCCCGCAGTTTCATTACCAGCAGCATAGGTAAGAAATAGTTGGGTTTGCTAAGCTCTGTCTCATCTCTGCATACTCAAACTACAAGCAGTTTCATGCACACTACTAACAGAAGAAGACTGAGATACAGCTGCAGATTTTAACTGCACACTATGAGCATTTTAGCTTTTGGATGTAGGAAAAAAAATGCTAACATATTTTTCTTTTTGTCTCATGCTCTGATTTTGTGTAAGCATTGACAATATTGCCAGTGTGGCTTTTCTATTATGTTTGAAAATAAAATCAGCTGCTTTAAGAGAATGACCAAAAGTGAAAGATACTTATGACTTGCTCAGTAAGTTGAAATCCATTTTTCAAGATTCGAACACTTCTTTAATGAAGCTGCTGAAAACCTGCAGTTGCCATTGACAGCAACTGAAACTGTGAGCACGTTTGGAACTCAAGACAGAAAAAGTCCTTCTTGGATGTAAGTGCACATACCTGACTGAAGTTCACATGTTGCTGATGGAATGCTGATGTCAGTTTTTGCTGACGGTTTCCTACAACAGAAGAGCGGTTTATTCTTCCCAGGACAGACCGACCCTTTTTCAGCGGCTGGCATGTAGCATCTTACAAGAGACAAATAAACAATGTTATGTTTTTGTTGTCATTGTTCTGATGAAAGTTAGACAAAGTTTCACTTGCTTCAGCATACGGGGAGAAATAATACAATACACTAATTAAAGTCCAAACCCAGCAGTATTTAGGAACATTTACTATGGATTAGCAGAGATTTGAATAGGTCAAAACCTTCATATAGATGGCTACTGAATAAACACTCAAATTTCTATTCTGATCTACTGGCATAGAAAGAAAAAAAACCCCTGATCTAACTCACCTGTATTCACCATCTGCTCTTCAAGGTGTAACCTGTCTTCAAGTCTCATTGGTGGTACCACTACTGTGCAGACAGTTGATTTGGTTTCAGGATTAACTGATGCTCTTGGTTCCTTATTTTTGTTTTTATTGGCTACAAAGCCACTTTCCACAAACGGGCTGTCATGCCCTGAAGAGTCCGAAGTTGGGGAACCACCCACTGTATCACATCCACTTTCCTGTTCGTCATCGGACATACTGTCACAAAATAAAAGCAATAAAACAAATATACTTTTAGTAGAGATATTTTCTTAATTTAACACATAAAATTTATAGAAGTAAAACCACTCAAAGGTAGATACAAATGATACATTTTTATTATACAAGCACATATATTCAAACTCGTTCTGCCCATAAATTGCAAGGTTCAGAGAAAGGAGGTAACATCTACATAAAGGCTCAGATGCGTAACCCAACTTGCACCCACTTTGTAATTTATGTTTTCAATAATCCTGTTCTTATAAATCACCTGAAATTCAGATTTCTAGGTCAAACAAAAAGTTGAAGATGATTATTTCATTTCTTCCTGAATGAAAACACGAAGGTCTCTGTTACTACAGTAGCAAATAAGAACATATTGATGCCATTTCCTTCTAGAAATCAGCCACATCCCAGAGCCTGCGAAAAGCTGTCCCAGGGCCCCATGAGGACAGAGGACACTGAGGAAGCACCTGCACAGTGACAGGCAGCTCCTTCACCTGCATAGCAACCACCAGCTGGTACATGAGACCTTATCTGCTGAAGAATTACGTCTCTGAAGCTCCTCCAGAGCACTGCCTGTGCCTGAATGACAGATTCTGTTTCACACATTTAGTTTACGAAGACAAACACAACCTTCTGTTTACACAGAGTGGCTATTTTGGCACTTGTGGTCTGTGAAATCCATGCTGGTCAAGTGGTGCAAACTCATTTATTCAACCATTACTTTTACCAAAGCAGCTGGAAGGGGAACAAGGTGGAGAAACCAACTCACTGTAACAGCCTTTACTAACATTTATTGAAGCTCCATGCTTGCATCAGAAGAAGAGAGGGCTAAGAAGATGGTAAATACCAGCTGCCAGAAGCAAGACCATGGTTCAGTCAGAGGAACCAGAACCAAACACCTTTTAGGCAGCAAGTACTGAACACCCCAGGCAAGGAAACTAATTTACAGTGAGGTATATTGTCAGAAGAGATATAGACCTCATTTATGCATTATTTATGACATAAGCAAAAGATACATCACAGAAGCATCACTAACAACAGCAAAAAAGAAATGTAACAATTTCTCAGTTGGGACTGTGCCAGGGATAGATAGATAGATAGATAGATAGATAGATAGATAGATAGATAGATAGATAGATAAAGATAGATAAGATAGATAGCAAGAGACACCCTTCACTTAAGAGAGCTAAGATGGAGGGTATGGGATGATGAATCAGCACGTGTAGATTCTAACAAAGTTCCTGGTTCAAAACAGGTATGAGAATTGAGAATTTCTTTTTAAAAAGAATGAAAACTCCAGTTTGTATTAGCAAATGGTGGAATACATCCTTAGCTTAAAACATGGAAGAAACAACAGTTCACTAACACCTGAACATATGGTCAAGCCCTTCAGTGATTTTACGGCTAATGTAACGTGTCCTCATAGCATGTTGCTTAAAATGAGACAATATAAATAAATCCACTTATAAAAACGTAATTTTTGTGAAAAGTACACTATGAGGCCTGGCAAAAAAACCTAGACTTAACTAACAGAGACTAGGTACTTCCGAGTAGTTTTTCAAGTAGCAAATTATAACACTGTGACAACTACTGAGCCATTAATTGTATTTCTGTTATTATTTTTGATTCAAATTCCTAATTATTTGACTTATATTAAGTTGAATGCTAATGAAACCAGAATCTGACACACTCCTCTGCTATTGACATGAAGTTGAATTACAGAGGGGAATTTATTTACAGGTCAGTTCCTTGCAATTCAAAGAAAATAATGCAAAATCAAGCAGGTCCTTAAAAGAACTTATCTGAAGTTTTGAATGTTTTAATACTAAAGAATATCAAAGGACTGACCATGTTAACTACACTCAGTAACACTACCTGATGCCTCTAAGACACATCTTGTTATCTAAGTCTTTCCTAAAATTCAACTATCTGAATGGAAATTCTTCACATGTTTCAAGTTATTTTCTTCTTTTACTGTCAGAAACGACAACAGCTTAAAAAATAGGACCAGGGAAATATAACTGGTTTAGCCCATCTATTTAACTCTGGCAACTTTTCTAAGCCCCCTCTTTTTCTTGAGGGAGAAGACTGTATTTATATAAAGAAAAAGATTTATATATATAAATCATCCATTAAAAGCATCATTAAGCCAGGCTGTCCATTTAAAACATACAAAATTGCCTGTACAGACTAGCCGTTTCATCTCCTCGTCAATACACACTGTGATAGAATCTTTAATTATTTTAAAGAAACTGTTTTCATTAAGGGCCTAATGGAATTCATTTTGCACAATGAAACTGCTCCAAGTTTGAATCACTCTTTTCTGTATAGAAAGCTATTCTACAGGAAATAGAAAGTGAACTGTAGAATAAAAATAAAAGAATTGCTCGTGCTTATGGCAGCTTTGGGTTGCTTGAAAAAAATTGATTGCATCTGTAGGTCACAGAATTTCTATGGAATATTGAGTAAATCATATTAAACTAAACTTTTCACCAATACCAGCAACTATATATACCAAATATTTCTTGGTCAACAAACTCCTATCTAGGAATCTAATCTGTAGGTGTGCCACAAGTAGGAACAATTAAAATTTCAAGATATTAGCACCAGAAGCGCAGGGACTGGAATAAGAGGAGCAGCCACCTGCAGGTGTCCCAGCCAGAGCATGCCAAGTCAGTGGGAATTTCTGACTGACTCACAGGTCCATGTTTTCTAAGCATCACACAGACAGATGCTTTAGTGTCAGTGTCTCAGTTACTGTAGAAAAAATGCCATAAAACAGTTCAGACTAAGGTTCAATGCTTTTGTAAGAGTAGATTTTGAATAATGTGTCAAAATGAAGGCTTAAGCTAGACATGAGGCAGTGAAGAAAAAACCATTTAAAAGCTGCTCAAATGAACAATATTCACATAAGTGAGGCTTATGTTTGGTAGAAGAAAAGAGGCATCAATGTCATTAAAGTTTACAAGATACACAATAGGAAAACAAGAGGCTGTAAAAATTAAAGACAATCTGGCAACTTCCAATCTGCCACACCCTACTTTGGCTTATTTCATTTTGCAAGATTTTTATTCTAATGGAAGTTGCATGCAACATGTTTGTATTTTCTTTGTAAACACCATTCATTCAGTATTGTGAAAACTTCCAGTGTAGCAAGAGAGATCAGTTAGGAATGACAGAACAGTCTATGTGCAGGCCAGTAAATTAATTTTAAACAGATCATTTGGCCTCACCAGATGACAACACAAGAAAACTTCTGCATTTTTCAGTATAAACTGAGTCTGCTGCATACGAGGATCTTTCTCTTTTACGGAAAGGAGCCCAAGTTGTTACCTGTTGGATCCCTTGCAGGGGGATGGACTGGACTGCTCGGAGGAGCTGGTGCTCAGCGTGCTGTCGGGACTGCTGAGGGAACACACACGCTCGATGTTCAGGGTGTTCTGGCAGGCTTCACACTCCAGGCTCCCTTTACACCTGCCACACAGGAACAGAGTGAGCAAACACACCACTTCTCGTTTGCCACTCACTTTATTATGTAATTATGGACTAAAAAAGGGTCCAATATTAGACAGTGTCCCTTAAATGTAAATTTATATCCAACTCCTTGCTTCTTTTACATTCAAACTAGATTTTAAACCTTTTCAGTGCTCTTTTGAAATTCTAGGCTAAACATGCACTTCTTGAAACCTACGAAATGAATAATGTTTTTTACTGAATCAGTACTAAAGCAAGTACATAAAAAATATACTGCAACAGTTCAGAGCCTTGAAACCTTTGACAATGCTGAAATTTAACATACAGGCTCCTCTGGTGCAGAATCATTACAAGTGAAAATGGAGACAAACAAACATGAAACTTTCAAGGCCTCATTTAAAATGATGCATCCTTCTGTGATGGCTCTGTGAAATAAAATTCCACTGGAGGACCATACCCAGCATCTGCTTTTGTATCCAAAGGCACATCCTTTTATACTGTTAGATAAGTATTTTCTACACATATGTATGTAATGTTATCTACTGGATGCTACTGGTAGAATGGTAACATTGATTATACAAAGCCAGAAGACTAATCTTCAACAAATACACAGAGTATGACATTATTAAGGAAAAAAGTATGCTGGACTTAAAAGTACTGTGGTTTGAAAATGCCTAATGCACATGAATTAAAGAGATAAGAGTTTTGATGGTGTTGTTTACTCTCAAATAACACAGTGCTACAGAGTTAACTTCCTCCTGAAATTTGATTAGAAGGGCATTGCTTGTCTTTTTTTAACTCAGATGCATTAAACACAGTAGCTGTGCTAAGACAGCTAATCTTCAGTAAACCTTATAAAACAAATAAAGCCAAATAACAGGAACAACAAAAACAAACACTGATTCTCACTCCCTCAGTGAGTGTGTCCGTCCCACGTCATCCTCATCGGTGTCACTGCTGATGGTGATCACGCTGACGGCGGGGCTGGGGGAGCCTGATATGAACAGAGCCTGGCGCTGGGTGGTTTGGAGAGACCCATCAGGGTCCAGCCTGACCGAGGCTGCACAACAGGTGCCCTCCTGCCCTTCTGAGTTAAGATTGTCCTGTGCTTCTATGCAGCTTATTCTCTTCACAGCCTTCAGGTTAAGTATCTTTGGAGATAGAAAGGCTGAATTTTGGATATTGGTGTTTTGTAACATGTTGCTCCTATGAAGAAAACAAACCGTATGGCATTTAGTGAATCTTTACAAACAGACCTGAAAACTGTACTATTTTCAACAAAACCGAAGCAATCAATGTAGGTTAAACCACCAAACTAATACAAAGAAAAACACAGAACAGTAAACACAATCATAAATACTTGGCATAGATGATTTCAGATATTAACAAGAAAGATCCAAACTATGTAATATCTAAGACAGACATTTACAAAAACATTGAATACAGTATATAGAAAATCTCCTTTTCTTATAAGGGAAAAAAGGAATGAAAATCCCATTCAGGTGAAAGACAAGCAAACAAAACCTGGCCAGATTTCCTGCAGATATTGTCCCTGAAAACAAAAGCTGATGGCCTCCAGAAGAACTCCTTGCTTAATACAGGAATGCTGACATTGCCCCTATAACATCTGCTTTCCCCTGTATTGAGCTTCCCACACCTCTGCCAATATTTTGGATGGCAGTGGGGCATATTTGCTTCTGCAAGCAGCTGAAGCATTTTTGGCTACCAGCAAAAGAAAGACTGTTCTTAAGATGACTGCAAGGCAAACTGCAACCTAGTTATACAGCACCTCTTTATTTTCAGTTCTCTAAACCTGATATATCCTCACACACATAAACTAAGGAATATCCTGCTAGCACTCCCTCAATATATATTTTACCTTTCCTAAGCTTTTAAAGACAACTTTCTATCATAATAGGCAAATACTGATGAAAAGAAACTAAAACATATTACTATTACAATTATTTTTCCATCTAGTCTATTACCAAAATAACATTGAAAACTCAAGGCAGAAAGGATACATTTTCCCAAAAGACTGTTTAAGAGTAATTTTCTCCAGCAAACAAGACACTTTTGTAGGTTACTCCCCCACCCACAAAACAGCAACAACAGGTACACTGTCTTTGAATGTTAGAAATATTCCACCAACCTGTTCTGACACAGTTTGTTCCTCTTGGTAGCTGCAGGCTGAGGCCAGACAACGTGTGCAATGCCCACACTAATTGGCTGAGGGGCAGACAAGGTTATCTGATGTGTTAAAAGAGGCTGTGGTATCATTGAGTTGTAATGAGTGCCCTGGGTAATCATCTTCCTGAGGAAAAGGAAAGGCAGTTTGACATTGCGAGTCATTTGCATCAGCATCCATCGCTCGTGGTAAATCAAAGCCATTAAGGTGTTGCACAAAAAGGCACGGGCTTACCCCCAGTCTCCAAGCCTCTGTGGGCCAGCCACAGGATCAGAGGCCAGAGATGTTGCAGGAGCTGCCACTGGTGCCACCTGCTGCCAGGCAGGAACCAGGATTTGCTGAGTCTGGTTCGACCACGTCTGTCGAGAAGCGGAGAAGATTTTATGACGCAGGTTGGAATGCCTGAATTTATACTCAAGGCTTGTGGTTCAGCACAGAACAGAAGAGGGACAGCAACAGAACTCTACATTTAAAAACATTTACTAACTAACAATAAAATAAGAGAGATTTTTCCTTTAAAGTGAGCCAACCTGAGAAAGGATTCCTGCTCGAATTTGTAGTGGCTGAATTGCGTGGGCTTGGGTCACCAGTGGAACTGCATTATCCACCCTCAGGGAGAAACTGGTGGGTTTGCTGTGGTTTGTAGGAATTCCTATCAGGCAGAAAAACATACACTCAAGCTTTAAGCAAACACCAGTCTTGCAGATATTTTCTGAGCAAAATGCAAACAGAGAGGACAATTTTAAAACATTTCACGATTATTCTGACGTATTTATGATCTAATTTCATCATTTAGGCTTTCAAGCCAAACAAATCAACACCTAAAGGATTTTTGTGCCATAATTTATCTGCACAAATATTTGATGCTGTAATTTCCAGAAAGAACTGCCAATAGCTATCATTTGGAAACAGACTACTAGAAAGAGGAGTGTCTTTGGCAGAAAGTTCTGCAAAAGCTAAGCATTTACTACTTATCAAACTACATTAAAAGTATTTGAAAGGAAGTGGGCAAAAGCAGAACTGAATTTCAAAGCTTCTCACAACTGACTCCTGCACAACTCATGCTCTGTATTTCCAGCAGGCTGACACCCATTCCTCTTAGCTTTTATAGCTAACAATGCCACATGTATAATGCCCCTCTTTGCTACCACCTCTTTTGTGGGAAACCATGAAAGATGTTCTGTGTATCTCATCAAATATTTGCAGCAGAAGACATAATTCTATTCCTCCCTTCACCAAAATAATGCAAACTCTGGCACTGTTAGATTATTACCACAAGAGCATGATATGAAAAAGGTGCATCTCGTGCCCTGTATAGATTCACTATTGTCACAGGAAACTAACAGACAGGTAGCAAAGCTGCCATGTTTACTAGTAATAACACTTTTTTACATAATAATGTCAAACTAAAATGAAAGAGGAATCTTTCTCAACAGATACTGCAACAGATCAGCTATGGTAGAAGAAAATACTGGCTAGGAAAAGATATACCTAATCTCATCTTCTAAATGCACTTCATGCCCTGTGCTTTAGTCAAAGATTAAGCAATAGGTATTCAGAGGTAACTACTAAAGAGCTACTAAACTAAAATTAAAGTGTTTTGGTTGGGTTTTTTTGATTCTTTACAGTGAGAGATGAAAAAAATCTTCATCTGATGTAATTCTCATGTCATAACACAGTACTAAGTCACAACCATGCACTTCAAAGCTTTTAATTTTGAAATGCAGTTGACTGATTTTTTTTCCCCACAGCCATCTAGGAGAGCAACATCTTAGCTCTGAGAGAAGCAGCAAGTTTGAACACTTCAGACATTCCACAGAGCAGCCAAGCTGGGAAACACTGGAGCAGTGCCAGATACCATTAATATCCCTTTTCATCCGTGCCAACAACTCATCACCTATGTGATGAAAACAATACAGTCCCTTCATTTCAGCTGTAGCAGAATTTAAATTTGGAACTTTATCATCATATTAAGAATATGGAAATTTATCATCATATTAAGAATACAGTACACAGATCACAGATAAAGTATTTGCCTGTACTGTTTCCTTTTCTATAAATCACTTCATTCATCTGGGAATAATGAAAACAGTAGGGGGGGTTAATTATGGAGTATGTAATTGTATAAAGAATATATAAGATTTAAATAATTAAGTGCTCAGAAGGGAATCTGAATCTGTATAAGCAGCTATACAGTTACCTCATATAGCCTCTGACACTCTGCCCAGTGGATACTCAGACCTTTCATGAGTTGCTGGAACCCAAGGGAGATGTAGCTGCCACAAATAACATTACTGTAACTGTCTTTATAGAGATTAAGACTTGCTGGGGTTTAAGTTTAGCTCAAATGGGTTTTTTTGGTTTTTTTCAGAGCAAATCCAGTGTGATTTCTGAAACTTTAAAATGCAGAGGGAGAACTAAGGAGGAGTCTGAAGGTTATTCTTAAAAAAAACTACTTCCTATAAACTCCATAATTTCAAGAGCTGATCTCAACATGAAGCTGAACATGGCCAAGACAAATAAACTGCATCTTTGGAGATGAATACTGCAATCCAGCTAAATCAATAAGCAAACAATATAAACTACCTTTCCCTTTCCACAAATGACCACTACTAGGATAAGACGCTGGTATTCCCTTCATCTTTCTTGTTTCCTCTCAAGTTTCAGTTCAGAATACTCTCCCCTCGTTTCAGCTTTCACACTTTGTTCCTCTATTTTAGTCAAGATACAAATTTACGTGTGTGTGTGTGTGTGGTGTATGAAGATGGGCTCTGGATTGTTTAAATCATTTTCTGCAGATGCTCATTTGCTGTTTCTCTTTCAGAAAGGTGCAATGTATCTGCATCTGACTCACATGCTAATTTTTTAATGACACAGTTAAGTTCTATTAAATATAAACCTTAATTGGATATAATGGAAAACTCAACTATTCCTAACAGACAGACAGTAACACTCATGTTTTAGGAACTGTGACAATTAAAGAGAAACATACCTTGAAGAGCTGGAGGACATATGATCAGTGCCTGTTGGAAAACATCACTGCAACCAAACTGAGCAGTTCCTGCCTGCAGTGGGATCCCTTGGTGCAAGACTGAATGGGCAGATGCAGTCAATGCCTACGGGAACAGATCCAATACAGGTACTGTTATTATAACTGTGAATCTAAACACCTCACACACTTGTCCCACCACTTCATATAACAAACAACTAAAATAACTTACAAAAATTACAATTTCAAATACATTTCACAGGAAGCCATTCCATTTGGCCACTGGAGGGCACCATAATACAGCACTGGCAATCCCACTTTGTAGCTTAATTTGAAACGTGCTGAATTCTAAATGAATCGTTTAAGTAGACGTTAGGGAAAAAATGAGAGTAAAAGACAGAAGGTTTCGACATTTAACAGATGTTATTTTTTAATTATTAAATTAATTAGAAAGACTGCATTGACTGAACTTATGATTAAAAAATAAACTAGTTAAAAAAACCCAAACCCACAAAACATTGTTTTTACCTGACTTCTTACTGGACCAATTTTGGTAAAGCTCGCAGTCAGGTTGGCTGCACTGCCTGAGGCAACTGATCTCATAAGTGATGTTTTATTGCGATTGCTTAAGTCATACAGATTTGATCTGCATTTGCAAATATCCATGATATGAAAACAGGACTTCACTCTAGCAAAACCAGAAAATAAATTGCTTTAATCACAATCTCATGTTGTTAAACGTACAAAACAATTCCCCAGAACAAGGAAAAAAAAAAAAAAGTAGTTCAAAGCCCACATTTTCCAGTTTTACAGAATGGCATCACACACAGAAGTAGAAAAAAAGAAATGCTGCTGTTACTATGGTCACATCAAACCCCTGTAATGCCTATCTTAAAATCGAGAAAAATACTGCTATTTCCTTCCCCTTCCATCTAACACCATTTTCTAACAACTGTGTACAAACAGAAGGACAGTAAACTAAATGGATGGAAATCTTGCTCTTTCAGCTGAATGCCTGCACTTCAGGAAATCCACAGGGAAATACGCAACTCCAGAACCGCAGGAAAACTTTCAATATATTTCACATTATTCAATGTATAAAGTACTGAGAAGTTAACCTCAAGAGGAAATGCCTATCCCGGGTCTCACTGACTGATTGGATCTAGGGCTCTTCATACCGCCAAAAATCAAGCCCAAGTTTCTGCCACGCTGGAATTTTAACAACGATGTACAAAACCCAACTTAGAATCTATTGCTCTTACTGTAACTTCTCAGAAAAAACACAGTTATCCAAGCAGTTTCCTTGACCCAGTAGATGTATCTAATATTGCAAGCACTTGAAAGAATTCTCTAAGACATTACAAAGATTTTTATTCTCTGATAGCAGAAGGAACAAGAGTACCATAGAAATGAATTGCAACAACAGAGATCTCTGTGTTACATACTGGTTGCTATGAGGAAAATCAAGGAGGTGCTTCATGGTAACAAAAGAATGGTTCAGGGTCTCAGCTGGAGTGATTCTTAAATCAGCATCAATAAGCAACATTTTCTTCAACAGACTGACGAATTCCCTCCTATCTGCCTTCTCTGCCAACAGGTCACTTCCTTCTAAATCCATCACCATGTTCACCTGGCATTGAACAAAACAGTCATAGAGAAGATATGCATATTAGTTTAACACTATTATTGTTTTTTGCTACAAAATAGTCATATTCAGCCTTTTGTTACCTTATTCTAAAACTGCTGGCTTGGAATTGGTGACTTTTTTCCTGTATCCTTCCCAGCTAAACACCCCTGAAGGCTTTATTCCCATCTGGGACTTGGAATTTAAGAAGTAAGATTTGGAATAAAGATTTTTCATATGGTCTAACTCAAACTACAGAGGTAATCTTCAAAACACACTTTCAAACAACATTAATGCCAACGTTGCAACCAAATCTGACTATGTTCTCAGGATACGAGAGAGAATGAAAAATTTCCTTGAGTTGTTGACTAGAGAGTTTAAAGCCAAGGAAAAGTGAGGAAACTGCTGTTTTGTTTGTTTTTTTTAATAATGAATTACACTGAGAAATACATTGTTAAGATAACAGAATTATAGTGGAAACCATACAGTTAAGATAGCAGGTCCCATATGCATTCTTTGTTTTACCCATAATGGCAGCTCAGGCAGAAGAGAAACTATACATTACACATAAAATTAAAGGGTTCCCCCACCACAAGGACAAGTACCACTGCTTAACACAAGCAATGACAAAGGGAGATCTTTATTAAAAGCCCAAAGGGCCAACATAACCAGACAGAACAGCAGAGAAGAATGGATATGACTTAGATACAATAAATAATATTCTAAAGGGCATTTCTTTCAAAACTAGCAAAATGTTTTAAAGTCAGCATTCATTCCCACACAGTCCTTTTGCAAAGAAAGAAGGCTTCAATACTCACGTGCACTATATCATCCAAACTGTTGAAAATATACTTTCTGGCCTCTTTAGACTTCATACCTGTTTCTGCCTCGTGTTCTTCCAATGTCTCAAAAAAAAAAACAAAAAGGAAAGCTGAGTTTAGAAGCTGTCAATAAAAGCCACTCCTAACTACAAAGCAACTTTACATATTTATTGAGCTGCAAAACACTACTGGGTTTTTTCACAGAATTAGTATTTTCATTGAGTGTTTGTATGGTGCTTTGCTGGCTGCTTTGATCCCCTAAATCAAAAGTCAAAAACAACTACACTTTACCTCTGACAGATCACACTCCTGGATTACAAAAATAGTTTGTAAATCATGCAGGGAGTGCTGAAAGCCTAGCAAAGAACTGTTCAACGCAAGTCTCTCTTGTGCTTCTATTTTTATATATCACAGGTTTTCTATTACTTTTATTTTACCAATTTCCTCAAACTCAGATTTTTAACTCCAAACAACAGCAACATCCTATCACTGTAAAAAAATAAGTTAAAAAAAAATCAGGCAGTCTCTGTTCAACTTGTTTTCTCTTTTTTATTTTTACACTTTTATTCCTCCACATACACAACAACTGGTAGAAGTATTTTAAATACTGAAGTATGAAACAAACAACTAAATCCTAGAGTAAGAATAAAATCACTCATCGGTGATTTATGAGCTGCTATACCCCTTTCTGTTACAATTTTCCTCCTTCAACACAGACAGCACACCTGCAGGCTGGTGCTGCAAGAGGCAAGGTGGGAAATCAGGGGGAAAAAAACTAACACAGAAATTACAGAAAAGTTTCCAAAACTGACTTTGACAAAAACTGCAAGCAATGACCAACGGTTCATACCAAAACTCTTAATTAACCTCTGCAAGGTGACAACTTCTGCATCAAGAACTCGTTTAGGTTCTCCCATATGGAGAAGCCAAGTGTAAACTGTCCCCTAAAGATCAACTGCTGGAGAAGAGAGAACACTGGATGAACCAGGAGGGTGTAACTGGAGAGTTCTTACACAACCCTGCCCAGCTCCGGGGATTTACCAAGTTAGGGTGGAGAGTTACACAACCTGTGCTTTGAGCTCCCCTGCTCTTGCTACCGCAGAAATTTCATGTCAGCTCTAACTGACTCCCTGAGCCCTCTGCAAACTCGGTGAAGGTGGTCCATGAAGCAATACAATTTAAAAAAAAACAATAATTTATTTGCATAGGAAAGGACAGCTCTGCTTATGGGCATCGTGCAATAATGTTGGTTAGAGAGAAGCAAGGTGTGCAGAACACAGAAGTGCATTTTTTAATTTTGACTGCACTCACTGTATTGCAGCATTCAGCCAGCCAAGACTGTTCTAGCAGGAGATCTGAAGGAAATGAGCTGTACACAGTCATGCTATTTCTTAATCTCCTTTTTCTCCTAGGAACTTCTGATCTTGAAGCCAGTTTTGGACAAATTTTGACAGAACAATGTGGGCCTCAGAGACAAATCCCTTAAGCGAAGTGAAAAGCAGTAACGGAGCAAGAAAGCAACCAAACCAAACCAAACCCACTCATTTAGTACCTAAATCTGAAAGCAGTGCAGCCCTGCACTGGCCACTGTATAGCCTGGCAGCTGCACCAGAGCTGCCTCTGGGTCAGCTGGTGGGAGGAAATGTGGGCATGAGCTTGGAGTGCTGCTTTTGGGGAGCAGAAAAAATGGATACAGAGCAGGAGCTGGGAAAAAACACAGGAGATGCAGAAGGGAGATGGTGGTATTGCAGTGAATTTGGCCACGCTGGTTTCTCTGCTCACAAAATAACATGCTGTTTTCTACCACATTATACTGTTTACCTTTAATCTCCAACTAGAATATGGTGCATCCGTTTCTCTACAGAAAAATCTTGCCGTTTTCGTTCCCATGCTTAACAACTGCTCTCCCGGCAAACCTTGAGTCTGCGAAATGTAACGAATCTGAGGAAAAATCAAACAGGAAAAATAACTCATCTCTTACTTTTTCAAAAATCTGATCCACACAATTAAAAACTTTTAATTTCATTTTAAAATGAACCACGCTCAGAGCACCATAGTTCAACAGCTGCACCTTGCACTGGGGAGAAACCTAACACTGAGCACTTGGTACAGCTCTCTCTGTCTGTCAGAGAAAGCGATACATAAACAAACCTCTGAAGTGACCTATATAAGCAAGCTTTTTAGGTTGGGTCACAGAAACAAGGAGCTGGGGAGAATGTCATTACCTCCTCAACCCATTCAAAATCCTAAATGTATTGTTTTAATTCTAAACTGCAAAATCAGTGGGAGTGCTTTGTTTGCATACAGAACTTGGTGTGGGGTTTTGGGGTTTTTTGCATGCTCTTATTACATAACTTCATAAAATCCTATCTCTTTGCTGTTTCCAGTGTATCAGTCTGTTACACACGTGACACATCTACATTTCAAGGAAATGTTCCCTCTGGAAAAGAGGTGCATGTACAACCTCCAGGCACCCACTGTCCTTGTCCAAGAAACTTGGCTACTGAGTGTGATGGGAGTGGACTAGCTTTATCAGTCTTTTCCACTGAAATGATCAAAATGCATTTCTTCTGGAAGATGACTTCCTCGTATTTTGCATTACCTTTCTTATCTCTGATGATTGGTGTATTACCTAAAATAGTTAAGTTTCAAGGCTTCAGCAGAAGTATGTTGAAACATGATGTGTTTTAACTTCTGTGCATGCAATGTTAACTCACTGTACATGGCGGGATTTATCCCAAAAGTAATACTTCTTTAAAACTAAAAACTGCCTTGGAGTGCGAACAATAATTGGCAATAACTGAAAACTGGGCTTGTAGCAGGTTGGAAAAGAGTGAGTATGGATTCCAGTAGACAGGGCTGAAGGTCTGAGAGGAGCAAGGGCCTTCAGAGCTGAACCCCTGAAGGGCAGAGTTCCACACAAGGGGCTTCTGGGGTAAGTGAGTCCCTGGAAAAGGTGGAGCAGCCAGGGAATAAGAGAAAATTGGGGGAAAAAAAAAAAAAAAAAAAAAGGAAAGAGCGGTCAAATACACCAGATCACAGACTGAGAGATGAGAAGATAAATTCAATGAAAGACAGAGGACATAAGGGCTAGAAGCACCTGAGAGAAGAAAAACCAATGGGCAATAGAGGGGAAAGATACACATGAGGCTTCTGCTGAAAAATAAGTGACAAAACCAAGTGGGGAGGAACTAAATGTAATCCTGCCAACTTTGGGTATTTGGAATCCTCCATAATTCCGTACCTCAGGGAGTAAAGAGAATCCCACTCTGACCACAAATGTTTCTAGATCACTTATAAAGACTGAAAAATTAGTGGGAGAAAGTGCATTAATTCAAAACTTTAGTAGCTGAGCACCTATGCCTGTTTCTAATGAGCAGCAAAGTTCAGCTATTTTCCCCTGGGAAGTACAGCTGTTACTGGTTCTAATCACAAGCCAATACAAGAACTAAGAGCTCCCTTTTCAGGGCTAGTGTGATGGGTGCCACATAGCAGGAGGAGAGGGGGGAAAAGCAGCACAAAGCCCTTGCCTGTTCATTCACTCAGTGACACACACCCTGGAGCAGGAGGAAAGGAATTTCCTTGGAAGCCATCTCCAGCTACACCTGTACTCACGTATACTGAGAAAAATCCTGAATCAAATTTCTCTGAAGCAAGTTTTACAGACATGCTGGAGCACAGTGGCAAGCCTGGCTAGAGTAAGGGAATTCCTGCTGGTGCAGAGGAGCATACAGCCCCTCTTCCACCACGACTGCTCCAACATGAGGGGCAGACAAGTTGCTAGATGAGTTATTAACTCATGCTTCCAGTAAATCTGAATGATGTGTCACTCTTTAACTAAATGTCTTTTAACCTCAGTATTCACTTTTAAAGCAAGCAGAAGATCTTAGGGGCATCAAGATGCCTTGCTAATCCTTTGCATGAAGCACAGCACTTTGGAAGGTGGCTGGCATTACTTGCACAGTCCAACGTGGCTCAACTAGAACTTGTCTCTCTAAAACTGAGGAAAGACAAGCCAAGGAGCAGCATAAGGCAGGCACTCTGTGCTCTGTACTAAACTGCCTTCACCTGCCTAGGATTCATACATGACAACCTCTCTGTGGTGTCTTGGGGTAAAATAGGTCTTTTCTTTTCAAATGAGACTCCCCATTATTCTGAAAAACCATCCTCAGAATCATGAGCCTGAGCTTCATGCTGTTACTGCTCCTTGCACAGAAGTCAGAGGCTCACAGCTCCATGAGCCTGTTGGCACACGTTAATTAATAGTCTGGGCTGCTGCCATCATGACAAATCACAAGTTAATTTGAGGAAAGAATGGGATACAGGCAGCATTTTCCACACTCAAACCCCAACTTCACCACAAGTGACTGAAGAGGTGGTGCAAAGCAGCATCTGCCTATGTGTGTGGTCAAGATCAAGGACCATGAATTAGGCTGACCCACAGCAACATCCCTTTTAACAGCTATTTCCATCAGTACAGGGTTCAAGAGTGGAAGTAATCCTGGAAATTACATATATTGCATCTTCTTTCTTATCTACTCCTGCATCTTCTTTTGAAGTAAGAGGTAAATAAATCTGCCAAATTCTTGAAAATTTTTGAGACAGTATTACAGATTCTTTCCAAAAAACAAATGTCTTCCCTTTATCCTTATAAAAAAAGTGAATTGTATGTTTGTTAGATGTTTCCTCTTTTTTCCATTTTAACAGTAAAAAAGTCTTCTAAATGCTTCAAAGCATCAATCCATGTTCCCTCATAGCTCACTTTTTACACATGAAATGCTGCATTTTGTGTATATTAATTGAAATAGAAAACATTACCAAAATCAACACAAAATTAATGTATTCCCCTGACAATGGTTTTAACAACCAAATTTCTAGAAAAGTAGGTCTGATCTGTAAGCACAGGGAGCCAAAAGCCCACTACCAGATCAGGACTTGAACAACCTAAACATCATACTGGAGGGAACTGCCCCTAAACTCAGTGTTGAATCCAAGATGTAGAACTTAGAAAGAAGCTGTTACTTGTTGGGTTTTCAAGAAATTTCTTTACTTTCAATGTTCAGAACCAGGTGGGGGATAGTCAGGATGCTGATTACATTCCTTCCAAATTCCAAATTAGGCTAGAAAACTGAAGACTTCTCTAAGTGTTTTAAATAGAAAATGTTCTGCATCTCTCATTACAAACTATATGGGGTTTTTTAAGTCACCGATGGTGTCAGCAGCTGAAAACTCCAACGAGGCAAAGGCACAGCTTCAACAGCTCCAAGCTCTACCACTGCATTTCTACATCATTATTGCAACAGCTGAGTCTCCTTCCTCATGAAGTAAAGGCTCTCAAAACTTTGAGCTTTGTTGGATTTCCAGAAAGCATCAGAGAGTATTCAGAAGACAATTAATCGTGACACCTGAACTGACATTTCAGAGTCAGCCCCATTCTTTATGTTCATGGCAAGAGAGAGATGACAGTGCAATGCCAGTAGCCACAAACTGGTTTCCATCAGAAAAGCAGCTTCAACACCAACATCTATTTTCTAAGGTGGAGGGAGGAGGACAAAGTGAAATTTACTTCAAAACAGCAGCATAATATAGAGTCTGGTTTAAAAACAGGATTTATGTTTCTAGGACAATCAATAAGACTAAATTAAAAGCATTGAACAGACTTGAAAAAATGCTACATAATAGGGGATATTATCAACATTTACAATTCTGGATTTAATGATCTGAAATCCTTAAGCTGCAGAAAGTGTGCATATGCTTGTGAAATTTATTGTACTACCTGGTCATATTCCAGTGCTCCTGGGTACAGTGGCCATCCAAGAAACAGCTCTGCAATCACACACCCTAATGACCACATGTCTATGGCTTCACAAAACGGCAATCCCAGTATGATCTCTGGTGCTCTGCAAATTAAACATGGTTACTCAATTTTTTCCTTGGGGAAAACAGGTAATTCAACAATCCAACATGACAAAAAAAAATAAATCTGTTATTTGATAACACAGGCTAATTATTTCAATAAATCATAGCATCAGAAATTGCATTTTTCTTTATCCAGATACTCTCTGGTAACATTTTGCAGCACCAACGTGGTTTTTGTCCTACAAGTATCAGTTTGCTATGTACATGAAAATAACTGATATGCCTGAAAAACAGAATGTGCCTGATTCAACACTTTTCCCTTTCCTCCAGTATATCTCAGATGATTCATCCACTCAACGTTATATGTCTTTAACAACATTCTAAACACAATGCATTCTTTATCTCAAACAAAAAACAAACTAAAAGTTTTGTCAGAAAATCCACTTGCTCACTTCCCAACTGGGCAGTACACTTAAAGCTATGCAAAATATCAATTTAATTACATAACTGCAAATCCCTTAATGTACTCAAATCAGTTCAATGTGATCAATTTTTAAATCACTTAAATGAAAACACTGCACTTGCTAAGCAGAGCAGGTGTTATTTTTCACCTAAAACAAATGTGAATTATTTAACCAACAGCATCTGAATTTATTTCTGCACTCAAGAACCAGAAAAATTGCTATTGACACAGCTGCTAAAGAGGCTTTTAATGTTTCTGCTCACGTGGAACCAACTCAAGGATTTCACAAATATCCATTTTCATTGCATTTGTTCTGCGAAAACCTTCCCTCCCTGCTCATTCAAGCTATTAACAAAAGGAAAAGGAATTAATTTATATCTGCATTCTAATACAGAAAGACGCCTGGAGATGTAAAGTATTATTTAAATCACCACTCTATAAAGGGATCTACTTTTGAAGCAGACAATCTGTTGTTAGCTCAGTGTGTCACAGAAGAGTAGGAAGGTGGTTCAAACCATCAGGGTAATTCCCACTGCAGCCCAGCAGATCAGGAGCATCCAACTGACCAGGTAACATGTGATTTCTCTCCCCTGTAAAAACTCAAACATCCTGGTGTAGTCTATTGACATTCCAAATACAAACCAGACTCTCTGATCACAGTAAATTCCTACATATCTTATTCTCCTCTGGCATTAACCCTCATCAAAATATTCTTTAAATCGCTGATTTGGGAACTGGATTGGGAACAAATTCCTCTTCTTACACTACACCAGGACAGAGAAGCTATTTTGTAGCTATACAGCAGGCCAAGAGCACCTCCATGCCTTTGCACCAGGGGTAGTTGGTAGAAGCTGTACACAGCCATAATCCAAGGATGCACGTCTACCACCAGGGGAAGGACTCCTGATGCTCTGCCTCATCTCTGACCAGTGAAGCTGCGCAGGCTTCTGCTCCAGGGAAAATCAAAGACTTTCCACAGATAAGAAAGTTTATGGGACAGGATATTCTATTAAATATTTATGTACTTTTCACTCATGCTGGCACTTCAGTTCTTCCCATCCTTGCCCCAAACCATTTCAGATGCGATTATATGAAGGATAAATCTTGTCACACTGGCAGTGAAACTGGAGAGGCTCAGTTTTCCGCTGCCTCCAAAGATTTGGTTACAATAAACTTCTGGGGATCAAACCTACGTATTTCTGTAACGCGGGATCGTGACACTGCAGTAAGCGTGAGCTACTTTCGTTATCCGAGGAATAAATTCAATATCTCTAGATGCCACAAGCCTAGAAATAGCAGCGAGAAACGTCTGCCTTCACCCGCTGGCTGGGTGCCAGTCTGCCTATGGTTGTCAGAGATCTCTGTTAAAATACACTTCCTTTTGTTGTATTATGTTACAGCCCTGAATAGTTAATGAATATACACACAGCCTATGGATACAGGGGCTTTAACAAATGCTTCTGCTAAAATAAGCTCTTTAAAACCTCTTACGTTTACTCAATGGTTAATATGTGCACTGTATAAAAATAGCCCCAGTCGGTCGGTCTGTCGCTCATCTCTTTGGAGGGACAGGATTGCAAATAATAGAAGGATAAAGGTAGATACAATGCCAAAAAAAAAAAATAATCTAAGTAAAAGGGATGTATTTCAGGAGAGGCAAGACCTGTGCTCCTCACTTCCCAGCACCTCACCCACCATGCAAAAAGGAAGGGGAAGTAAATGTGCTCCTGGACAAAAAACACTGGGGTGAGGAAGATGAAGAGCTGCTGTTCTTTCGGGTTCAATGTGTCCTACCACGTTCCATGTCAGTCCTTAAAACGGAGCAACTCTCTCACAGCAAACAAAGTTACAGGAAAACTGTAACTGAGTTTGGTTATGTTTAAGTTGGTCCTAACCAGCTCAAACATTTTTGATAAAGGAAAGGTTGTTTGTATCACACTTAAAAGCACCTGCTTCTGTTTCTCCTTCTTTTAAACTTCCTGTTAAAATCTATCTGGAGAACTGGGAAGAAAAGTTTTAAAGTGGAGGGAGTCATTCTTCAATTTTTATTTTTAAGATGATCCTCAGCTCTTTTCTCATATAAGAAATAATTTTACATGCGGCTTAAAATGAAGGCATACCCTTTTCTAACTACAGCCAAAGAGATCAGAGCGGCAGCAACTCCAGATGTCCCAACAGCCCCTTTAACATCAGATTACTCAAAAAAAAAACCCCAGTGTAACTCTGTATTTCTGTCTCTCAAAGCAGCAACACACACACCTGTTTGCTTTTTACTACAGATTACAAGAGGTTCAGTGCACCAGAAGCTACCACTGTCCCCAGCTTTGTAAATAGCAACTGGTATCCCGCATCAAGACATCAACACCAGAACTTTCTAAACTTCTTAAGGACACTTCAAAAGCTAGATTTTACAGAGAAAATATCTATTTCCTTCTTATTTCCTTTCCTTTCCTTCTTAGCATTAATTAAAAACATTATCAGAAAGCTTCATTTAGAACTTAAAATGGAACATTATTACACTGGAAAGATTCGTTTTATTGAGCAACAATTCCTAGATTAACACATCTGAAATCCTCCCTTCTCGACACAGCGCTGCTCAGACTTTTCAATTGGAAATATCTAAAAATATGAAAGATGCAAATGAATATCTGCTTCAGCTGCTTGTTTGGTCACATTTCTATTTATTACATCACAGACCACGAATACATATACTGTTCTACAAGTTTTTGCCAGCTTATGAGAAAAGAACCCATAAGATTTGTTCCATTAACTTGCTCAAAGACCAGAACATTTCATAAAATAGTTTAGCTTCAGCCTGTTAGCCACTTTGGAATGAAGGAACAAAATGAATAAATTTG
Source organism: Sclerurus mexicanus (assembly GCA_013396755.1). Classification (NCBI taxonomy): domain Eukaryota; kingdom Metazoa; phylum Chordata; class Aves; order Passeriformes; family Furnariidae; genus Sclerurus; species Sclerurus mexicanus. The sequence continues at coordinate 574,989 of VWZF01002123.1, forward strand.
AAGAAAAATGAAACAGTTCCTTAATGGAGGATTAAAAAAGACCAAAACCAAACCCCAAGAAAAACTAAAAAGAAAAATCAAAACTTTAGCTTAGCAACAGAGAAAATTTCTTCCATCCTTTACACTGGAGGAACAAAGAATGAAGAGCAAGTATTACCCATATTGAAAAGGTAAGTCATGAGAAGAACTGTAAGAAGTCAAGCCATTTCAAATTATCATTACCTAGAAATCATTAGTTAGAAATCCAATTTAGAAGTTCCACGAAAAAGCTAAAATCCAACAGTTAATGTACATAACAACAACTGAAGAACAGCATAAAATGATAAAAACAGCAGCTTCCCAGAACCACTCGTTTTATGCAAAATTCCATTGAACGCAGGAATAATTTCCCAAATATGTTCCCACTGAAGGTCCTATAACATAATCACATTACACATACCCACTCACATACCAAGGAAATGAGACTAAAGACTGAGCCATTTTTATTCTGTTTCCCTCCTGGCAGTATGAGAGGGTCAATGTGTCTACTGTCCATCCCTTGCCCCTGGCTTATTTACTGCCCACGAGGCTGCTGCCCTCCAGACAAGTGGAGAGTACAGAAAGAGTCTTCCTCTCCTCATTTCTCCCACTCTTCACCAAACCAAAAACTTTACTCCCCACCCATACCAATTTCCATAGCTAATGGTGCCACTTCCATTCCCCAGGTGCTCCAAAGATGCTGGGTACCAAGAATGTTGGTGTGTCCTCGGCAGTGTCAGCCCTTTGGTACAGGTTTTGCAGAAAAACTAGTTTCAAAAAGGCATATAATCCTTACCACGCTATTTTACCTCTGCAATTTCAAACATACTGAATAAGAGTTTTAATACCGGTTCTCCATAAATTTGGGGTTCTATATATTCATATAGTTGAAGGTAAATGGAGACAACGCTTCTAATATGAGCATTTTACGTAACATTTTAACTCTTCTCATACAAGCCAAACTTTACCACCTCTGTTTACCACTGGTCATGGTGACAATGCCTAATAATTATCTGCTGTCACACTGTTACCATAATAAGAAATACTAATGTAAGGAAATCATCAAAAGGGTAGGGTTTTAATTTTTTTTTAATTAATGACCTGGTCAAAGTCATGCCATGGAGAACTCATGTAAATGAATCCAATTTGCAAGAGTTAAAGTCAAATCAGATACCAACCTGAGGATAAGACTTCTTTCCCCCCACTACCATCACCAGGAGAATGCAATGTACTTTCTGAAAGGAATAACCAGTGGCTTGTGAGATGTATAATTCTTCTTCTAAACAAAGGAGGTCTAAGAGGAGGATCAGAGGCAATGAGTAAGTCAATGAGAGATGATAATGGGCATTCTGATGGGTATCCTCACGTACACCTCCTTCTCTTCAACTACCAATCTCTACCATGACCATGGAGGAACGCAAACCTTTCTATAAGATATGCAAAAACACAGGGAGGACTCTGGGCAAGAGGGATCCATAGCAAGGTGGCAACACTCCAAAAAAGACTCACAGGCAAGCACAGTTCAGTCATCTGAAGGATGAAATGGGAAGGAATCATGTAATGACAAAACCTGTGACGGATGAAGTATACAAGGAACAGTTTGCTCTATAGTGCATTCATGAGGGTCTTCAGAAGGAATTTCAAATATGCAATTAGATCAACACAGCAACAGGAAGTAGAGCATACATGGTGTATAGTAAACCATAGTGAAAATTAATGTACAATATCATTAATTAACTACCCATAAGAATTAATGTTATAAATTAACCAACTTTTCAATGAAAAATCTAGACAACTTTACAGATTACTGGAGAAAAGTATTTTACAACTGGGAGCAAAAATAATCAGGATATCATTATTTATTTTTAAAGGATAAAGACATATCAAAAAATATTATGCCTTATATAAAACTAGTGATATTCCCTCACCTTGAATAGTGTGTGTTCACTTTTGAATTCTGTGTTCAGTTTTGGTTACCCCCATCTGAAAAAGGATACATCAAATAGAAAAGACGCAGAAAAGAACAATATAAATTAAAGACTTCAAGAGACTTGGGTACAAGAAGAAACCCTGATTAGAACTATAAAGCTTCTGGAAAGAATGAATGACCAGTAACATTACTCAAATTATATAATAAATAAGGGAAGAGAAGCAGCCAGATGTTTCTAATGCCCTGCCTTGCTACAGAAAACCAAGGAATCCCCCACCCACTTTGAGATAAAGATTGATGTAAATATAAATGGGGTTTTTTAAGCCAGAATACAATTACCCTTGGAATCATAGGCCCCTGCTGAGATAAAAAATATTAGGAGCATTTAAGAATAGATTGACAGAAAAATATCCACAAGGGCTCTAAATTATACAGCAGGGTTCATATGCATGTGGAATAAAAACAGTCATCAACTGCGTAGAGATGTAAGAAACTTGCAGCAGAAGCCACTCAAGTGCAAACTTCTGCTATGGTGAATTTTCTCCAGCAACAGAATTCCAGAATACACAGACCACTGATCTGAGAACATACCAGTGTATCTCATTTCCTACACATTAAAATCACTACTGTAGCACAAATACAAGACATGCCCAAGCAAATCCCTTGACCTGAATTACAAGCTTCCATACAGTCTTCTAGTCTCTACAACCTTCGTCATGGTCAGAATAATTTTTACTTTTAATGTCATTTCGTTAGAATAAGACTTATATTAATAACACCTATAGGAGTCTTTAAAAAAGTCATGTTACGGTCAACAACAAAAAAATCACTCAAGTGCTCTTAAGAGCACTTTTCTAGTTGAATTGTGTCTTGCTTTTAAGCCTGTTGCTTAATGCAGATTCGTGGTGTCATGTGTTAACGTACATTTGATCCTAGAAATGCAAGCATGGTACATGATGCCAGACAAGCCTTCCTCCCTATCCTTTCAAAGGAATGCTGCTGCAAATCCATAATGCAAAACTGAATTACAGATTTACATTCACAACCCTGCCTTTTGTATGGTTCTCTAGGGTTCTTTTAACTCTCCTACAATCAGGCATTAAGAAGTATTGGGGAGAGTGCATTTTTTTTTAACTCTACAAATATAAGAGGATTTAAACTGAGAGCAAAAAAGTAAGTGCTCAGACACAGACCCAGGAAATATTAGTTAAGCTGGGCAGGGGTACCTGTGTCTTTGAGGTGGCAGGAAAGAATCAATCCCACCACACTTTGCAATTTAAGGCTACGTCACCATGTAACAAAAAATACAGTGAGAACAAGTTTGTTCAAGATGATATGATGAGATACCCCCTCATCCATAATGTCATTCCTCCCTTGAAGGAGTTTGGTGCACTACCAGAGCCTGTAAACATCTCCTGTGACTCTCTAAGGCCGCGGTATTGCTGTGGTGGTGCTCACAGTGCAAAGGAATTCTCACTTCCTGGTAGGAAAAACTGCATTTTGGCATAATAAAACATTTTCATAGAACTATGCATGCTCAATAGCTGGAGAAGACCTACTTCACATCACAGCCTTCCAGTGGTATATATAACATACAAGACTGACATACAGCTGCCAGTTTAACTTTGAACCCTGATCTGCCCTAGAGATTTAAAAATCTTTATATAGAAAGTGGCCCAAATATGTAACCACTTACAAAAAGAAGCAACCACTGCAAAAAAAAAAAATCATTAGAACACAGGGCTCATAACTGAATGGGGAGAAGAAGATACAACAAGAAATTAAATGAGACAAATAAATAAATCTTAGGTAATACCATCAAAAAATACAAAATTACAAACAAACTATCCTAACACTCTTTCTTGATATGGAGAAAGAATTTTGTTTTGAAAGCACAAATTTTAGCCTAATAAACCTTCTCTTATCACTTAACATAAATACTAAAGATAATCATTATTTAGTTACTCCTTTTTGATTTTTTCACACAAGAGTAAGTCATTTCAGCAGATTCTTTTCCACTTTCTCTCACGGAATGAAAATTTGATTTTATTAAACACAAAAGATGCTTACGCTTCTGCCTTTTCATGATTTTGATTTTCCTCAAAAAGACTTAACGAGTGATTTAGTTCTGTACTTGATATGTTAAGCAGTTTTGGAATTCCAAGAAAATCAAGCAAAGTAGACACTGATGTAGCAAGAGAATTGCGTACAGAGAAACTCTTCAGATGCTTTCTTGGTAAATAAAGTCTGCTATTTTAATACACTTCCACTTTGGATAGCAAAGTGTCAATATTTAAGGCATCAAATGAGGTTACTTACCAATAACTGCATTTTGACATTACCCTTTGCGTCCTTGTGCTTTTATGATTTAGTCTTAACTGTGAGAACACTCTGCAGCCCCTGTCCTTCAAAGAGGCAAAGGTTGCAAGAGATGGTCACACAGACGTTCCCTCAGTCCTCAGGTGCAGCCAGGAATGTCTAGGAGGACCTGGGCATCCTTTCTTCTGTAGTTTGCAACCAGATGAACTTCCTGAGCTGAATTAACAGCCTACACATTTAATTTAATGACATGGTCTTTGTCATATAGTGTGGTGTTCCTGACATACCTCCCTATACGCTACAAACACCTCTGGTGTTTTTTCCCCGTCTTTTCTTTCTTTTTACTGGGGCAGGACAGGGGGAAGGATGAGGAGGGAAATGAAGCAATCCCCAGAAAATGACAACATCTGAAATCTTGTACAAAGATTTTGAACAAAACAAAGCCCTAAGATGAGCTGGTGAAGTGTCCAGGCCATTTTTGAAGAAAACCTGACTTGAAATGATCTTGCTTGGAATTATGATCGAAAGCAGGATAAGCACAAGTAGCTGTGAAACACCAAGCAGTGGGGCTGGTGGCAAAAACAAACTGGGCTCCCCCTGAGGAGAGGATCTAACACTGACAACGATTTCCAGCTCTGAAGGAGCACAAGAGTGACAACAGCACAGTGTGGGACTTTTCAAGGCCTCACAAATCAGACATGTTACAATTTAATGCCCCCCACCCTTTATTTTGTTATTGTTGATTCTGTGGGAATGACAACTTCTACCTCTCTAAGGGTCTGCATGGACTTGCAGTGCCCAAACACATCAGCTGAAGAACAGGTAGGGAGTTTCTACAAAAGAGTAACAAGCATGGCAGTATTTGCTTGTAGCATCCTTGTCCAGAATGACAAAACCTTGTCACTCAGTTTTGTGCAAAGGCGTCTTGTGCTTTAACCCCTGATGACAACAGTCCTACATCTGGACTGAGGTACAAAGTCATGGTGGTCCTAAAGACACACAGAGACAGATCCCACTAAAAAAACCCCACCAGACACAAGGCAATGGGAAGAGGTATTAATTTGTGATATGACTGGCGTGCATGGGGGTCTCTCTTCTTGGCATGGTTCAGGTAAAACGCCAGAGAACACAAGGATAGCAATGATATTGCTGTAATGTCAAGAATCACATGAATCATAAGATATTACTTTGTTTTAACTAACTACTAAGGAAAATAAAAACAAACAAAAAAAAAACACCCCAAAAAACCAAACTCAAACAAAACAAAACAAGATCCAAGAGTTCAATAAACCATGAACTACTGAAACTATTTTTAATAATTTTCTAGCATACAGCTGTTGCACAAGAGTCCTTCAGTGCATACTGCACTGGAAATGAACACACCGTACAGGTACTAAAGGAGGGAAGAAAACCTGCTCACATCCTCACACACTGTGGGAAGGGTTTCTTTACATGCCCATCTGGATGATGCTGAGTGATATTCTGATGACATTTTGCAACCCAGGCTGATAAATTTTGGCTTAAAATTACATTGTTTGAATTATAGAAAGCTCACCAAAATTCAGCATAAGTATTCCTGAACAGGCAGAGCGATGTCATGACATTCCTCTGTCTCAGACCTTCACATCATTCTGTTTTCATACAAACTAGTTCGCTTTTCTTATTTCCTTCCTAACAATGTTCTGTACAGTGTTGCAATAAGGCTTTCACAGTCCATTATCCTGACTTGCAGCCTGAAGGTTATTGACCATGACCATGACACAATCCTGTCCTCAAAGAAAAAATATGTCAAAAGAAAAAATAAAATAAAAAAAAGAATTTGTAATCTTAGAAAAGTATCTGTATTTTCATCATAGATAAATTATGTAGTGATATTGGGTTATAAAAACATTGTCAAATCAAGAATCAAACACTAACAACATGACATCAAGATAAATAAGAGAGTAAGCTTGTTAAAGTTGTTTTAATTTTAAAAGACAAACAAGAACACTTCTGTTTACATCCTATTAACAGCAACATGAGAGCAGTTAAAAGTCAAATATTCAAAGCACATACAATTTAAAAAGCAGATTCTAGCAAAATGTCATGCATTGATGTCACAGCTTCACATAGGAGATTCATGTCCTGCTCACTAAACAAATGGAACACCAGAATCCATTTTGCTTTGGATATTCCACTACATTAAGTGTTATATTGACACTTAATACCTATGTCAGCTGTTAAATTTAAAACAAAAAACTAAAAACAAAGAAACAGAAACATTACAAGAAAGTTATGACAGAAAACCTAGAGAGCAGCAACTGGGGCAGATGAATTAAGATGAAATTAAAGACGTTCTTAAGGTTACACTAGTAGAGACTTCTGGTGAATAAAAATATTTTTAAACACCTCTGCATTCTAAGTGCACTGCTGGATTCATATCCAACACATATATGTCTGGTTCAATGTTCTGTGGGGCTCTGTTGCTTCCACAGAACAATGCAGAAAAATACACCCAACATACCATACACGACAACATTTAACCACCTTGATTTTAATTTGAACACTGCTGCAGTAATATAGGATGCTCTGGCAAATGAACCAAGTGGCTGACTTGGCGAGTTTTTGCCATACAAATTTCTATGATTAGACCCCTGGTGTAAATATGACACCACCAGAAAAAGTCACATCCTTACCCACAGCTTAGTGATCCCACTGAGAAAGCCATGGGGAAATACAGCAGAGCCTGAGTTTTGGGGCACAGGGGAAAATCAGCTGCTAACGTTCTGACAAAACTAAGAAATGACATCAGAAAATTGAAAAGACTATTTTTTCCCTCCCTGATGAACTAAAGCTATGGACTGCTTCCGAGGCAAACTACACAAGGCTGTTTTGGCAGGCCACTCTGCAGGACTTCAGCCTTCCAGCATGTCCCAACACCTGCCAGCCAGGACACCACGGTCTGCTGAGAGAATCCGTATGCAATGGTCACTTCAAGGGTTTCAGCCTGGCCTTGAACACCACCAGGACGAGGCTGCCAGTTTTTCCTTTTTCCTAATCTCCCTATGTGCTTTTTCCTCTCCGCTTTTTCCCTCTTTTTCCTTCCCTGGTATCCCATTTTAGTTTATTTGTCCTTTCCTGTTGAAAGGAGAGCATGTCTATTCTTAGAAGAGTTTTGGATCCTAAAATAAACTGCTTAACTATGTATCTATTACATTTGGATTGATGTCATATCAGACCCTGACAACATGCTACAACAGGAATGCAGCCACAGCAAAGAACATCAGCATTTCTTCAAGCCTTGCTTTGCAAAGATTTTTAAAGTAAAATTACATACAAAAATGCAACACACTCTACCCAAACACTAAAACATAGGGTAGGGTTTTTTCCATTTATTCTTCTCATTAGGTAAATGCTGATACCGTTTTTAAAGCAGTTCTCGCCTGGTATCTGATACTAAAAGCCAGACCCTCTACCACTACACTGAAGAGGAGAAATCAGGGTAACCAGGTTATATTGGGAATTTTTTTTAATCAAGCTGAATGTTAAAATTTTGCTGTCAGCAAGTAAAAGTTAGAAACAGGTAGTGCAGTTTAAAGGAAAGAGATAAAAATGGGACCTAGATAATAACTGGATAATACTGGGAGCCTTTCATCTGAGTGAACCCTTTGAGTCTGATCCAGGACAGTAATAATTGCAAGCAGCTCATTAGTTATGGCTAAAAATTTCATTCTGTTCCCAAGATAGACAGACACTCATGTCAGGAAAAGGCACTTGTTGACAATAATAACAGAAGCAGCAAGGATCAAATGGACTGGGAACTTTCCCCTCATTTAGAGAAGAGCTGCTGCTCAAACTGCTGTAGCACACTGACTGCCCAGTGCCCTGGGCAGAACTTTGGTCTCCAAGAGAAAAAGGAAAGGTAAGCTCCCTTCCCTGTCCTCTCTTCTCAATGCACAGAGAAAAGAATTATACACAAGTTCAACAGGCTCCACAAGGCTCTGCTGGCAAAGTGCAAGGGGCAATAGACATTCCCTGAACTTTAAAAAGTAATAATAGTAATAATAAAGAAATAATACTGCAAGAGCACAACTGTCACTTCATTTGAACTACTAAAATGCATAAATATAATACCAATAAAGATTATTAAGCGCTCTCAAATATGTCCTAAACTGAAAATTGAAATATACACCACATAAAGCCCATAATCCATCTAAGTACCATATCGCGCCAAGGAGATATTCTAGTTTCAACTTTCAAATGACATGCACCAAAATAAAAAAACAAACCATGCTAAATTTTATTTTGAGTAAACAGCTAACAAAAATTGCAAAAACAAAATCATTGTGGAGTTGGACTATTCTGCATATAGTATGACCTTTGGCCAAACCCTGAATGCTGCCCTAAAGGCCACGGTATTAGGAGATTCTGCACAGTAGCAGTATTTACTGGGAACTCCTGCTCCTTGAAAAGATTACAACTAAAGTCCACTTAACAAATCTCCTCTGAAATGGTATCTGTGATTTACTTGGAGATGTGGAGAAGTCACACCTGTTTTGTTTCCAGCATATATGAATTTTCCAAGAGGGAAAAAAAAGAAATCCTCAAATCAAAGCGTTACCTTTTCTTAGTCCAGGGAACTATTTTTAGGTTATGCTGTCACACCACAAATTGACAGGATGCACTTTCAAAGGCCAGCCCTGCATTATGTCACTGCTTTTCAGTAAGGCTCCCAGCACTGGTCTTGCCATGTCTTTGCTTACAGAGTTAATATTTCGTTTTGAGTCAAATTCATTAAGTTTTCTGGAAGTTTTACATTGTGCTTTTCATTTTTAGGAAGGAGTCAATCTAAAAACACAAGTGTGTAAGCAGAGTATGATAAAACTGGGAGGGAAAAAAAGTTTTTTCTTACTGAAAGAAAAAAACACCTTCCAAAAGCAGCCCACTAAGGCTCCATTTCAGCAAAGTCACGAGTTTGCTGTTTGCACACTCTGACTGATGGGGGAAATCTTTGCATTTTTAGTTCTATATTAATGAAGTTCATACAGACCAAAGATTGCAGGTGAAATCAGACAGGATCATTATCATCAGCTCAGTGGGATTTTTGTGTAACATGAGCTTCCTCACAGTAGGTTTTCCTAAACGTCTTCCTTGTGAAATCGTGATTTTAAGATTGACAGCAGTGAAGAGTATTAACTAACACATTAACAAGAAATTATATTATCCATGAATAGGGTAGCATAATGTCACAAACAGGACAATACACTTAAAGAAAACCTTAGCAGTAATCCCACTGCCAAGACTGACTTACAAATTTGTTTAGAATTACCCAGGAAGAACTGCTGTCAATCAACCTTGTAAACAACGTATACATTAATGATGATGTTGGGACAAGAGCAGCAAAATTACCCATTATCAAACACTTGCTGAGATGTTGGAATACTTGAAGCCTTATACAGAAATAGCCTCTTGAGAATAAATAGTGAGAAGCAAGAACAGTATCAGATCTACATCAAAATGAAAATAGAAGAGACTTAGAGGCCAGTAACATAACCTTAGGAGGGAGAGTCCATTAGAGCATAATGAGAAATACCAGTACTTTTGTTAGTCATTTCAGAACTAGACCAACTTTTTTTTATTATTATTTTCTGCATCTGACACCGCAAATGCCCTTAGGCAAATCAGCTTGTACTATGATTTAAGATTACAGTTTTTTAAACATAAATAACTAAAAATAACCAAGAAAGACATAAAATCCAGCAGACATCAAAAAAAAAAATCCCAAAAGCTGCACTTTTGAAATAAAAGTTCTGAATAATCTGAAGATAAAAATCACTCTAGTCTACAAAAGTATGTCATTGACTTATTAAGTCTTGGTATGGTACTGTGAGTACCTAAAGACAAAAAGCTGCTTTGGTGAAGTACCGAGGAAACGGGGCTTTACCTTAGAGACCTCCAGCAACTGTCTTCTGAAATAAAAGGCAAGATGGCCCTGTTTCAAAACAGAGATTGTTACATCCTGCTACCGTTTCATGTTCTCCACAGATGGTCCCTGTAACAGCACAGTCCTCACTTTAAGGCACCATGTAGCAATAAAGTGGTTACAGGTCCATAGAATAACCCAGGGATCATTTTCCCAACTTACAACTGTAACAGTGGATCGTATTTATGGAGCTGTTAAACCTGTTGTAAACAGGTCTATGTGATTTATAAAACTGTAGGTGTGAAGGTTTCTCAAAGATGCCAGACTTGTTTCTAAATTATTTTTATTATTTGAAACATGTCAAAAATAGACTCAAAGGCATACCCCTGATTTCAGTTTAAGTTCACGTGAACAGTGGTGGATGACAGGTTGCCACTCACTTGATTCCATCATCTTGCCAACCTCAAAGCAGCCTGGTAAATTATCAGGAGCATTAACCAACCAATCTAACAAGCATCATCAGCTTTTATCTGCCAAGATCAGGCGGAGGGGGTGTCCAACTTTGGTTGATTATAATTTCATCAGGGGAAAAAGAAAAAAAACAACCCTACAATAGTCCTCAAACATCTGAAACAAAACAATTGTGCTCAAATGTCTTCCATCTGGAGGGGTTAAGGACTCTGTAGCAGCACCCTTCAATAAAGAATGGCATGACAATTTTAACAAGGCACACTGTTACCAGATTCAAGAGGACTACCAAAGATAGGCTTCATTCTAAAGGATAAGCACATACCTCACTGTGTTGTGTATTTCTTATCCCCCACTGGTGCCAGTAAACCCACTGAAATGAGAGACAAGTGAAATCATAGGTTTTTTGTTTCACTGCTCAACATGGTAAGGAAAAAAAGTACGTTAAAAATCTAAGAATTGAGAGACTGAAGTCACAATGGGAGTTCAGTGAAGTAAGTCATCATGCATTTGACCAGTTATCTTCTTCCTTCCAGGTGATTTCAGCTGTTGCTTAGCTGTAGAACCACTGCTCCTACCCCAGGGGTGGAAGAGGATGGGACCTGAACTGTGACCAGGGGATGGATCTCTAGGGTGAGAACTGAGCCCTGGGGACACCTACTTATCAGCCAGGGAAAGCAGAGCACTGGCTCCATAAACTGCTCCAAATCATCAGCATGTCTCAATGCAAGCTTGCTGTGACTTAAAAGTGGTGTATAAATAAATGCAAGCATAATTACAATTGTCATATTTTTGGTATTTTCTAAACAGTAAACAGGAACAGGCAAAAGCCAGCTGATGAAGTCAGTGCTTACATGTATCAACACAGCTTTAGATAAGAATGTTCTGAAATAAATACCATCCAAAGCCACTGCATGTGCCACTGCTTCAATAAGGAGTTATTGCTGTGTCATAACTGTGTCAAAAAAAGAAATCACAAAAATATCGAGGCAATGTTTACAAGTTGCATGATTACTTTAAAGGTAATTATTTAGCTAGAACACATGACCCTTATTTCCCTATGAAAGGCTCTCTACTTAACTGGATTAACACGCTATTGATAGCTAAATTCCACTGCCGGAGGCTACTGTCAAGTCATCATTTCCAGAACAAACCTATAAGCTATTTTCTTTATCCTGTGTGCAACTATTACAACAAGCTCATCATGAATTTGCTCCCAAAGTGCTCTAAAAAAAACTGCTGCAAAGAACATTCAAGAGATGCATGACACAGGATTACCTGTTCTAATGAAATTTGACTGTACATCAGTCACAGGTTGGAAGGCTAAAAACATTTTGCAGCCAACCAAGGATGTAACATCTGATTTTTCAACATTAGTGATTTTTTTTTTTTTTAGTTGAAAGATGATTCAATTATGGTGCTGTGAAAATCAACTATCGCCTAGAACCCAGCTCTCAGATGTTTTCTAGGGAAAGCAAATCCGGCTCTGCATTCTCAGCAAATATTTCTCGTGAAAACCTTGACATTTTTCTTATCAAAAGCAACCCTCATAAATATGTACACTCACTTTCTCCACCCACTTCTTAACACACATGATACACAGAAGATTTCACATGAAGAAGTTAGCTGGGAGAAAACAGAAGTAACCTGCTTAAAAACAACCTTTCCTGCACAAACATGCACTCAGGGAAATCCCACTGGAAAAACACACCCCATGCTCACCTTTGCAGAGCCCTCCCTCACCCTCCCATTTCTGTGGGATGGTAGAACAAGGAAGAGGAATTCCTGACCCCTCTGTTTTTATGGAAACATCAAGAACCATGTCAATACAAGCATAACTCTCATTTTCTTTTAATCTCCTTCCCATTTGCAGCATCTAACTAAAATCAGAAAGAAACTGAAAAAGAAAACCCTGAAAGTGAAGTCATAGTTTGTTCCTACTGTACTTCACATAAAGGGAATTTATTTTAAAGTTAGGATTAGTAACAGGAACAAAAACAATATAAAAACCCCAATTGGTTCCAAACTGGGGAATTTTGAAGTCCAACTTCCTTCCTCCTCTCCCAACAACACTCTCTGTTTCCTGATGTTGATAATGCCGGGTGGGAGACAGAGCACAGGCCTTCCTAATGAACGGCTCCAAAATATCCCTATAAAGGGTCAAAGGGGAGTAACCAAAAAGGTTAAAGTACACAAGGAACACAATCCAAAGAAAACATTTTTGTTAGGGACGGGAGAGGCTGATGTGCTGGCTGCACAAGGAACTCGGAAAACAAGTTACAGTTCCCTCATTCTGTACTGGCACAAAGTACTACCCTACTGTACTCATCCAGGGCTGCTCGGAAAATTTCATGAGACCATCTTTCCAACACAATTTACCCTATTTCCCCTGGCTCTTGTCTGGCTCAGCAACATCAGCAGCCAACGATCACATTTCAAAGCATTGGCCACTCATGCAATAAAATTGCCTGTTGCACCACACAGCAGCTCCCCATCAGGACCTCTTCATACAACAAATACAAAAATCTATTTCATAAAGCAGAACTGGATTGGGGAACTTCGCTGCAGGATTTGGCCAGGCCAGAAGTGTATGTCATGAATTTAAAAACAAAACAAAACAAAAAAACCCTACCAGACACACAAGGTCCAACCAAAGCAGCCAACGCCAGCAGCTAGGAGAATATACTAGGAGTCACCAATATAAATGTACCTTCTTTGCTGCTTGTCTTAGCATAGACTCTAGCTGTCCATCACTAGCACAGACTGGATACGGAGTGGATCTTTGAACATTCAGAGCTGGTTTTACATTCTGCAGAAGGTTATTAGAGACTCATGTCTATTTGGCAGCCTTTTGTCTCATCCAGCCTTCTACTGAATGAGTTATGTTTGATATAGGAGAAATAATGGGATTAAGCAAAGAAAGAATCCCCTTTTAGAAAACAAAGTATATTGCAATGACATCGAGGTCTACTTGAAATACGTTTGTTGCCTCACAGAAAGGTGTGTCTAATAGTTATTTTTATTATTGTGAGCTCAATCAAAAACATTACCCCCAGCTGTGCAAATTACACAAATCAGTTTCAAAGCCCAACAAAGTTTTCATGTTTTTCTTAGGCAAGTCACACATGAGCCCCATAAAAACAAAAAGGCCATGGCTAATTAAAAAAGAAACAAAAAAAAAATCAGAAATTTAGTCTGGTTATAAATGAAATGAACAAAAATTAAAATACTTTCTTGAAAATCCAGTTTAAATTAACAGCGAAGTTTGACAAAGAATAAAAAAAAAAAAAGACTGTGTTAAACTACATCACAGATTAATTCCCAGGGAAATGGGTATGAATCCCTTTCAGCTACCAATTCTTTAGTAATGTGCAACAGTTTATTTAATGTAAAAAAAAAGAAAAAAAAGGCTGTAAATAGAGTAACTTTTGTACAAGAGATTTAGGAAAAAGCGGGGGGGGAAAAAGATATTTTAACTTGCAAAAGAAAATACTCATAATGGCACAGAGTCCCTTTTCAGTGACTTCCTCTGCATTCCTACCTCTTTCACACACTAAAAATTCCAGCGTGCCACGTCGCCCTGAGCCGGACGGAGCGTGGGAAGGGTCCAATTGCGTAAGATGTTCTTAAGGCAGCAAAGCTGGCTGCTTAACTGCAGATACTTAAATACTCAAAATAATTACAGAGATTAGCCAGAGCACTGCCTACCTGTGGTGCCAAAGGAGCTGCTCAAACACACCCTCTCCGTGTGCATTTCGGGCTGAGGTGCGAGACACCGACCTTTGTGTGTTTACCAGGAGGCAGAATAGGGCTTGCCACTATTCCTGGGAGACCCACAGGCTTCCAAGTGATGGAAGAATTCCCCAACCACAGAATTAATTATGCTGCATCAACCAGGAAAACATGACTCTGCCCCAGAAGTTAATTTACAGGCATAAAATATTTTTCCTTCAGAGTGGAATGGCAGAAACTCGAACTCCTAAGGATACCTTGCAGTACTGATGGCCCTAAAGTGGCATCTGCTCAAGCTGCTGCAGTTAAAGGACAGTGTTTAGCAGAAATACGTGAACAATCCCACATTGCAGTCTGTCAGATGTCAAGCACTGGAGTGTGTTTTAGAAAAATCTGGGCTAATTTTAATTTTTCTGATATTTACTCATAGCCTCAGACCTACAGAGGTTTGGCACAAAATACTACATAGTAGTTAAAGCAAGCAAAACATTATAAAATACTTGTTTCTTCAAGGGATGGTAAAAAAAAAACAAAAACAACCAAACCACACAACAGAAGAAAAATTAAATACAGCAATGCACTGCTCTGGGGAGGCTGTCCTATAAATACAGGTACATACAGTTATCCTGACATGATTCTGAGCATGCACTCGCTTCCCATTCCCCCATACATTTATAGGTGGGGATGTCTTTTGCTTTTGGGGGTTTGTGGCTTTTTGTTTGGTTGAACTGGTTGCTGGGCAGAGACTTTTTTGTTCGGATTTGGGGGAAGCAGGGGGGGACTTCGTTGTTTTGTCTTGTTTTTTTTAAAAGAAGTTCCCTGCCCTGTCTGCAGAGTTTTCTGTTCCTCTTGCAGTGGCAGTGCCAGTCATAAGAAGCAAGCATTGAGCAACGAGCTGGAGAGAGAACTAAGAACACAGATGCTTAGTCAACATCAGGAAATTATTTCCATTTTAGAAGTCAGGAAGCTTTTCACGCATTACTCCACACGACTTTGTGCCACATTCTGCTGAAGAAGAGAATCTGCTGTCATGCCACACAAATGTAAACAAGCATATAAACAACTCCTGGACTTAATTTTACTTTATTGTTACTATTTTTTTCAGATTTGCACTACTACTCTCCCCAGATGAGAATGAACAACCCTAGATCTCTGCTTTGGTTTCTATAGCATGCAAAGGCAACAAGCCACTAGAAAGTTACAGGTGTAAGACACACAAAGAAATCTCAGAGATTTATCTGTAACAATTCTCTAATGAAAAAGTCAAAGAAAACATTTGAAGTATCTTTAAGATGAACTAGAAGGACACTGTCTTGTGCAGAATAAAACTTAAGCTACATCACTGCAACATGAATCCACACAGGTGACTGCCATTAAACCACAGAATACCTGTACTTTTTGATTTGCTAATACACACTAGCCTGGGTACTGACTTTCATTTTTGCTTTCACCTCAAACCTTGTAAGTCACTTGCTTGACAAAATACTAAGTTTGTCTCACAAAAGTTCTCTCTTAAGGCGCAGACACAGCAAAAAGGCTAAGAAAAGGGTGAAAACATCTGAAAATATCTTCCTACACTTCTGAAGCAAAGCTAAAATCAAAGCACAACAGCGAGGGGAAACCAGTTGCTGCATCCAATTCCATACACGCTTAAGACAAATAAGCGATGCAATTCACAGCCAGCAGAGACTGAGGGCGTGGCACGTGTGTCATCAGGGAAGCAACGAGGGGTCCAGTCCCACACCAGTCAACGACTCCATTGTGATGGTTCCTGTTTCCTTCTCTAGGAGAATGAGCTGTTCCCTGGTACTCTTTTGAGCATGTCACTGGCAGACTGCAGTGCTTGTGTCCTAAACCACAGGTACACTCCCCCTTCCCAGCAGGAACACTGCTCCTTCACAGAACTCATCCCTGTGGGGGCTCAACACACCTGTCCTGAGCATCAGCCTGGCACCCACCACCAGAAACACCTGGAAACCCAAAACAAGGACCATGCCCAAACTAGGAAATTGCAGGTGTCCCCTGCTGGGAGGGGAAAAAGCACTGATTAGAAAGTAATTAGCTTCTACTAGAAGTTTAATTGTGTCATTAAAGGAGAGGGAAGGGCTGAGGTTACTGTTCTGCATTTGATATTCCTAACTCATTTAACACTATCTTCTTTGAAATGGTTAAATGGATACAGATTCTGTATCTTGGGGGGGGGGGGGGGGGGTGGTTTTATCNCTATATACAGTGGTTAACACAACGCCTGAGCGGGTATTACACCGGCACTATTTCACACCAGTCTGCCAGAGACAGTGGTCTCATGCAAGCTCAATCCTCTGTGCACACAGAATGAAAATGCTGAAGTGTCAGAAAATAGCTGCAGAACGGAGAACAGCATACAGGCATGACCTCTGTCCAATTTAGGAAATTAAATACCAGGCTAAATGTAGGGGCTTCTCCATTAATTTTATATCAGATTGCTCTACATTAGAAACAGGTCGGGGGGAGTAATTTGATGATATTTGTACACTAATAATGATGCCACAGATAAAAATATAAAGAAACAAAAGTTTCTTCACATATTCAGATGCTTAATAATTAGAACCAACAAAACCTCAGAGGAACCAGAGATCAAGTGAAACAAAACTAGTGGTAATTTGGCTTAGGAAATCCTGAAGTTATTCTTTCAGGAAGGCAACTAACTGCATGGCTACAAACTGACTATTCCAAATGGCACATGGCACCACTCCACGAGCAACCATCCCTGTGGGACAGTCATTCTGAGGGCAGGGTGGAGTATTCACACACCAAGGACACATGCTAATTCCTAATTATCCTTCTAAGGAATACCCTGCAGGGCTGCAGGTTTCCCCTTGTTATATCTCTGTCAGTTGCCTGGCTTTTTTAGTAGGTTTTTAGCAGTGAAACAACTGCTGCCTATATTAAACACTATGTTCAATAGGAAAATTGCATAGAATAAAACAATTCTAGGGATGCAAGTGGTGATGGCCATGAAAACACAGTCACTGCCAACTCAATGAGAGAAGACTCACAGCTCATCTACTGGTAGGGCCAAGAGACCAGTAAAGAAACAGCAAGAAATAAACTCCAGCATCAGTTAGGTAGGACAGTTTTTCGTGCCTCTCTCTACAGACAGACATCAACTTTAACTCCAGAGCCTTCCCAGCTACTCCACATGTACAGGAAAGCTTTCCATTTTAGAATACTTTCTTACTGGAAACTATTGAAATAATTCAAGGCTATATGAAAACCAAAGCACAGTCAGAAGCCATACTGTAATCTACAAATTATATCTTCTTGTTCTACTTTCCAGGGCTCTTGTTACCAAAAATGGCCTTCAGCTCAAGTGTTCAAATCTGGCTGCATCTCCACACAATGCTGTGTCCAGCAGGATGTTAGAGCATGTCCAGAGAAGGGCAGCAAAGCTGGCGAAGGGTCTGGAATATAAATCCTATGAGGAGCAGCTGAGGGAGCCAGGGGTGTTTAGCCTGGACAAAAAGAAGTTCAGGAGAGACCTGATCTCTCCAATCACCCAAAAAGAGGTCGTGGTGAGGTGGGGGGTCAGCCTCTTCTCCCACGCAACAAGCAAGAAGACAAGGGGAAACAGCCTCAAGTTGCACCAAGGAAGGTTGAGGTTGGATACAGGAAAAATTTCTTCACTGAAAGAGTGATTAAGCATTAACAGGCTGCTCAGGAAAGTGGTGGAGTCACCTAGAAAACAAGTAGATGTGGTACTTCTGATATGGTTTTAGTTGGCATGGTGGTGTTTGGTCAAAGGTTGGACTTGATGATCTTGGAGATCTTTTCCAACCTAATGGGAATAGCAAGTACATCACCACACAGATACCATCCCCCGAGCCCTTATGCTACTGCCAAAGGCAGAGGAAGAGCTGGAGGTGTCTCCATCCCTGCTGTCACCCACCAGTAGCAGCCAACACAGAATGCATTCATCAGGTAGTTCTCTAGAGAAGCCTCTGGATATACCATAAACAAAGCCCATGGACTACAGACACCTTAGTGAACTCAAAAAATTGGCCACACAGAAGACACAGATATTTAAATGCAGCTCAGAAAGCATTCTTATAGTGAGGGGGGGACAGGTGTATGGAAGTGCTGAAGAAGCTTCAAAGTACTAAAAACACTCTTAAAATACTCATAGGATAACAGCATAGTTTATATAAAGAAACACAAACTAGATCTTGACTGGATGGCAAGAAGTGACAGAGAGAAAAATTAAGAGCTCAAAAATTTAAACATTACTGGGGTTCAAAAAAAAGGCACTGGGAACAACACCCAGTGCTATTACGGTGAACATCGCTTTTGCCATACGATCTTTTTGACAAGCATCAAGTGCTGTTACTGATTTGTGATCTACAGAATGCCCTAACAAGTTTTTTCAGTTGATAAAACAACAGCAATATGCAATTAAAAATCTTTATATAGTGTTGCACTTATATAAAAGCCTTGTACATAAGCGATGTGATGCCTGCAGTTTTTCAAAGAAGTCATGAAAGGCACATGTTCAAAAATTACCAGAGAATTAAGTTTTATTGAAAGAAAGTAATAAAAATAATTTAAAAAACAAAACTGTTCCAATTCAATTCCTAGAATCAACTTTGAGCAATTAAAACACATTTTAAATTCACATTAATTTTGAATCTTCAACATAAAAACAGGTTGTGCACTACACATGAAACAATAAAGCACACTCTTGTGAAAGATTTCATCACGAAATATTCGCTGTTTTTAAATATTTTGAACACTTTGAGAGATTTACCCTAAGGGTGAGATCCTATCACTGTCAAAAACATCCAAGAAGGCATTCAAAATACTGATGAAAATTCAACAATGCAACTGTGAATGCAGGGAACCATGTAAAGACATATTTTGTGAGAGATTGCTGCACTGTCCTGGGACAATAAAAATATCCTTATGTATATATATAAGGTATTTATAAAAGGGGAAATGTTCTTAAGGTAACATCATAGTCTCAAAATGCAACTTCTTTAAAATCTTATCTGTGAAATGCTTTTGGCTTGCTTCTCCCAGGCCCCTAATCCCATCTCACTTGTTAGAAGCTATTTTATTAACAGTCCAAAGAAAAAATCCCTCCGAAACATTAGCTAACACTGCAGGATCAAGGACCTTCTAATACACAGTACAAAATTTATTAGTCCAGACATTTCAGGCAACTTATTTTCATACAAAGTTTAATTTTATTTAATTACATCCCAAATACTTGTTTTTATGCCAGACATCTCTACCACTTTCCAACTGGTTCCTGAATTCACAAAAGGACTTTTTTCTTGTCAATGTTTTGTTTTTTAACTCCGTAGCATTTTCTTGCTGGTTTTGGTCTGAATCCACACGACTGTTAAATGTTTTAGATGTTCTCACATTATCAACCTGCTTGATTTTCAGATCAACTGAGAAAGTTTTTGCCTTCTGTGGCACATCCTCTCCCTTTCACAGGCTGTGTCAGCAGCTCAGCCAACCTTTGTGTACTCAGCCACACAAAAGACTTTCCCCCACGTCTGCTTCAGCCTCTTCACTCCTGTTGGATGCCGTGGGCTGACCCAGAAGGCAGCCTTCACCCAAAAACACTTCTGCGAAGTCGAGGATGTCAGCTGGAAGAGAGAGGGGCTGAGGCACAGGCTTCGCCTTCAATCACACTGATTTAGATCTACCTGCTCTCACAACAGAAATGCACTGCCGCATTTGCCAAAGAGCCCCAGTGGGAGCAATTAGACAGAATATTTACAAATACAGCACTGCAGCTAATGCTGATATTTACTGCGACCAAGATATCTGATACATCCACACTCACGTACACACAGATGTACGATGAACA
The DNA here is from genome assembly GCA_013396755.1 of Sclerurus mexicanus. Classification (NCBI taxonomy): domain Eukaryota; kingdom Metazoa; phylum Chordata; class Aves; order Passeriformes; family Furnariidae; genus Sclerurus; species Sclerurus mexicanus. The sequence continues at coordinate 595,215 of VWZF01002123.1, forward strand.
GATCTTTGTGACATAAATATCAGTGAGGGGAAAAAAAAAAGGATCACATTTCAGTAGATCTATTTTAATGCGTGAAAAATAAAAGCTGCTTCCCAAAACCTTAGCAGTGACAAACAGGTCTATCATTCAACCTCAGAAAAAGGCACTATAGCAAGAGCCAAAAGCTCTTTTGCATTCAAAATTATGAAAGAATTTCCCTTCTGCTCTGAAGCAATGCAAAGACCAGGAGAACCCTCATCTGAACTCCGATTTAAGTTTGTTGCTGCAGCCACCATGATTAATTTGAAATCTCAGCTGACATTACTAGAATCTCCTACGAATGCTTCATGTGTTACCCCAGCTTATGTTATTCAGAAAAATCTCTAGCTCAGAAAAACAACCAGCTTGAAGGCTGGATGACATTTCATCCACTCCAATCCCCACGGTTCTCTGGATCTTCAGAGAGGATTTAAAAAAAAAAAAATTGAAAAATTAGAGTAACCTTGCCATTCTTTTCTACAGAAAAATAATAATAAAGTAATCCCAAACATAACAAAACCAAAAAACCCACAGCACTACCAAAAAAATCTACTCTGATTTTCTGCTTCTACGAACAGAGAATAATAAGGAATTAGAGACCATATTATGTTGACTAGAAAATAATGAGAAAATTGAAAATACATTTGTTATCAAATAGCTACATAAACATGAAGTTATGATGAGCTAATATTGCCACTCCTGGATGATACTTATAATGGTTTTGGTGAGGTCCCAGTAATCGTGAGCTAGAAGTTTAAAATGGGAATTCAATAAAAAAAGTTAATGAACAGTATGCAAAAAGTGCAAAGTCTTGCCAAATCAATAAAGCAATTTGTCAGCAGACACAAGCCACAAAACCTTATCTTCACATTAAGTTCCGTTTGCTCAGATAAGGAATTAAACCAGCAGTTGCAGCTCTGCAACTTTAAAGGGGGGGGGGGGAAACCTTCCTAAGTGTCCCAATTCACTTGTAATAGCAATTCCTTACATTATCAGGACTTTCTTATATATCCCACTGACAGTAACCATGCTCACAGCAGAGCAGCTGACTTTGAACATGCTGACCTTGAGCAAGCAAACGACCTTAGCAGCATGTACTTCTGGCTTATTTCACTGCAACAGCGAAACAGCCGCACCATCTATAGAAGTCCAGAGTCTCTGGCCACCACCCCTGACTATTTTAAGATATCCCAATACACTTCAGTGATGCACAGTTCAAAGTGATAGAATAACATCTGCTAGCATGTTGAAGTGCGAGTTGTTTACAGAGGCATTTTTAGCTTGTTCTCATACTAGGCTTCCCTAACTGACAGAGAAATCAATTTATTAATAGACCTTAGCTTCTCATTTAAATATCTAAGCCCCAAAATTTAATAAATATTGAGCAAGAATTTTAGGCATTGTGAAAGGAGAAAAAACAAGACATGCCACTCTAGATAAGGCTTATTTAGAAACTTCAAGTATGCAACAGTAATGAGTGGACTTGAAAAGGCACTTGCTTCTCAAGATGTCAGTTTTGCACAGCTCCTCCCCTTGGTCATGACTATAAAGAAAATCTGTATTAAGATAGGTGTTTATTTATATACAGGTTTTTAACTTCTATTTTAAACATACAGAAGTTGTATGCTGAGCTGATGTTAGAAGATAATCATCAAGCTACTGGGATGCAATGGTTGTGTTACTGAGTAAATAATAACCCAGCCTGCTGACAGCCTTAACCTACAAAGAGAAAAGTTTTCATTTTAGAAAACCACTCTAGGGAGTCACTGTCAGTTTGTGTTCTCTGGAGTCCCTGGAGCGACAAGGACTATGTCTAACCAAGTTACAAAGGCCACTGAGAAAAAAAGCCTCTCTGGGAATTTATGGCCATGAGAAACTTTTTTCTGATTTTGAAGGAACATGTGTAAGAAATCAAATAAATTGCATAAGTTTGAGGGGGGAAAAAACCGGCATAAGCTGTTGTTGGTTTATTATGAAGCTGAAAAAGTAATAAATAAAAAGCCGTTCTAGTCCAATAATCTCAGAGCACACACTGCCCTCCTTGCTGGAGCCCAGCCCACGGGCAGTAATTAAGCCACACAGTTCCACACAGTTCAACTATTTTATTGTTTTTCCAAAACCCTTTAAAACAGGAGAGACCATATCAGATCAAGCCACTCTTCGAGCTGCAGCAGAACTGACTGGACAAGTGAAAACAGTGGCAGGACCACAGGACACAGTGACTCTGTCCTCTCTGATCCTTCATGGGAGAGGAGGGTAAGAGAAGGAGAGGGGGGAAAAGCCTGCTCTCATCCACCAGGAATACATCCAACAGCAATTTTTCCATCTCTCTGAGCTCCATTGCAACACTATTGACATTTGGCATTTTGTCTGGAACAACTCTGTTGATTAGCAACTATCCTTAGTTGGAAGGCTGGAGGGAGAACACCACTGTCGGACTGAGGAATGAGTTGACTCCACTGAGTGCATCTCCTCACATCACTTGCTCTTCCTTACGAGTGCACTGCTGAATACCTGGGATTGTATTTTACTGCTGTCACCACTGGAGCAGAAAAACATTTCCCAGCCACACACGTCTCTTAATAACCAGACACCTTCCATTCCGCCAGCACTGGGGTTGTCCATCAGCCTATAGCAGGTTCAGCTGGTGCCTCATTTAATATGGAGATCAATTACATTGCTTCCAGCTCATTTTATTTTCCCAATGAATTGGCTAAACAGCAGCTTGCATACAGACCAGTGGATGCCAAAGGGAACATCCTTCCATCAGGAAACTGCTTGTTCTCGAAACATATTTTCAGTAAAGTTTCCAGCTGTACTCCAGCAGCAGTATAATCTGGCACACCATGAGGATGACGATGTTTTCTTTGGAGACAGGAGATGAAAACCATCGAGGCAACCAGACAAGCCACTGTTCAACTCCCTCTGGAGGTTGTACACCAGGAGCACAAAATGAAGCAACACACTCACTCCTACAGCTGCAATGGCTACTGTTAAGTCCATGATATGAGAAGGATTTGATGAATGATGACTTTTGGAAGGTTTACTGAAGTCTCATTTTCCAAATCATCTTAGAAGGACAACCCAAATTAAATCAACATGAAGGTGATTCTCCTTGGGGAAAAAAAAGTGAAGCAATAACTCCCTAAAGAGTTACCTCTGAACACAACATACACCCCTCAGAACAACAGAAAGGAAGGTAACTTGACTTCCTGAAGCAGATGGGCAGGACTACCTTGACCATTTCAGATGACTCGACTCTTCTGGGAGGGCACTGCTCATTGGAGCTTGCTGTTTTGAAGCCCCTCTTCTCACACATGCTTCCCTAAAAGCATCTCACCTCAAGAGAGAGGCAAAACAAAGGCAAACGACTTCCATGCCCTGGGAAAACTTTCTGCCTCACCAGATGAGCACAAAAGACCAGATTTAGAAATAAATGTTTTGAATCCCCTCCTCCACAGCCTCACTGTGTGATAAGGGGAGGAAAAGAAGCTTTCCATTTGGGATGCAACACTCCGCTTTTCGTGACTTGGGGCACATACCATGCCCATAAATGACAAAAGCTTGATCACCTGCACTGTATGTGAGGACATTTTCTTTTGAAAATATACACACTGCATAGTTATTTACCTCCTTAGATCACTCATAAAAGGTCAACAGTCTTAACGTGTGAGGCCAGCAGCAAAGAAAAGGCTTCAAATACCAGATCTCTCTAGTCCACAGCTATTAAAATCCAGACCAGCATAAAAACAGCATGTAAGCACAGACACTGTCTTTTAGGGCAAGAATACTGAGAGTTACATTTCTTCTTTAAAACAAATAAACAATCATCTGTGACTTCAGATGGTGTTTTGTGGTTAGTATTTATTCATATCCATACTCTACAATTTCTAGCAATATAACAGTCAGGAGTTTCCAAAAGGCAATGAAATGTCAAAATTTATTTTTCATACTTGTTTTAACCCTTTTCTTATTTTCTCTTTGCTTGATATAGTTAAAACAGAAACAGGAAGACATGAAGTCATTATCCAGTTTGTCTCCATTTTTCTGCTTGTTTATACCCTCTTAAAATCCAATTAGTCTCACTTTTTTAGGGCCTCTCTATATACAAAAGTACTGTAATACTTTCAATAGTCATCATTATGTCACCTCTCCTTCTGCTACAGGCTAAGGTAAGTCAGCCCATGATCCATTCACCTGGCTGTACTATGTTCCCTGCCTTAAGTCTTAATCCTCTTATTACTTATTTTACCAACTCATTACTCACTTCCTCTTAAGGATGCAATATAGTGGCACTAGCATTCAAGACAAACACCATAACATTGGAGTTTGTGGCATTCTCCATTCTCATGACCATGAGCTCACTATGGTCCCAAGAGCCAGAAAAAAGAAGCAGTGATAAGACGGGGCGGGGGGGACGACGGGACATGACAGAACACACCAACAACAAACAACCTTTTCTCTTTATTTTGTTCTTCCAAACTTCCACAGGGGCACTCTGGGAGATGTGGGGTGAGCAGAACCAGGCACAGGGATGGAGTTATCATCATCCCTGGAGCAGGATGGCACCAGCACCTCAAGGCTGAGAAGCAAACCCTGATGCTGCTGGGCTGCCACCCTGCTCCCCCTCACTCCATCCTTTTCTGGGACCTCAGACCCTAAAATAGTCATTTTAAAACAAAGTATTTTCTCTTAATAACTTTCTTCAAAATCTTGGGCCTGTCTGAGTGCTTTTACACATCAGAAAAGGCCAGGTTCACTTCACATTTGCTTAGGAAATATCCATATAGATGTCAAAACCAGCCCATTCTTGAAGAAAACCTCAGGCACTGTCATCTGTCACCAGTCAAGGATCCCCAGTGGGAGAGTCACAACTAAACTCATGCCAATACACATCCAGCTTAGCACAGAAACCATTTTCAAACATTGTACACAAGAATAAGATGTGATCACACTAACAAAAAGAGGTGCTGTAAGGAACTAGCAGTTTTTAAAGAAACAATTCCAATTTGAACTCTAATTGGATTAATTTAGCTTGAAGTTTTAAATAAAAATCTATTTAAACAACTACGTTCTTGTTAAATAACTTAAACACATAGCACCACTGAACTTAAAGGACAAAAAATAAAAAAGGGGAAAAGAAAAAAAAAGATATTTCAATAGCAGTCCCAATTGCTGCTTGATTTTTAAAAGGGTTTGTTTCAACATATCATAGTCAAACAAGTCAAACCTGCACTATCACTCCCAGCCTTTTCCAATACAAAAGGCATTTAAGTACAGTTCTATTTTACAAAGTAGCTCCTCATTTTATTGACAAAAAGCACAATCTCTTGCAAAATAAATTCCATCTCAACACAAAGTATTCTCTGAAGGCCCTTCTCATTCTTCATTAAGGCTCTCCTCTTCAAATTTTCCTGGCATAATCTATTTTGAAACCTTTTGAATCAAATCCCTATTTTCTGATATTATTTACACTAGTCAGGTGCTTCCAAAGGAATAAAGAGAAATTTTGAGAAACTGCTGGTAGAGAGCTGTGCATCCACAATGAAATCCAACATGCTTAAAACCTTTTCAGGAGTAAAACTTTTACTGAAAATAATTCTAATATATAGTATCTTTCTTTGGTTTTTCCAAAATTATCTCAACCACAATTTATATATTTATATAAACACCAAAACCATTCAAGTAGATGGACCCTAATACTTTTTTGTATGTCCTTTTTATTTTCAAAAATTACTGACCTAAATGCTACTTTATAGAAAGATTATAAAACTATACAAGACAAAGAATATGATCCTTTACTGAACAGCCTGAATATTTACAAAGCTGAACTTATCTAGAACCTTGCAGAATTCATGCCATCTTTTCAAGCCTGGCCCATTTTCATCCTGAGGGGCCCAAAACCACCGTGCCTGATACGGTGTACAGCTATGGCACCAAAATAAACTCTCAAGTGACTTCATTTCTTATTCCTTCTCGTGCACATTTTTGTGTAACATGGGCAAGCATCAATCCATATCATTTCCTAATTTAGTTTTCTGTTGATGAACTCTGTGTCATTTTTAAACCCTTTGCTGCAGTTTGCAATTAAGTAATAGAGAAAGCAGGTGATGAATTATAATATTTTATGTGAGTACTGTACATGAAGTGTTCTTGTTTACAAGGTACAGTCAAAAACAGTTAGATTCTTCTGGTAGGAACTCCAGTCCCTAATTTCATCAAGCCTGGAATTATACTGCACAAGTTTTCCTTTCCAAAATGAATAGCTATGAAATATTTAAAATTTTCTTCAGAGTACTCATTATCCGAGTTCACTAGCTTTTCACTGAATTGGCAGAGAGGCAATACACAGGGCATACTATTGCCAATGATGGAGAGCAGAACAGAAAAGGTCTTCAATCAAGACAAGTTCGGCTTATGAGGAAAACAAAAGGACTAAATATTGGTAATTTTTAAATGTCACGCAGATTGGATAATTATATGAAGAAAGTTTTGCAAAACAAACGAACAAAATATCAATAAACATACATCCATTTTGAGGCAAATATAGAATGCAACCATGTACCAAAATCACTTTAAATGCCTGCCTGGTATCACCTTAAACATTTCAGTATCCTGTCACTGACTAACTCCAGAAGTTCACTGAAGTTCACAGCTGCTGAAGGCACTCTGTCAGAATGGAGTTTCTAAGAACTCAGGAAAATATTTACAAGTGCTGGAGAAAAACAGAGGCTTTTACATAATCTTTGGCAACAGGATATAGAAGTATGGAACTTCTACTACTCTGTCCAGCTGCTTACAGGAAAAAACCCTTCATGTTAGGAAAGCAGGAAAGGCATCCTAAACAAGCAAGGGAAAGATAATTTTTTTCTCTTTTCCTTTTAAAAAAGTCTCATCAGCAGTCTCAAAATAACAGTCAGTGATGACTTCAGAGTGCAACACGAAACATGCTTCTAGAAAATCAACACTGTAAAAACATTCAAAGCAACTATTCACATTCAAAATGGCAACCAGCCACTCAATCTTCGTATGGCCTACGTTCTTAGGTGACTCTTATTTTTTCTAAATTATTCTTACTAGTTACCTGAAATAGTAGTTACTTAAGCCATTAACTTTAATAAATGCTAAAACCTTGTTCCACTGAAAGTTAAAAAAAGTAAAATAGACACCTACCTGTAATACCGAGATTGTAAATAAGTGGAACAAATAGTCTTTGATACATGGCTGGCAGACCCAAAGTCTATTACTTTGACCCGGTAAGGCTGCCTAACAGGATCCACCAACATAATGTTCTCTGGTTTGAGGTCAGCATGGATTAAACCTAGACTTTTTAGTTTTTTCAGTGCAGTGGCCACCTGTTGCAGAATAGGCCGTATTACTTTCAGTTGCAGGGGGCTGAATTTGTTTTGTTTCAGGAAGTCATATAAATTCTGCTCCAACATCTCAAAAACCAGACACGTATGGTTACGATGCTGAAAGCATTCATAGGCTCTCACAAAGTTAAATTCATCAGCATTCTCAGTGCTTAGTCTCGCTAAGATGCTCACTTCTATTTGTCCTTGGCGTGCATACGAAGGATGATTCTTCAAGATTTTGATTGCCACAATCTCATTTGTCCCCCTTTTCCAGCACTTCACTACTTGTCCAAAGGTCCCTCGCCCAAGGAAATCCAGAACTTCGTACGTGTTTTTCACGGAGCACAAAACCTCGTGCTGTACTAACTGGTAATCTCCATCTCCACTTGTACCACTCGGTTTCGCAGTCGCAGCCGTCGTCACGACCGTCACCGGGTTCCCTACGTTGGTTTGCAGCATCGCAGGCAGGATGGACAGTTCGTCAACAATCTGCATCGTGCTGTTCTGATTATCCAGCTCTTCACTCTTACGCTTCAATCCACATCGCTGGGGTCCTTCCAGGATATCTGACCGGCTCCCTTGCGTCCCAGGCCGAGGTGCCTCTAACCGAGGTTGCTGCACCCACGCTGCCAACGCTTTTGTAGCACCTGCAGTATTTTTTAAAGCAACAGCATTTGACTGCAACCAAAAGTTCTGTCCTCGAGGTCTATCAAATGGGTTTTTAGTCTGAAAGAAAGTACTAACCCTGTGGGGAGAAATTCCAAAGTTTTTACCATTCACATAGATTTGTGGGTAGGTTCTTTCGTGGTACACGCAACTGCTTGGTTCTAGTTTGAGTTTCTTCACACTACAAAAGGCACTTGACTGGGTTTGATAAACATATGGTGGATAGACCAAGACTTGTGAGGCCATACCTATGGAGGGAAAGAAAAAGAAAGAACAAGTGAAAATTATGCACATTGCCAAGTTTTCCAGCAGCTTCTGCTAAAAGATTATTCTCCAAACGAGCTGGTCTGAAGTTGTTCCGTATTGAGTGTTTTATGGCTGACAGAAGGCTCTCCTGCCTTACCAGTGCACACACTCCAGCACACAGGGACTTTGGCAGCAGCAGGTTACTGTAGTTGAGTGCACAGGGCAGGACTGAGACAGTCTGCAGCAGGCCACTACATGTAAATTTTCAAGTGCAGGACCTACCTTTGTGCTATTAAAAACTCAGCCTTCATTTAAAACCTCCCACCATTTCTACATACAGAACTACCACAGTGTTCAGTAACGCAACTGAAAAACCCATTCAAATACTTATCTATGGTGACATAAAATAACCCAGAAGTTCTTAATTGTGAGACAATTCTATGTGTTACACAAGCTATCCAACCTACTCACTGGAAGCACCACCAGGCTTAAGAGAACAGGCAGACAAACGACACAACTGTCAAAGCTTGAAGAATTTCACTGGGATGAAAGTGAAAGTGATCAAGCCATGTGATGGGGCCCAAAATAACTTCAGGGCACGTGTATGTACACATAAACAGCCACGACTTTCCAGTAAATTACGATGTACAGTAATCTAATCCATTCACAAAAGGCAGGTGCTTTTCCCAAGTTATATTGCACAAGTTTCCACATCAGTGGCACAGTCTTCGGGGGTAAAGGCACTGAGTTTACTTTCCAGGTCTCCTCTTTGCACTGACCCTGCTGTCCCCTTACAGACCTTTCTAGCACACAATGCTAAACACTACGCAAAAGGCCTTGGATGGACCTCAGTGTAAATGACTCCAAGGTTTCAGGGAAGTTATGGCTTATACCAATCTGCTCAGCTCCAAGAGACAAATTCAATACCAATAATACCTTAATTAAATCACTTAATCATACCAAGCACATGAAAATTCTGGTAATAGGGATTTAAATTGCAGATGAGCAACATAAAACTTGAGCCAGACGTTGCAATGACTCCGATCAAATGAAAACTAACCAAACGCACAGCATAATTATTCTGAAGCTGTGATTTGATTTATGCAAATTAACATTTAGATATCTTAACAGCAATTAAAATAATCATACCAGCACCTCAGTTTAGCATCCTCTAATGGGTTTTGTCCCAGCTGTAGAAGAAAACTTCAAAGCCCTTTCCTCCCTGAAGCTTTTTGCCCAGAGCCAGATGATGGAGAAGGCTGGAGACAGCCAACAGCTGGGCTCCCTCACCACCAAACATGATGGCATTGCCACTGCCTCCTGCTCCGCACGAAGGACTTAAGACTAACTCAACCTCAAAACACAGGTAAAAATTTCCCAACTTTCTGAATTCTCTCCTAAATAACACATCCCATGACAAGCTGCTTAGCGCACAGCATAAGCATATTATTGACTACGGGACTTGCCCACTTTTCTATAATAATCATATTTAAATCAGTCGCTTATCCTGGCCACATTACTTAGCTATCCAAAAATCAGCCCTCACTGACTGTCCCAGAGTACACATATGCATTCCCAAGTCTCCCTGGAGCTTCCAGTGGCACCTGCACAGTTCCAGCCAAAACAAACCTTCTGTCAACAGCTTACCATTTCTCCGGTTCTTCTGGGATGACTCAAATACCACATTTGCCACATTTACTACAAAGACACCAAATTATGAAAATAATGTTTGGGTTTCTTTTCTTAAAACTTTTCCAAGGTTCCTGCTAAAAATACTCTGCTTGCTTTTTCACCGGAATCCCCGCTTACTCTTTGACATGCGTGTGCATGGGAGAAGTAAAATACTCAACCTCAAAAAACTTCCACACTTCAAAAGCAAAGAAACTGTCCCTCTTCTCAAGGACACTCTGGAGTGTTATCCCACAGTTTGCTGACAGGAGGGATCAGACACCAGTATCACCTTCGTGACTCAGAGACAAATCTAAATGCTGAGCCGGCCCAGAGGCACAGCCACACCACGAAGCCCCCAGGCAGGAACAGGTCCAGTGCACTTCCCAAGAGGAAGGAGCCAGGATGGCTGGCCCACAGGAGAGAGCCTGGCTAAGCTGCAGCAACCCCAGCAGGTCCACGTGCCCTGGATCTGCCACAACCAAACAGCAAACATCTTGCTCCATTTAACATCTGGAGAGGGTACTTGCCATGCAAGCACGTCACTAAAGCTGAGGGCATTAAATGATGATGGTTACTTTGAAAAAGAAGCAATAAACCTACACTGCAGTTAAAAATGTTTTCAGGAGACAGGGCAACAGCCAAATGTGGGGGAGAATGGTTGGAGGACAGTCCTCCAGCATGGCAAGAGGGCAACTAAAATTCTCACCTGAGCCTACTGGGACTACCTGTGTTCAAAAACATGTAAGTTTTCTACAGTTTGTGCTGTTCAAACCAGTACAGAAGGTCTGGAAACAGACAGTCCCAGCTTTAACATTAATTTCAGTTGAACAAGAAAAACCAGGCCATCTATCATCCTTCTGTAAGGAACACACAAACTCTGATCTAACTACATGACCCTGAACTCCAACCACAGTAACATCTCTGTTCTCAGATAAGAAGTGTTTACTGAGTTATTACAAGAACATTTCCAGCAACTCAAAAAAAAAAATATAATTAAGTACTAAATAGAAGAGATAATGTACCCTGGAAGAACAATCTTTGACACAACAATGAACTGAACTGATTCAGATTGAATTTAAAAAGATAAAATTTTACTCCAGAAAAATAAAACTTAGGTTTTTTAAAAAGCATCTAATTTCTTACCTTCCCCTAAACACTTCTTCATTACCTCCATTATTTTGCTTGTCTTTTTCTAAACATACACTTCAAAATGCCAATCTCATTTGAACAAGACACAGTAGCTTCACATAACCAAGGAATGAAGTCTTTCTGTGAAACAGGCACATGAAAATCCTGCATAATCCTATACCTGAGACTGCTTGAGGACCTCTACCATGCACTCATACTATACATTAACATATATGCAATGAAATCCATCAGAACAGCATGTAACTATCCAATACAATCAGCTTCTGGAGGCCTCTGTTTTGAGAAGCTAAGTTTATAAATAGAATTGATTTCCCCCCACCCGGTGGAAAACAAAGCCCCACAGTGAGCACTGCTGCACAACAAACCTTGAAGAGAAAGGGAAAATACCACAACATCCTCTACTGTAAAAGCACTGCCATAGTGTGGGGGCTTTTTTGCTGGGTTGGGGTTATGGCTTTTTTGGGGGTTGGGGGTGGTCTGGTTTTTTTGGTTCTGTTTTTTTCCTGTGTTGGTTGTTAGTGCAGATTAGGAGCTTTTTAATATTTTTTTTTTTTTTTTACTATTTTGGGGATTCAGGTTACAATGCAATCCTATGGATAGCTACGTTGGAAAGAGTAGTTACCATGTTGGAAGGGCTTTCTGTTGCCCTTTTTTTTCCTTTTTTAAACCAGGTCTTGTAGCAGAAGAAAACAACACACAGCACATTTCCACTTATCAGAGAGTGGATCTTTCTTCCCCTCCTTGTCACAGAACATTTCACTGAGTTTATATATCTTACTGCATACTTATAGAGACTATTCCTGCTTCCTCATACAAACTGAAGCTTGTCAGACCACATCTACATTCACAAGTTCAGCACCAGAATAAGAGGGACGTGTAGAACAAAGCAGCCAGTGCTCAAGTAGAGGAAAACCTCCTTCTGTACTCATTTCAGGGAGGTTACTTGAGCCTGAACACTCATGAGAAGCTGGTGTACATCTTCCAGTTAAATTTAATTTAACATAAAAACAAAGCACATGCACTAGAAGATCCCTTCAGCATGCCAATCAAAGCGGAGTTAAAAAACCATCAGAAGATGGACTGAAAAGTGCAGTCCCCAGGTGACATACCACAGGCAGCCTACGGTTACTTGAGTAGCTTCAGGCTTGTCTTTCAGTTTTAGTCTCAGAGAAGTCTGTTCCCCCTACACACACTTTTAAAGCCCTCTTCTCCTACCACAAGCACAAGGAGACCCTCATAACTTCATTGCAGCGCAGTGACTGCTCTGGGCAGTGGCACACTCAAGGTGAAGTTGACTCTGGAGTTCTCCAGTTTGTGTTCTCCCACACTGAATCCCACCTCACGTGCCAGACACTGCTAGGGAATACTGCAGAGGATGTGGAAGAGAAAGGCTCTCAAGACACCTACCAGCTATTATTACCTCTAGACAGGTTTCCTGATAAGGAATGAGTCTTCTTGGTCTGAAGACTACATTTGGCTTAACAAACATTAAACTACACAAAACATGTGACTTCTAATCAGAGCCAAGACTGTGAATTCCGTGCTTCCGAAGAAAGTACAAAGTAATGAAGTAAGTAAATTCATTGTTAATTCATTTAAATAAGTTAATGAATGCACTTTCACGAAGCAATGTCAATGAATAGGAGGCACTTCACAATTTGCACCCCCCCCAATCAAGCTTCTCTCTCCAGAAACTGAGTAGCAAACCACACAGACCTATCTCGGCAAAATGAAACCCCTCTGCTTAACATCTTGCTAATGTTCACCTAACTCTAACAATGCTGGCAAATTCAGGAACATGACCGACTTGGCAGACTGTGACAACCTCGAAAAGCACAGGCTGTTTCAGGCCTGACCACCATTAATAATTAACCATACATTGACATTTCCTCCTGACTGAGTAAAGGGAGGGTGTGTAGCAGAGGAACTAGTTAGAAAGGCCACTGCAGGGGAGCTGAAGCGAACTTGCCACACTACACCCTTAATTCGTTTGCAAAACACCCAGCTCCTTTTACCTGCCGCAAGCAGTGCAATCCCCGTGTTGTTGCCCCTGTAGTAAATCCCCGGCAGGCAAACCCCAGCCAACAGCACCCACCTAATAACAGAGTTAAATTGTAACTCAAGAAGACTTGTTTTCCAGCTTATTTCAGGCCTCCATGGGATCCAACACACTCGAACCCTGGGCATCCAGGCAGGCTTTCTAAAAGCTCCGTAACTTCCAGCAAATGCAGGATTGGAGCTTACGCAATGTTTTGTTTACATTTTGCATCACTTTGGAAACACTAAGGATACGAACTGTCCTTTTTCCCCAGGTAAAACAATTGTTCTTTTTATATTAGGTGCCACCCAACTGCACAAGCTCTTTAGCAAATAGAAGGGTAAATTAGTTGCCCTCTCTTTCCCCCCCACAAGACACTTTTATTACCAGAAGTAGCAGCACCTCTGTGTTACTGTTTATTTTGGATATGTAGCCGAACAAGCTGTACTGATGCAAGTACTTTGATACCCATGACCCGTTCACCCTGAGGAGCTCCCTTACTCCAGCTGTACGATTAGTAACAAAGCACTAGCAATTGAGGTTTCATGCAATTTATAGAGGAAAACACATCCACAGAGAGTGCAAAGTGTCCAGAAATACAAGCCCAGAGAGTCCCACCCTCTGGCCAGCTCAAAACCAGCTCTGTGAGCAGATCTAGGACCCACAGAAGAGAGGGAGCAGAACAGAGGAGAAAGCACCAGGCTGTTTCAAGGCACACATGCCATGTGAATATTCTTGCATAACCACAGAGGCAATTCTGGACATGAACTGCACGGGCACACACACACTCCACCACAGAGACCTGCAAGATGCAGAGGCAGCTGATGATAGCTCATCAAAGAGGCCAACACCCAGTTCTAAGGGTTGCAACCAGAGACACAGAAGTTTAATGGCAAAAAAAATTACTACAACCTTTGATTAAAACACACCAGATACTTCAGAGCTCTGGAATTTTGTCCTGTGATACAGCAGGAAAATTCAGCTGAGCCGATGGTAGCCTTTGGCCAACATGAAACCTCAGTCCTGCAGAGGTCAGTGGCAAAGGTCGAGCCTGAAAGGCCAAACGTTGGTTCCAAGCTCAGGGAGAATCTTCGTGGGAAGTAAACAATACAAAGATTAAATTTTGCATTTGTAAAACTTAGTTACTAACCACCTGAGAAAAATGTTACAGGGCTGACTTTAGATTTGTGCAATCAGAGATATTTTTAATCAGACACTGCCGATGTTGCACGAATACGAGAAACTGAAAATATAAATTCATTTAAGTGTTATACCAACTAGTCTCAATTGCACCATTGTCTCAATACTCGGAAGCAGAACTGACGCCATACACTGAACACAAACATATTTTATATAAAATATCAGAGTGAACTCCTATGACTCAACCCTGTCATTAGTGCCAATAGCAGTACTCAAGAATACAATTGCTATATTCATATTTTCCACAAATATCAAAAGCTAAATCTTGTGATACCAATATGACGGCAATCATAGCTAAAGAGATAAATGAAACAATACTTCAGGCATTTATTTTCCTTCTGGGCAAGATGCTGCTGTGCAACTGAAAAGCAAGCACAAGCAGTGCAGTATCAGCCATCAGCCCCGAATGAGAACATGCCCTCCAAATCAGAATGTGCCACCATCAACACAAACAGTGCATTTCAACCAGCCGGGGCTTTGCCAGCCTAATCTCTTCTTTTCTAAGGCTAATTCTTTCAGAACCTGAAAACAACAGGCACACTGAAATACAAGGCCATAACAGCGGTGATCAGGAGAGCCTACACCTTCGGGTTCTGCACAAGAATGTATTCAAACTACTGATGCTGTCTGTCTCTCTTCAGTGCAGCAAGAGGGAGGATGTAAAGCCACTATTTTTCTATTGCTGTATTTCCAAAAGATTTTGCCACCTTCCTTAAAGCAGAAATAAAATTTGATAGAGGGGATTATCTCAAACTGCCTGTTGATATATCACCTGTTCAAATGCTGTTCTTTTTAAAACAAACTTCTTATGTAGGTATGCCATTCTTCCTTCTTATTTCCAGCAATTTTATTTTTATTTCATTGCTTAATTTCACATTCTTAAGTCTGCTGGGCTTTGGTTAGAACCAGAAACAGACCAACCCCCAACAAGCAATTTATGCAGAAGCTTCATCTGAGCATAGCTCTAGACAAGACCTGTAAGACTATAAATGAAGAGGGATGTTTCCTTGTAGCTACCTCAGCTTCACAGAACAGCTACACCAGCACATCTGCATGCACACAAAGGGGTCCTATTTACCTAAAGCTCAGCAAGTCCCCTAAACTACTCAAAGTGGAGGAAATTCATCTAAAATTGTCTTTCTCCCTCTTACCAGAAAAGTTCTTTACCCAGACTAAATAAAAGAAATGCACCACACACCAGTGCAACACCATAGAATTACTGTTCTCCTGACAGGACTTGCACATTAAGTTTGCAACAGCACACGCACAAATAGCCCGTTGAGCTCATTGAGCCTGACATGTGATGCAAAAATTTGCAAGTCAGGCTCTCCTGTACCAAGGAGGTGAATAAAACTGTTGCCAACACATTGAGAATGACCTAGCAGTAAGTAATATTTGAGTTAACACTTTCCCCAAATACATGAAAAAATCAGTCTCTCTTCCCAGAGCATATTCAACTCCTTCTGCAACAAAAATTTTAGAGAAAATAAGAACCTTAGTCTTTTTTTTTGTTCTAAATCTGACTTAACTGTAAAATAATTAAGTGTCTAAGCCAACATACTTACCTTGCTTGATCTTTTTCTGCTGCAGTTTTCAGGTCAATTGCCTCAGCTACATCCAGTAGCAACTTTCAAACATATACACACCGAGGTAAATAAACATACACATGGGAAGTGTATGTTGGAAAGGTATTTTTATACATACACAGACAGAATAAAAACTTTTAAAGTCCTAGTATTTTTCCCCTTAATAAAAATTCCTTATTTAAAAGTGGTTTGAGTATTCTGCCTTAATATAACAGGTGGTTTCCTTTCATTGTAAGAAACATCGCCATGAAAAGAGCATCGGTTGCTTACTGAAAAGATCTGTATAAATTAGACATGGCATATGTAGAACAATAAAGAAAGAACAGAGGGAAAAGAGATGTTTACCACTTCTTTCAGATTTCTAAGGATGCAGAGGAAGCAGCATTTCCTACAGGTAAATACCAGCACGTTAGAAATGCATACTGTCTCACAGAAGGATCAGCCCCTTGCCTCCTAATGAATCAATAACTGCAATAACCCATACTGTAATATTTCCCAAAGCCACCAGTGCAAGAAATTTCTCCATCTTCTCTATTCAGAGAAACTTACTGATTTACCACAGAAAGGCATGAGAAAAGAAAGGCAAGATAA
The DNA here is from genome assembly GCA_013396755.1 of Sclerurus mexicanus. Classification (NCBI taxonomy): domain Eukaryota; kingdom Metazoa; phylum Chordata; class Aves; order Passeriformes; family Furnariidae; genus Sclerurus; species Sclerurus mexicanus. Next base: position 611,735 of record VWZF01002123.1, read on the forward strand.
CATGCAGCACACAACCCCACTAGCTGGGAATCATCATATTATGGGTAAGTGTGCATCCATTCTTTTTCTGTTGTAGTCCCTTCACTGTTTAATAACCTTTCCATTTGTAGCATAGATAAATTTTTAACAATCACTCTTGTTTTAGTCTTCAAAAGAATGTTTAGACATCTCTGCAACCAAGTTTTAAAAACACATTTAGTCTCAAAGAGCACTTTTCCCAAAGAGCTCCCAAACTATTTCTTGAGAACAACTCCCACCATGTCCTCTTGCAGGGCTCAGAGCTGACACAGTCAAGGGAAGAACTCTGCCCATATTATCATTAAAAAAGTCATTAAAAAAGGTATTAAAACCACCCCTTAAACATTTCATGAAAGCAATCCATTCCTATTAGGCTGAATACCAATTAATTCCATGAATCACAAAGTAAGTTGATATCAACAGACAAGGAAAGAGGAGACAAAGAGCTTTTTCCTCCTCTTAGGAGCAAAGCTGTTTCCTTCTGAAGGGCATCACAAGTAAGATCCCAAACACCAGAATTCCTGTAGTTATTAAAATACTGAAAAAAAGATCTTGTGAAGACCTCTTCTAACCCTATAGTTTTGATCTTCAAAAACAAGTCACGGAACAAAACTTCTCTACTGGAACAGACAGATTGTAAACAAGCAAGCAATTCTAACAGTTAAAAAAAAAGAAAAAAGAAAGGAATAGGGTAGGAAGTAGCAGATGACTGAAGTTTCTAGGAAAACACAGGAAGGAAGATGTTTACAAGACAATGATGCACATTAACAGCATTTCGGTCAAAAAGGCAGAAAGGCATCTCACAAGAAACAACTAAAAAGCCTTCTGGAAATTGTGTAAGTTCCAGCAATTGTGTGCCAACACAGACAAACCCTGCACCATAGAGAAGAGGAGAAAAAATTAACATATTTTACTCAAACCAATGGAATTAGGTAAAGGTTAACAGCATTTTTTAAAAAACACTAACAAAGGATCCAAACGAGGTAGTGAACAACATGTCGAGACTGTGGAAACATGAGAGAAGAAATGTGGGTTTGTATCTGCATATGAAAAGTAAATGAATAAAGTTTCAGATACAATTGTGTGTATAGATATTTTTTATGAATACCTCATACTAGCTGCTTACTCTTATCTTCCAAAGGGAGCTGAGATGGCCAATAAGAAAAGTTTCTTTGCTTCCCCTATAAATTTTTTAACAATTACTGGTACTGAAGTTCATTTATGCAGATCCCAAGCTACACCAGTGTCCTTTCTGCAGGCAGGCACTTGTTTCAGTGTATTCCATGAGGAACAAGGTGAGCTAACACCCACAGACCCCAGGGAGCAGGCCTGGAGGGATCTGGTCACACTAATAAAAGCAGCAAACATCTTGACAATGAAGACACTGCAGCCCCACACAAAGCACAGCTGCACCAGTTACCGCAATCCCAGCTGAAGTTGCTCTCCTGAGGCTTCTTCCTGCCCTTCTCACTTCACCACTGCAAGGTGAGGAGCCCACTTCCATCTCACAGTCCACCTTCTGAGTCAAGTAAAACTAAAGTAAAACTCCTAAAATAACCCAAAGCAAGTTTGCTCGGGTACTGGTCACCGCTTGCCCCAAGGCAACAGCCAAGCCAAGATCTGTGATACAAATCTTGCCTCACCCAGCAATTTAAGTTCCTTGGAAGTTAAAGTGTCCCAGTCACATAAAAAACAGCTGCAGGACAGCACAGCCCCCAGAACAGAGAAGGGCAAGACAACCTCAGACCTTCATAACATTCAATAATGGTACTCTGTACATAAAAATCCAATTACTTTTTTAATATTGAGAGTTGCTGCAGCTTTGATCATACCAAGATATAGGAATTTATTCCTTGTCTCTGTTTTGTCTTTTGATATTTCACTGTGTCTTGTTTTATTGCTATATTTTGGAATTTGAACTTAACATTTTCCTAGGCTTCACCCTGTTATACCCAAATATTGTAGAGCACCAGAGAGCTGGAGAAAAGGGGGAAATGGGAATATATACCTTATTTACAAAAAGGAATACTTTCTAATTTTTTTCTGAAAACATAAAGTGAAAAAAGACTGTACAAAAAGTTTACATAATACTAGACCTAATAAATATGTAAAGCTAATAATACAGGAGAGGTATTTTCAAATTACACAACTCCAAGTCACAGCATTAGAAAAAAAAAACAGAACTAAACTACTTGAGTTGACTTGCCTAAAAACCAGTTCTTTAGCTCCCTCCTTTTCCAAACATTATTGCTATGCTACAGATTAACTCCATTTTGTCAGAAAGTTACACTCTCAAAGATCCCGTGGAATACTAAGATACTATATGAAAAAAAAAGTGACACCATGTGAAAAATGCTATAAAACTGTACAAAAATTATCCCCAAACTATATTTAAAAATAAAGCTCACACCAACTCTTGCCATCTTTTTCAACATTCATTATATTGAAATATAACAACTAAAGAATTAAGGGGGGGGGAAGACCTACACTGTAGGAAATACTACACTATTAAATAAAGTCACAGACAAAATCCACTTTCACAATTACACATTGTTCCCCTGCTCACCTGTCGCTCAAAACTTAGTCACTCTGAAATAAAACAGAGCTACAGTTTCTCTAGAAATCTGTTGAAGACGTAGAGGCTCTAAAGTAAAACAGTCTATAGGGGGTAGGGGAAGCCAAGAACAGGTAAAAGGATTTTCTAGGCTTTATCCTTCATTACAGGTTATTTCAGGTCAAAAAGAGGGTGTTCACTGTCTGTCCAAGTCAGAAAAGGTAACCCATTACTAACCCATATCATAGGACTAGCTATTTAAAGTTGCTTTAAATAGAGTAAACGTGGTCATTTCAGGTGCACTGCACACTCAGCAGCCACCCCTAACATGCTCAGTGCTCATTTCTTCATGTTTGGTTTTGTGCTTAACCCAACCAGCATTGTAAAATACAGTTTCAGACACCCAGAGATCCATCTCATGCTTTTCCTTCAAGACCTATTGAAAGTAATACATTATTTTCCACTCCACCTCTGATTGTCAGTGAAGAGATCCGAAGAAATATATTTCAGTGACTTAGGAACAGAGACATTAACTTAGTAAAAGCTTCCCAGTATCAAGCTGAACTCTTATTTCCCTGATTTTCAAAGGCAGGAAAATTTAATAGTTAGAGCAGCTGTGAGTTTACATAACGCATCTACAGCAGCATCATAGTTACGATGAAGAAGAGCTAAGGATGTTTTCTTCATCAAATCAATCCTGTGCCAAGACTTCTGAAATTCTCCCCTGACTGCACTGTAATGTCAACAGGGAAGTGAAGAAACTCAGAAAACACAAAATGGCACTAACAAGCTTCTTTGAGGTCTGAAAGATGGACGCTACTTCAGAAAATTCAACAGGAAACTCATAACAGGTAATTGTTGGTATTGCCACCATCCTATCTCCATGTCTCTTCTTCCCTCAACCAAGTGATATCAGACCTGCCCTACCCAACTCATACTTCTGTCAGTGGACAGAGCAGTTTACATCAGCTGTAATGCTCCTGCGTATTGAATGATATCATTATATATATATATTTATCCAGAGAACCTAAGGCTTATTTAATTTAAAAAAAAAAAAAAGTATAGCTGTCCTCTGCTTTATTCCCCAAAGTTCTGGGCAGAAAGTGACAATGCCTACAGGAACTATTCTGTATGTGCACAGCACTCATAGGCCACGATACCTCAGAGACCTCACATTGCAACAGCAAAATTTAGCTCAGCTGAAAGGAGTTCCTCTGTATTTAGCATTCCTCCAAAATCCATGTTCAGCCCCAAATGACAGCACTGTTCCCATTACCAGGGCTGTTCTCCCCCCCGCCACACACACACATAAGAAAGCAAACTACTAAATTCCTGTTTCAAAATGCACCACTTTGTCAAAAGGGCCTTTGTTGCTATGCTCAGCATACTGGCAAAACAGAAAACACAAGAAAGAGAATATATACTGTTAAAAAGAGAACTATTCTAAACACAGGAAGTGTACAATTCCATAAAACAGTACAAAGAGGTACATGCCTAAACACAAAAGCTGGGAGAAATGCAGCCTGACATTCCTACACGTTTAGATTGGGCTTTTCCCAGGAATTAAGTACAGTTAATTCTGTTCCACCCAGGAGCTGGTAAGCCAGCCCTCTGCCTCTCCACGCACTGCTCTGCCTCTCATCACCTTTCACAGACACAACGAGTCCGGCAGATGCTTTTGGAAAAATCACCTCCAAAACAACATTTGTTTTGACCAACTGCTACAAACTGGAGGACACAACGAGGAAAGCAGCACATGCAAATTCTAATATTTCTATGAGTTCTGTAAGATGAGTTGCAAGCTCACTCTTCCTCCCCACACCCTGTCTTTGTCTCTGCTATCTCGTTATGCAGAGCCAGTCTCATTTCCCTGTTTCTGTAGGTAGTTGTTTGAAAGATAGGAAGGAGGAAACATGCAAACACACACACACACAAAAAAGAACCTGAAACAAAGAAAAATCACAAGTACCGGCAGAGACCCCAGGTCAGGGACACCTTCCCGAGCAATTTTTCAATGAAACTTTATTCCAGCGGATGGAATCCGTCCAATTACAAATTGTCCTCAAGCCCGGAGAGCCACACGCCACCACCACAATCGGAATCACAGCATCCAGCCAAACACATCTACGAAGAAAAGTAATTTACAAAGCACAAGCGGTGCCACACCCCGAGCAAGCAGCAGGACCCGCGCTACGACACAAGTCCCCGGTAACAAGTGCATTAAGTGAAAACTCTGCCTAATTCCTGCTTTCCATGAGCGTAAACATCACCATAAATGGTCCGCGGCAGCGCAGATAAAGCCGGCCCCGCTGCTGTACCGGGATCACTTTTCTCCCGGTAAGTCCGTGTTAACACTTTGCTCTATTTATTTGCGATCTCACCATGGCACTTCGTAATACAGTATTGACCTATTTTCCAGGTGCTTAATTAATCTCTTTGCTGGCTGCCACGCTTATTAGACACTCACTGTGCGTATTTTAGACTTAGTTTATAGAAACCTTGAGCAAATTAACTCTGTTGTGGAATTATTATGTCAGAAAGTAAGTCCTCACAGCCCAGTCAGGCTTTTCAGCTTGGTGAATCAATCAAGAGCTTAAACTTTCTGCAAATGATGTAATGGGAGGTAATACTGGAGGGGGGGGGAACAACCAGGGAAACATGCATTGTTATCAACAATCGCAGCTTTACTTGATGTAATTGTCTCTCGTGTTAATAAGACATTTTTCCACGAATTAAAGATACTAAGGTAGCTGAAATAAACAAGGTTGCACGCTAGCAGGAAGATGTAAAAACATCAGAGCACCATGTAATTTCTGGGAAGGCAAGCCTGGGAGTCTCAAAACAACTAAGTCCGCAAAAAAAAGGAGCGATTGCAGATTCCGGCATTTCAAGTTGGACGCAACAGTTAGCAACAAAAGTACGGCCTCAAAAGGAAGATATTTATACACACGTAAGCGCATAGCGCTGAGGGCTCGGTTTAAGTAGGAATAATTCAGAACACCCCCAGGGCTGTTTCCGACAGCGCTGCACACACGCG
>VWZF01002123.1:618291-652873 GCA_013396755.1 Sclerurus mexicanus
CAGAGCCCCCTGTGTCCCCTCAGAGCCCCCTATGTCCCCTCAGAGCCCCCTGTTGTCCCCTCAGAGCCCCTTGTTGTTGTCCCCTCAGAGCCCCCTGTTGTTGTCCCCTCAGGGCCACTGCTGGCCCATCTCCCAAACGTGCCATTTCTGGCCCACAATTGGACGCGGATGAAGACCCTTCCCAGACCAAAGGTCCCAGGACCTGAAGATCCTGGTTCTTTTGGAGTGCCAGGGAAGCCGCATCATTGGCACCTGGGAGCCCAAGGCTGCGGGCTGTCTTTCTTGGGGAAAAGGGTAATCACTCACTGGCAGAAGCCCATCTCCCAGGCACGCCATTTCTGGCCCCTCAGAGCCCGCTGCTCCCGCCCGCAGGTGTGTCACCATGGCCAGGGGGCCTGTCCAGCGCTGCCAGGAGGAAAGGCAACCTCACGCTTTGCGGGAGCTCCCCAAGGAACACATTAAACCCTCCCGAATTGCTCCGGTCATGGTCAGCATCACACCCCACATGGCGAGCTCTTCGTCCCGGCTCACCAGCTGCCAGCTCCCGTGGCATTCACGGGTACCTAATGTTGCTAAGGGGAAAGGCCTGACTCTCAAGACCTGCATCTTAGAAGATGGCAAGGTGAGAGGGAACATGTGAACTCCAAATTCATTTAAATGAGCGCTCTTACTTTCATAAGACAAACGGACACTCCTACCCAGCCCTGAAAAATAACTGTGAAGCACCAACCTTCCAGATCTGGTCTGACATCCTTCCCCGATGAGCAGTCCCTGCCACGTTAGCCCGATCCATCAAACACACCACTGGCTACAGAGGTAACAGGACGGAGCAAACGTAATGACCATTTTGCATCCCGCATTACAGTTCAGCATTTTGCCTTGCTCAAGTCTTGACAAAATAATAGGATACACCCTCCGTAACAACATGCCCCTAATAATATACATCACTTAAATATTAGTGGTTGGTTGTAAGGCTGGTCAACTTCTGCAACAGCATTCTTGACCCTAAATAGTATTTCAGCTGATGTGGGGCAAAAAGGAATTACTGTTTGCCTATAAAGTATTTAGCCCCAAGATAAATCCTTGGCTAAAGCTACAACTGGACATCACATGCTTCTCCACCTCTTGCCAAAAATACAAAGAATTTCTTTATTTACTTGCACAACTACACGTACTCTGCTATTTTTTCTCACTACTTGTTCCAGTATTTTCAACACATGTCTGCTTGATTTTAACCTTTATTTAGGTCCAATCCCTGTAATAAAGATTGTTAGGACGTGAAGTCAGAATTTGAATTAATTAATCGGAGAAGGCAGGGTTATTGTACAGAAATACTGAAACACTAAAACCTAACATTGAAGCTACTGCCATAACACCACCAATATTCAGTCTTGTAATGAGACGTGTAATTTAGGGGTGAGGAAAAATAGGTGGATGTCAATGTTAGTAAATTATAGCTCTCAAGAGCCGCTCATCACATATATTGCTTACTAATTTTATAAATATTAACCAAGCTTCTAAAAAATAACACCCTACAGAATCGTTCCTCCACATTTTATTAACATATAATCTATTACAAAAGACAGTAAATGTTGATAAACATTCTCGTTGATTACTTAACCATACAAAGTCTAAAGTGACTTAACAAAATAAAGCATTAAGAGTATGCTGATTCAATCTGTATTTCATCTGCAAACTTAAATTGGTGTACATCACCCCAAATTGTGACCTACTGACTAGTTTCAACATAATTTTTACAGCTGGTTTTTTAGGATCTGTTTCTAGCAATTTTCTCATTTTTCACCATGCAACTTCTTATAGTTCGATAACCAAAACAATCCAATAACAGTTGTAAACTTGAGCGATACCAATCCTCTAAAAACAGACAAAATTATGAGCCCAATGCTCCACAGATACATTTGCACAATTTTAACCAACTTTCAGAAACAGATTTCAAGCTAGGTTTAGGACAAAAAGGGTGATTTGGGGATCATTAACCGCTCTTAGTATACTGGTCTCTTGCTGGAGTTTTGAGTTGGTCACGTTTGCTAAATAACAGCACCTCCCAAAACATCTCACCACTGCCAGCTTTGTCCTCACATTCCAGTTTTTGCTAATTAGATCAAGCTAGACTTCCACTCAGCTTACAACAGGAGTATCATCAGCATGTAATCAAACTCTCAAATCTCTTTGAAACTCCTTCAGTTGCTTTTGTGGAGCACAGAATCTCCCCGAAGATCCATTATTTGTCCGTATTGGGAGCTGTTTCAATTAAAGACTTCCTTGTTGCTCAAGGAATGTCGTTCACGTTTCATCAGAGTTAGGGCCCAAATGACACATGAGGGCTGGTCAGTGCCACCATGAGCTGAAGAGCTGAACCTCCTCCCTCAGCCAGTGACTCCTGGGGATTACTTTGGCCACAGAAGAGTTTTTAACTGCCCACAATGCATGGTAAGACAGCATTAGATGTATCAGAGAGTTTTAAACACTCTGATGAACATTTCTGTCAGAGGTGACTGTCTCTGAGAAGCCCTCACAACGTTTTTTTTTCCTCATCTGAAAAACAGTAAACAGTTCCTTGTCCTAATTTTCCCTTGGCAGGTACTTTTGTGCTGGTAGGCAGCTGAGGGGTTAATACGGAAACTCCTGTTACACCTGTAAGTACTGTGGACTGCTGATACCCTTTGGAGGGGAGTGTTTTGTTTCAAAGTACTTAAGTAACTCACTGGAAGGAGGCCCATGTCATTTAGATTCATTTATGCAGTTCAGCACTGAAACACACACCTCCATAGGCTCTGGTTCCTCCTTGTTTCTATGCCTTTGCAGAGGATAAGCAGTAGTTTTGTGCAAGTGCTCTGAGTGGAAAGAAGAAACAGAGGTTAGAAGAAGGTATTTCCAGCAGATGTAATCTATTATGCAGCAAAAAGATGATCTAAGGACAAACACAGGCTAGAAGCTTTTGGCAGAACACTACCAATGACATTTTGTGCTATTTTTGTTATCAAAATCCCAAGCGTAGACACAGACTGAAAATGCTTTGGCTAGAACAATTTGTTTTACTCACCAAACTGCTATAAGCTATATCATCAAAACACTTTTTACAGCCAGTACGAGTTGTTTATATCACGTTATGAGTTGTTTAGATCAGCCAGACTCTTAATTTTTGAACAAACTTGAGTCTCGAACAAGGCTCTGCTATTAGAGCAAACCCACAAAGATAAGGAGGAGAGAAGGCAAGACCACAGGGCTGTAATTCCATCCACCAAGCCCTGCACTGTCCCTAATAACACAGGGTGCAATTGCATGAAACAGCAAGCCACACTCCATCACTGAGAAAAGGGAGAGAACTGGTCTCTTACAATTTCCTTGATCTGCTCTCCACACATCCAGTTATATTTTCCCAGTGATAACACTGAACTTCCCATTTAGCAGATTCCACTCACCCAGCAGAAAAGGGTTTTCTCGGGTGAGTTGCAGCAGCTCAGGAAAACACTCACGGAATGTCAGAGCTGACACAAAGGGGAAGGCTGAGCTTTTCCTTGTCGGTTAGCAGGGAGAGCTGTGCAGGCTTCGGTTGAGTTTCCTGGGTAGAAGTTGTGAAATCCAAACGACCCAGACACTGGTTGGCAACATGGTGTGAACACTGAAGGTATCCAGGCCTTCACTTCACCTGAAGAGCACGAGAGGCAAGTACGGATCAGCACAAGGAGGTGGAAGAGGGGAAGGTTCCACTTAAATTTTTCTGTTTTAACAAACTTTCAGGCCATAGTATTTAGTCTTTGCTGCAGTACTTAACAATCTGTTAAGCAGGGAATTAATTTGGGGTAGGATGTCAAATTACAGTATTACTTCACTGTTTTTCACAGTAATTGGCTGAAATTTTTTTTACTTACAGTATTTATCCTTCCAAAACAGATACAAGACTGGACAAAGTTAACTATTTTTTTATCCTCAGAATTCCTTATCCAAAGAATTTTTTTAACTGATGTCACTGGAACTGATGTGTAACTTGTATTATGAGAAATAAGCATTCGATGTTATGCATTTGGATTAAAATTTTTCAAGATCCAAATTCCTGCTGAAAAATGTAAAGAGGTCACAGTTAAACTGATACAAGGTGCTTTTTTAAAAACATAAACGTTTAAATTTCCACTGATTACCATCATATTCAGATAAGCATAGTTCAAAGTTCCTAACCTCCCCTCCCCACAGATACGTTTGCTAGACATATCCAAAATCCAGCCTTCTGTTGCTGGGTGTAAATGGAAAATTACTTTCAAATTTAAAGCAAACATACACTTTGCTCTTTTTGCAACAACTGGGAGGTCAGTTGAGAGGCACCATGTTTCCTCAATTAAAAAAAACTCCAGGTTTCTCTATGCAGTTTACACTGAGTCATTTGCAAAAATAAGCACAGACATTCAAACACAAATTTCACCTTTTATTTCCACTCTATTTTTTTGTAGCTTTAATACAGCACTGAAAAAACCCCAAAACAAACCAGGAGTGGAGGGGGGAAGGGATTTGTTCATTGTTTGCTGTTGAACTTACAAGTTAAACAGCCTGTCTCCTTCATGAGGTTTAAAAGCTGCAAAGGACAGAAGACACCTTCCAGGAGCTCATGGTGGCTTCTGGCGCTTTGTGCAAGGGGATGCTCATGCCAATATTCATTTCATGAAGACACCCCTGTTCCCTCTGCATCTTCCAAGGTTTGCATGAGGAGTGATCCACTGTTGCTCTTCCAAAGAAGAAAATCAGATTAAAAAAATTCCTGTGATTGCCTGTCTTTCTGCCTGTTTCTTCCTCAACCTATAAAATCCAGTTCCAAGAAACCTCCCACACCATCTTGACATTGCTATTGCAAATTCTGCCAGTTAATGGGAACTCTTAGAAAATTAATTTGTCTCGTGTATAAAGATAATGATAGGGTGACTAAAATGGTAATTCTTAGAAAACGTAGAAGGAATCTGTAAAATCTTTTTGGTTATCATGCAGATAAAAGCTGGCTGACTTGAGATGAAATGCACAGCTCATCCAAACTAAAACACTAATCCCTCATTTTTCACATTACAGAAAGGCAGAATGACTACACTATAGAATCACAGAATCATTAAGATTGGAAAAGACATCCAAAATCCTGGAGTTCCAACCTTTAATAGAAGAGTGACATTTATATGCCAAGCAGCAGAAAAAAACACGGAGATGGAAATCTATCAAGAATTTATCTAGAAATTACATAAATATTTACTACTTTAATTTAGGTTTTATGGAGCCTTTCTCTCTCTTTGGTTTTGGTTTGGGTTTTTTTTGGAGGGGGGTGGTTGTGGTTTGTGGTGGGTTTTTTTTAATAATTGCTTCTTTTCAGTCTTATTGTTCTTTTAAGTGCCACAGTTGTTGACACAGCCAAGTGGGACAATTATAATTTTAAAAAATGCCACAGAAATGTCACAGAAGATTTTGTTCAGGAATACTGTAAAATGCTTATTTTTCTGCTTGTGCTTATATTAATAGGTGTAGATTTGACAGTTGCTTCATTGCTGTGTTTTAAACTATTCTAAGTTCTTGTTCATACTTAAGATGACCATAAAGAGTTAAAGAAATGCAACATCCTCTGGGGTAGTTTAACTATCTTTACTGGATCAGGTAAATGGTAACATACCATGGCATTGTATTTTTCAGATCATATTTTCATTTTCAGTCTGGTTTTCCTCTTTGTAAGAGCCACGGAAGTAGATCATTCCTCATGCAAATACACAAGGGTCGGGTCTGTCTTCAGGAAATGTGTCATGATAATGTGATAATGTGCATTTGTAGTTTGACACTGTAAATTTTCTTGCAGCAGTCTTTCTAACTAGCTATTTTCATTGGCCTTTGTGGTGTCTGAGTGTCTTCCACAAAACTATATTTAATAATTACGTTTTTATTCTCTCTCTGCAGAAGGAAAGTAATTTGAAGTGATTGCTAGAATTAACCAAAGTTAAGAGTGTGAACAAAAATACAGTATGTTTCTATTTTTGAGGTGCTTGGCAAGGACGAATATATTCTACAATATCAGAATACTACAACATGAAATGGTGGGAATGTGATATAATCTGAGAAAGATAATATCCAAGACAATCAATGAAAAATAAAATAATCCATTAACAGATTAATGATATCCAGACATTGGAGGAATAGTATTTACTTTACATAAAAAGTACAAGAACACACTTTGAAACACCTTTTCTATGGAGGAGAAAAAAACTTTTTAAAATTAAAAAAAGTGTTTCAAACTAAAATTCCAATGAGATAGTGCTAATTTGTAAAATTTTTAATAGCAAATATTGTTATTTTTTCTGTTGTTTTGAAATAAGCATCATCACTGCACTCTACCTTTGAGAATATTCATAAGGTACCATCCACTAATATTACAACCATTTCATTTTTACAGTAATCACTTCTTTTTTTAGTGACTGATACATTGCAAGATCAAGCGCTGCAGACAGATGAAGGCCACAAATGTTCCAGTTGACCTCACTTTCCAAAATGCATCATTCCTACAAATAAACATCATTAAACGTAAGCAGGCAGTCAAATTACAGAATTAAAACATAATCCTGCATTACTCAAGTGAGTCGTTGCTTATTAGCAGGTCTGACTGCAGGAAAACTATTCACATGAATAAAGGTTTCTGGGCTTGTGCTTTTGCAATATATTCCAAAGCTTTTAAAAGTAAATAGTCTGATTAACTGACTCCTAGTTTAGGCTGATGTTTTATCACAGCAAAGAGAAGTTTTATCTTAATGGAGAATATCTCACACTCCCCCACAGAGCGCAGCACACAGGAGCGGAGCCTGCTTTAACACAGAATCACATCCAAGCCTATTTTAGAATTAAATGGAAGATGACCTCGTTACCTGGGTCCCTCCAGCCTCACCATGAAAGCACTTGAGGACGGAGCCAGGGCTTTGCTATCAAGCAGCTAAAGCCTGACCACACTGAAAACAAAGCCCAAACCAAACAAAAACCCCCTTTTGTGGCCCTGGTGCAAGGTCCTGTTACTGATCTGTGGCACAAATTCCTCCTGAGAAACAGTTTTACCCGAGTCAATTTGCACGTGGCTTGAAAAGGTTCACCTACACCCTCCCTTCATAGTTTAATGCATCAGGAACTTATCCATATGTTTTCCTGCTTTTTAAAAGCAGATATCCTTATTTCCCCTCCCCATGAGACATCATTAATGAAATACCAGTTAAAAATATCTTCTAAAGATTTAAATTACCACATTAGAGACTCTCCTCCTAGAATGAACAACAGAAAAGACACGTATTAATTACGTGAGTTATGAAAACAGATCAAACCACTATAAGGAAAAAAACATTTCCTTCCTCACCAAAAAACATATTTTCCTGTAAATGTGTTTATTCAGAGATGCAAATATTCTAATACATTTTTTCCAAAGGTTAAAAAGGTAACATGTGCTCATTTTTGATTTTTCTGTTCCAAACCAGTAGCAGTCCAAATCTGTTCCAAAGGAAAGGGTGACGTTCAGCAGTAGTTTAATGAATTGTTTTGACTGAGTGAAATACACCATGTCCACTCCTAGTAATGAGACACTTGGCAGAAAGTATCACATCACAGGAACAATAGCAGCAGACTGTCATTATGGGCCACAAAACACCGTCACCTCGGAGCAATCTCTCTTCAAACAATGGAGGGGAAGATCATGTAACATTTCCACTTGGCCAACTGCATGCGCAGTTGGTGCTGGCGGGTGCCTTGGCCTGTAACATTTTCAGTTTATAAGCATTTTCATGATAGTAAAAGGTTTATAAATATTCTCATTTGCTGTTTTTTTTTTAACACACCTTTGCTAGTTAGATGTAAAGCTCATGTTGTTTTCTGACTTACAGAGATGTTTTATTAAAACCCAAATGTTTTAGCATAAAATACACTATCATCACAGCATCAGGTTTTGAAGATGACATGTCTACTCGTGTAATATTTTAATTAGATTTGGTGTGAAATAGGCAGAAAATCAGTTGGGGTTTATGGCTGTATCCTATGTTGCTATAATTACCACTCTCTGCTCCTGGAACAGCCCTACACATATATGATCTGATGTTTAAGAGAACATGACAGAGGAGAAGTGGAAAGGAAAATGGCAAATAGGCATCTATAAATAAAAACCTGGTTAGAGACATCATGTCATGCTCAGCACTAAAATGAACGGCGATGAGACACAACAGGTGAGAAAAGGAAGGGACAGAAAGTGCAGAGCAGGAAGACCGAGCCGTGGGAGATCATGGTGAGATGTGACTGAATGTGTACATGCAAAAGTTCTAACTTTATCCTCAGATCCTTTGCAACAGCACTGCAAGGATCTTGCTGTATTTTCCCTTGGAAGGGATCACAAGAAATGGAAGAATTGCCATCAGGACACAGAGGCACAAAAAAGGCCCAGCATCACACACTACTTAAACTGAAGGCCTCAAGAAAACTGGAGATCCTTACACAAACAAGTTATTTTTGTCAGCACTGTACTTGTGACTTAGAAAGCACGAGTTCTAATACAGCCACTGAACCTCAAGACCATTTTCAAGTTTGTTTTTCTCTTTTAAATACAAACTGCACGTCTCAGAATAGGATAATGAACTGGCACATGTTACGTAAATAGTATATCTGCCAGGGATTGAAGTGTTTCCATTCATACCTGTTGTGCCATACCTTAGAAAAGCAAATCTATACAGCTATTCTAGACAAATGCAATTAAATAAGCGCAAATTAGTTTATCCTTTTCCTACCTCAATGGCAAAAAGCATCTTTTCAGACAATTATTTTTCTACATGCATTGTATAAAATAATTTTAAAATAAAAAATACTAATCTGAAAGTAGACATATTTTAATTAAAAATATGCTTTGTTGCTCAGTTGAATGTATTATTCAATTTCATATATGGGAAACACTGTAACCTATAGTTCTTATCTGGATAATACCTCAAAATGTGCTAAAAGTACATCCTGTGAGGAAATGTATCACCTATCACTCATGTTTCTCAAAAGTACCAAAAAGCAGCTCAAGGCCATAGCTAAAAAAGTATGGGTTAGGGCAGAGACTGAAATACCCCAAAATCAAGGCATGAAAATGGACAGAAAAAAAGCATTACTTAATCAACAGGTAGAGACTTTTCAAGCAACCTCTCTACAAAGTAAAAGCGACAGCATTTAATTCAGTGCTTGTGTTTTAAGATGTTTATTTTTGAACAGTGAGTACTTTGTGTATACACGTATAGCCAGTTTTATACCTGTTTTCATTCACTTATTTATGACTCACCCCTAAGCAGAGATTACAAAACAGGGAAGGGACGTGCACAGGTCTTGGGAAGCAGCAGCGTCCCAGACCGTGGAAGTGCAGTCATCTATTACCTGGGGACAAATCCTGCAGGTTTCCCCACACGAGAGAGGTCCTGGTAGAGGGAAGGTCTGCAGGCATTGCACACAGGGCACCACAAGCTGCCCTGCTGGTAGTTTTGCTCTCCTCCCTATACCTCGCAGACTTGCCTTTTGTAGCTAGTTTTCCTCTTTGTAGTTGTTAATCACACAATATGATTATTATCACCACCAGCACAATTGGCCATTAATCATATTCTGGAACAGGCTGGGCCGAGCAGCAGCATCAGGGCTGGACAGAAACTTTCTAACGTGATTGTACAAAGGAAGCTAATGGGCAACAACACAAGCAGTGCTGGCTAAATGGATTCCTGGTGCAAATCCATTATGGTCAGTAAAATTATTTCTAGGCTGAATATGGCTCAGGATGCTTATTGATTACCGAAGAAAATTCGCACACTGAATATTTTATTTATTAAGTTTCTTATGTATACAGCTATTAAGATCAATGCTGGAATAATAGTAAAATTCCACTTTCATTCAAGTATCTCCTGATGTTTTGTGTGTTGCTAGTACTACTTAAAGCTCAACCAAAATCTCACAATGATTACTTTAAACTACTAATTAACAGTTAGTGGAAACACCCAGAATATTAGCACTAATATTAGTATTAATTTTAACAGATACAGAGACAGCAACATTAACAGAGTAGCCCAAATTACAGACCTGAATCTCATGGTCAGTAGTCACCTAAAATATAAAACACCAAGATGGCTTCCAAATAAAATCTTAGGGCACTTGCTATGTAAGTATCAGACAAGAGACAACAGATGGACTCAGACAGAGAAAGGGGGGGCATACAAGGAAAGAGGAGACAATGTTGGCCAGCACTAAGGGAACGTCGTATCTGCACAGCAGCTGCCCGCCTGCCTTATTTCCTGAAGGAACAAAGTTAGGCTGCCAGTGCCAGTTTTACTCAGTAGTGTATGACTGCCTACAGTCAGTAGTTGGGCTTTTTCTCCTGAAAGACAAAAAGGTGTGTATCACGTAAAGCCCAATAAATATAACACGAGTCTCATGGAAATCTTCAAAAAGTGCTTCAGTGACTTAGGTCAGATCGAGATTTTACTCAGGTGTTTTGTCATTTCTTCAAGTACTATTTACACATCCCCTCAAAGGTGAGTACTTGGAGACCAAAATTTACTGAGAAAAATATTTAAAAAAAAAAAAACCAAAAACCTAATGTGGTTCCATTCATCATTACGCACCATAAAGACATGGAAATCAGCTTTTTATAGCCTGGCATGATGATAGCTATTTACTCCTGAACTTAAAGGCAGTATAAATATTTTTGTTTTAACACATGAAATGTAACTTTCACTCATCAACCATTCTTTACCCTTTAAACGCATTTCTCCAGCAGATGCAAATTCATGTATTATACTAGAAACTAATAACTATTTCACAGCAGGGTATGAGTAGCTTCTCATTCATTTTTTATTAAATAGTTGTATCTATTACATGTGTGAAAGATTACTTTAGATGCTTATATGAGGCTTTTAATTCAGAATAGCATTCCATTTAGCAGATGATACTGAAAAGCACTAGTTTAATTCAATAATTAACTTTCTCATGCTTCAATCCAAGCTCAAAATATTATCTTTAATTAAAAATACAATAGGAAATTGCCTAGTTATCTAGTTCTTTAACAGTGTACTTCTTAGCATAAGGCACTTAAAACTAATTTAATCACTGCCTGTAGTCTTTACACTAAGTCCTACTTAAAAACGAGCTGGTTAACTCATGTCCCTTAACTGTTTTGCTTTATATACCCAGGTAAAAAACTCAGCTCCAGCTTTATTTGTGATCAGTGATGGAGCATCTGCTTTGCAGAAACCTGGTTATTTACCTTTTCCCCCCTTCATTTCAGCGTGTCTCGTACCTTGCAATAGTAGCCTCAGAAATGCCTTCTGGGCCAGCAGACTCAGTTCTGTCATTTCCAGCATCACCTGCATTTACATTATTTACAATGACTTTACATTACCTTTTGTACTTTATTACCCTCACTAAGTGACTGTGGAATCAAACTTACTCATTAAAACCACTTTGGCAAAGCTCCCTTCTGAATCATACTTTTCATTTGGTTTCCTTTCAGAGTATTATTTTTTAAAGCTTGATGTTTATTAGACAAACAATAACAAAGCTGCAAGGCCTCCAAAGTGATTTATTTTTGAGACCTCTTTCTAACCTTTTAATTTGAACCTTAATTTGGAATTAGTTTAACATGAGAAAGGGAAATCTACTTTTCACTTTAATCCTAAATCAATATTAGCTCAGAGAATTATTTTATTTGAGCTAGAGAGCATATATTTTATCATTAAAAGTAATTTTTTGCAGGAATATATCTAATGCTGCTTAAAAATAATTAATTTCCACAAATCACAATGAGATTCCATGGGTTTTTTTTCCCAAACACCTTAAAATAATTTTGTCTCTCTGTAGTCCTTCTCTGTATACTGTTCTTGCTTAATTGATGCTAATTGGTACATAGAAATAAGGTTAAGAAGTAACACATCCCCTAAAATGTTTGCCTTGACATGTGTAGAAAGATTCTTCTAGCTGAGACACATCAAATGAGCCTGCAGAAGTAATGGAGCTGAAGTGCATTGGAAAGAAAACATGATTTAAATGCAACAGTCTGATTACACTGCAACTTGTTGACATTATTTATTGCAAATATCTACAAAATCACTGCACTTTCAGAAATCCTTCCCATTTAGTCGTGTCAGTCTTTCTTAATAGAAAACCAGGTTTAATCAGTATTTCCCAGGAAAAAAAACATGGTAAATACTGCGAAACTTGCTGAAGCTGATCTACGTGTTAATCAAAATAAAACTATGAATAGTTTAGCCTCTAGGAAAACCTTACAAATATAATCCCATCCCTGGCACTGAGAATGTTGCACTTACAGCAAATTGTGTGGTTTGGTCTAAACCAACATAAAATAATTTTTAAAAAAGCTGTTTCCTCTTTCATTGACCGCCACTCCCCTATTATTAAAGGTCCTGAAATGAGTTTGTCTCCTGAGGCCAACTGGTCCATCCCATCCCACAGCAGGGAGTGCTGACTGACAAGGCATCTATACCAGTTTCTGCCCCAGGAGTGGTTCAGGAAAAGTGAGGTTGCTGCCAATCAAGATTTCACTCAATTATATGAAATGCTTCTTAGGAGGCTGGGAATGTGGGGAGCTGCAGCCCACCACCCTCTGGGACATAGGCAGAAAAGGAAGATACTCCTGCCCTGGAGCTTAAACTCTTTTTTATCTTCCTAGCAGGAAGTTTGTGGGTAGCAATTGTACCATTTTGCCAAAGACTTTTCAATGCTTTTCAGATTGTCCCCTCCAGTCATGGACTGAGAGGTGTCTGGTGGCAGATTTTGCAGTCACCTGCAGAATTTCCTCTCCCTGATGCCATTTCAATGCAGAGCTGAACCCTCCATGGATATGTCCACAGTAGCTGTGGTGTGGCTTTATGATGGTGATGGTCCAGCAACATGGCAGGACTGGAAATCAGCCAAAGAATCACACTGAAACTGTGGAAAAATCAGGTTATTCTTCTCTCCTTTCTAGTAAATTCACTTTCCAGTTAAGGGAAACCATAGTGCTCTGTAGTGGTCTGTGAGGAAGTATAAAATCAGCTGCAGTATCAGCAAAGTTTTGGTCTTCTTTGAATGAGATGATATTAAACTTTTTGTTTGTTTGTCTTTAACAGTTAGCTCTGCCAACACTGTAGAAATTTCACGCTGTTGAACTTCGTCACATTTAGTAATTTTTTGTCCTACATTTGGAACGCGCTTCTCCTGGGCTGTGTGATTATTTTTCCCCTTTCAGAGCCCTTCCTCCTGCACACACAAAAGTCCAGACCCTTCCCTGTCTCCTCGTGTGCCATAATTCCGACTGACTCTGGGAACGGAGGTTTCTGCGGTGCAGTTTTGTGCCTCTGCCATGACAGCCTCCAGCACTGGGGTGTGCCAGGGCACACACTGTACTCAGCCTGCCTTGCTGCTGGAATGGTCCCCGAGGGGGTTGTCAGACAGAAGCAAACTGGGATAGTTCTCATCTTTCACAGACACCAACCCAGCTCCTGTTTTCAGAATTGGAAGGCTGTAAAGGTACCATTTGATCATTTGCATTCCCCACCTTTCTCTTCCAGCTAGCATTCTGGTTTGTCTTCTCCTGCAGGTTTTAGAAGCAACTATGACATTCAATTGATTTTCTATTAAAGGGCATTGTATTCTCAGAGTTAAGTTGCTATTCTAATTCAGGTTTATTTTGGTTTAGTCTGGGGACGTGACAGAGGCTAACCCAATTCTCATTCATAGATAACGTTAGATGAATCGTAGATGAAAAGTTTCCTAAGTCATTCATGGTGAAACAGAATTTCAGATCTAATACCTTTTTATAGAAGAAACAATACTTATGTGACTACTGAACAAACATTTGCAGTAAGTTCTAACAAACTGCACTGCAGAAGGAGTAATGAAAACAGTCCCTGTTCTTCCAGGGTTTGTGCTACATGTACATATCAAACACGAAGCCTTGCCCTGACATGTACAAAGCATTGTACAACAGTAGAAAATCCCAGCGCTGATGAAACTCTGATTACCACCCACTGAAATGCCCAATTCCTCCCATTCCTGCTTGTATATTCCCCCGCCCCTACCATTTGGCTGAACCATCCTGAAGTTCTGCTTGTGGGTCTCTGTGTCCCTTGGGGGGGGGTGGTAAGAATTTTTATCTCTGGTAATTTCTTCTCTTTCTTTTCTTATTTATGAAGAACAGCACATTCTTTAGTTTAAAAAAAGTTTGAGACAGAGTGTGAGTTAAGGAGCACTAATTAGTAAAACGACTCCAACATATGCACTTTAAATTTTTCAAGGTTATGCTACACATTACCCAAAAAAAAAAAAAAATCTGGAGATCAACCAGCAAAGTTATTTTGTACTTGTGCCACTACAAAAACCTCATTTTACAGAAATAAAATCACAGTTTTGCAATGTAATAAAGAAGAAAAAAATATAAAGATAGCCCAGAAATCTCAACAACATATGCTTTTTATGAAGAGCATACTGCGGAAACCATCTCAACTCCATGAATAAGCATTTACTCATCCTTATTAGCAGACACATATGCCTACTTGTCCTGTAACTTAACATTGAAGGCCAAATTAAAAAGACGTAGTACATCATTTGCTGGACAGAAATTATCCATATAAAAAATTTATTATTCAAAAGACTCTTAAGAGGATGCCAACACTGATTTGAACTGACTCCAGGCGTTTCTCTGCTTATTATTTGGAAGGTTGTAAGTTAATTGAGTGGCACTTCCCTTTGACACAAAAAAAGGTATGTTGCAAAACTGAAATCAGAGTAATAAACCTTGACAGAAAGAAGACATTAATAGGAGCAACCAATGACAAAATAAACTGTAGATCTAAGCAATGGCTTATCAAACCTAAGAGGATTTGCCTAATTAATCCTGTGTTGCACAGCTATCCAGATTGCTTTTCTGTCCAATCCATATTGTTACTATTCATTACTTACTCTTAGCTTTCTAGAAACAAGTGCCCTATCATGTAACAAGCTAAACAGTATTACCTATTTTTGAACTGCTTTACTATACTACTCTGTAAGCAGTTGGCTAATGCACTGCAAAAATAGTTCCAGAGCTCCAAACTGTTTGGAATCAGTTTCTTTTTTAAATGACGAACCAAATGGTAACAGTGAGCATTAATTACTTGGAGAGCAGCATTTGAATTCAGAAGGGAACCTCTTTTTTAAAATAACTTGTGGAAATAAGAACTTTATGTCTGCATACTTCATGTTCAGTTTTGAGTTCACCGAAGAAAACATGCAGGCTAAACAAGAAGTGTATTGTCAAGGAAACCCAAATGGTTACAGTTTAAAGGCTCCTCTAATTGATAAATTTAAAATATCTGACAAAGAAGCTTCAGAATGTGGCAGGTGTGTGTCATGTATAGTTTTACTGTCTAAGTAAAGCAAACATATGAAGAGATTAAAAAAATAGATTAAGTGTTTTATAAGCTACTGCTAGCCTACACTAGCCAGCTGAAGGCTTTAAATAATTTAATCCCTTCAGCAACTGCCAGTCCCAACTGCAATACTGAAACAAGGTCTGAATTCAGTTTGAAACCCAACAGGTGCAGTCTAATACTGCTTCCTTAATTCAGCTACTGATCTATGTTTATGCTTGTGGAGGACAGCATATTCTTAAATCCACTATGGCATTAATTAAATTAGTCTAAGTGCCTCTTGTTTTATCCCATCTTCTACTATCAAATTTACCTCAGACAGTGCCCTGTTTCTTTCCCCTGCCCTCCAGAAATGCTCCTCATGCCAGATGGAAGACAAAGAGTTCTCAAAAAGCTTTTAAAATAGATTTTTCTTTATATTTAATTTATATAAAAACACAAAATAAACCAGGGAAACTGAACAATATAAAACATTTAATACTGGTTGTATAAGCTTGAATTTTAATATTTGGAAGTGGAAGGACATATAAAGCTAATGGCAAGCAAAGTCTCCAGTGACATATCACCACTTGTACTCAGTCTTTTCTTTGGATAACCCAGGCAATTTAAGTTGTACCTGATATGCATAAGCTGTTTCTCAATTTTATATGCTAATTATTTTTACCAACATTTGCTAGTAGCACAAACTAATGCATATTGCCAAAAATAATAATTCACTAGGCAAAAAAAAAAAAAAAAGAAAAAAAGCAGCATTACTGTGAAATCTCTACCTACAGTAACAAGGAGGGTCCCTCAGCTTCTCCCCTTTCTTTCAAATCATGGACAGTTTAACAAAGCACAGGGAAATGCTGCTTAGTATCCTTCCCAGAGAAGTTTAAAGACTAACCTATATTTTTCTCCACTCACAGGACACGAGAAGAGGAGAATTTCAACCACCTTACTCCTTTCACTCTGCCAACAGGGCTGGAAGATGAGACAATCCAAGGCACGACTTCCTTTCCCTTTCCTGCAGGCTGGGACATGCTCATACTTGGGATGCATACAGAGAGTTTAGTCTCTCAAGCAATTAAGCATCATGTTTGGCATATGCAAATGAGAGGATAGCATTACATTTTAACACAACCTTAATTCAGAATTTTTGGATGCTAAATTTGTAAGGCATTGAAGTAACACAGCCAGCTCAGACAGCAGATCGTAATTCAATGTCAATCAATCAAGCCTATAATATACCATGCAAGCGACATGCAGGCTTGTGAAAATTAAAACAGATTAAATGTGCACTAAAACAAAGTATTTTCTTAAACCTCAAGCTGCTCAAGGTAGTAATACCTACCTAAAAAATGCAAAGATTGTCATCCATAAAAAATGACTTGTGACTACAACAAAGAGTGAACTCTGGTGCATCAGCAGAGATTTGTCTTCCCAGTAATTCTATGAGCACATGAACAAACAGTACTCCTAAGTATATTAAAAGCATCTTTGAAATCAGATATATCATGATTATTTTCATAGTTTTGTGTATCTGGAATGCAACTTTTATTTACTAACCAACAACTAGTCTTTTGATTATGTGAAGTAATAGAGGCATTATCTATTCTCTGTTTTAAAACTAGGTGCATAATGTTGAGGTAACACGGGTTTATTAACATTTACAGTGTGTTCTCTGATCACAATTGTACTTCAAAGCACAAAATGAAAGAATTTGTGGAGCACAGAGCAACCCAAAGTGAATTCAGACCAAGTGAAATGGCACTACCACTTAGTTTGTACAAACCTGAAATTCAAAATTCAGGTTCAAAACTATCTATTCCAGGATTATGGCTTTTGAAAGAAGGAAAAGCCAGGAGGGGAGAAAATTTACAAAGGACATTGTAGGAAAGCTCAGTCAGTGAAAATTCTTGTATTCTATCAACAAATCCTATTTTAATTCAGAAATCCCTATATATCAAATAACTCACGATATTTAGGGTATATAATTTTATTACTGTAAAAATGTTTTTTACTTGAACAGTTTTTAGTCATGTGATTAATCACTGCCTAATAAATCCCAGCATAATCTTCTGGGATTAAGAGTTTGCAGAATCAGACCTTTGTAAAGTATTTCATAAATATTAAGCTCATTGATGTTCAAAAAAACCCCAATTTAAAACCCCATGGCATTGAAGGGTAAAATACTATAATACTTCGTGGAGTTTTGAGGGGAAAGTAGTGCTTTTATGAAGACATTCGCCCCCAGAGTCAGTTGGTATGAGAGCATGTGTGAAAGCTACCATGATATGGACCTTGAAACCAGAGCAGTCAGCCAGACATCCAGAAGACCTCAAAATAATAATAAATAGAGAGTTAAATTCCAGTCTTCATGTTTTTAAAGTTCACTTCTTTCTTTTTTAAAGCAACTGCTAAGACAAATCTCAATTAACTGAACATAATGTATTTTTCAAGAACAGCAAGAGTTATTAAAAAAAAAATAAATCAAAAAACAGTTGCACTGAAACTGAGAAGAGACTCCTGAGACCTGTCACATTTGGCACTGCAGCTTTGCCTTTCTATGCCTTGTAGAGATTTAAACGGGGAATAGTCTAGAAGAATGCCCAAGATACCAAGGGCATCTTGGTCCTCCTGTCCATTCCCTTTCTGGCAACATTTGTCCCCGGGTGTACATACACAGCTAGAGAAATCTTTGCATTATTTTTTGCTTACTTGCCCTGTGAAGGATTCATGATGCTCCAGGTAGCTCTTATACCACCTGATGCACAAGATCCAGGCAGAGTCTGGCCTTTCATTAGAAGCAGCATTCCAAATCCATTTCTGCTTTATTTTGTTATTGATTTGTCTGCACAAGAGTCCTGGTATAAGACAGAAAACAATACTACTCGCTGGAGGCAACCCCGATCCCAAAAGAGGCAGCCTAAGTTTTCCTCAAGGTTTTGCCAACGTCCAGCATTACTGACTGGCAATGTTTCTGCTATTCCATCCTGGGAAGACTCACAGAGAGTGAGCCAAGCTCTCCTGGCACAGCAATGTGGGCTCCCAGGAACGCTGCTTTGCCATACTGCACAATAATGGAGGTATCCTTTTCTTGCATCAGGATTATTTCATGAAAGTCACTGTTTTATCTACTTTGGAACTGCTCAATGGCACTAAGGTGCTTTGGCCTTCACTGTTCCTTGGGGGAGCGATAACTGGTCTATGCTCAGCCTTAACTTGGAAGGCTGGGAAGAGCCTGAGCAATTTAAGGTTACAGTGGTGGGAATGCCCTGCCCTCTGTTGTACTCTCTGTCTCTTCCACCAATATTTTGGACTGTAAAAATTTCAGTGGGAGCAGACCAGGCCTCTCTAGAGATTCCTGACTTTATGACAGATTTTTGCCACAAACCAAAGGGAGGCTCCAAATTGGCAAACAATGTTTGGCTTTGTACAGTGTCTTTTTCTCAAAACCGGCAAATAATGATTTAAACACATGCTCATGTATTTTAGCAGACAGAATTTGGCAGAGAAGCACACTGTGGAGAAATCCAGCCGTGCCCTGCTTGTGCCATTATGAACTTGATCGCTAGTTCTTTGAAGTGATAGTGAAGCCTCAAATGTCCTCTATACCTCTATGAAAACAGCACTCATTAAACAAGTTAATTAATAGCCTTGTTTTATGGACACTGAAAATAAGACTAGTAACTCCTTATTCTTTCTGGGTTTCATCATATGCCAATCTCCTCAGAATGACTGTCTTCATCTAGTCAAGGAAATGACAGATTTGTAACCTGCAGTTTCTTTTTCCACCCCCTCCAGAGGAGGAAAAGCTAATGTTAAAAT
Organism: Sclerurus mexicanus; assembly: GCA_013396755.1. Classification (NCBI taxonomy): domain Eukaryota; kingdom Metazoa; phylum Chordata; class Aves; order Passeriformes; family Furnariidae; genus Sclerurus; species Sclerurus mexicanus. The sequence goes on from VWZF01002123.1 coordinate 637,521, forward strand.
AATACCTCTTGCACTTGCAAGAAAAAAGTGGTCTGCTTTGTGTTAGTTCCTTGTTACTGTGAGAATTAATTCCAAGAGCAAGCAGCAGCCCCTCTGTTGTCAAGTGACTGTAAGTGATATGCAGTAAGTGATACACAGAACATAAGTAGTGGTCTAAAGCCAGAACACCCAGAACTGTTACTGCAAGGAAAGGTATTATACCAAAGATGAGCCTAAGCTGTGCAACACTGCATGGTAACGTGGCTCTGGGGCCTCTGACTCCTAGTCCCCGTTTACAGAGGCATGATGCAGTACACCCAGGATGTGGATTTGCTCATTGGACTTTCTTTGGGAACGATGTATCACTGATTTTCTGATCTAACCCTTCCCATAAGAAATGCTTACAGTTTCCTCTCGCCACAGCACAGCTCCCCTGGTAGTTACCGCGCATCCAATTTCCAGCAGCTGACTAGTGTGACACCCACTCCATATGACACGGGTGACCCCTGTGAGTCCCATCACACAGCTCTGGTGAGTGCCCTGCTCGCAGTCCAGCCAAGCTCACCCACCACACAGCCAGCAGCAGAGCCCTGCTAAGAAACAAGAACAACCAGAGGACTCCTCCAAAGAAGTTTTGGTCACTTGCAAAGTGTGGCAAAGGAAGACTTCAAGTACTTAAAATGTAATTTCATAAGTATCCTTACTATTCTTAGTACTTAGGACTATTATTCATCCTTTTCCCTCAAGCTCATTTTCTAATTTTCCCTCTTCAGCATTCGTACTCAATTCTATTTCAAGTTGTGTGTGTAGGGTTTTAATTATCTTCTATTTTGGGGTATTAAAAGATTCTGAATCATCCCACCTTCTGGGAGATTACTAAATCCAGTGATTATCAACAAAAACGCTGCTGAATGCCTATTATCCGTGTTAATTTTTCAATTAAAAAATATGTTGGAGCCATCAGCAGGACACTTCCATTTCATGGTTGAAGGGAACAAAAAAAATCTTGCAAAATTGCTCTAAAGCAATTATTTTAAAACTTGTTTTTCAGAGCGAATCTTTCTGGGGTCCCCACGTGCTGGTACAATAAAACCAGTGCATAGAGATCAATGGATGGGGCAGCCCATGCAGAAAACATGCACTGGATGCAGAGCCTGCTCTTGGACACCCCATGAAGATAAAGCCCTAATTGGCACTTTTTCTTTCCTGAGTAGAATACATTTTGTTTCTGCCTAAACTTTGCAGACACATGGATGCTGCCACACGTGTTAGTACCTGGAAACTCTTCTGGTTTCAGTATTTTAAGAATACATTTATGATCAGGAAGGTAATTTTCGGCCTAATCAACCAGAAGTTGATGATACCATCAGCAGTTCAGAGTCTTCAGAGTGATTTCTTCTCTTTCTAGCAGTTTCTAGTACTTCAACCTTTGTTTTTCTTAAACTTTTAAATCTTGATTTTGCAATTGTGTCTCTGTGCTATCTTATCATCTGGATACAGTCTGAAATGAGTTGCCTGACTAAGCTGGCAAGGAAACCAGCAGCAGGTGGAAAAGTAGCCTGGGATGGAGTCCTTTCCCAAAAGGTATTTACACCAGTCAAAGTCCTCACTGAAATGTGTGTCCTCCCAGGTCTGTCAAGCTGGTCTTAAATTCAGAGAAGCCCTTATATTTAATCACCAGGGTAAAAGAAGCTACTCCAAAACTCCTCTAAATCCTACCAACAAAAACCTAGGTGCATTTCAAAGGAACCTTTCATTTCTGGGATCTGTTTGTGGCACCTGTGGAACAAGAGTTAGGCAACATAGAGTAGCTTGCCAAAACAAGTAATTCTGAAATTATCCAACCCAACAAGCGCCACTGCATGAAGATCTCACATTACCTGTCTGAGGTTGCCATTATCAGAAAATTTAGCCATTACAAATGAAGATGGTCTAGAATGCAGGAAGTGAGCAGAACATCACTCTAGAGGTTCGTCAGTATTAGGCAACAACTTGCAAGGCTTGCCTGCCTTTTGTACTTTCACAAAGATTTTCAAGAGCACTTTAAAATGGAAGCCACCTTAGAACAGCACCTACAGATACTCTGCTTCAAGGAAAGATAGGAGCAAATAGTTTTTTTCCAAGAGATGGCATATGCAGGAAGCCTGTTAGTGCCTTGTAATTCCAGTTACAGTCTCTGCCCACCCCAGCAGCAAAGGCAACATGGATGGTAACACGGGAAACTGAGCAGATAAATGGGAGTCAGCTGTGCGTGATGCAAATGAATGGGTCAGGATCACCATGAAAGGGTCCTGTCATACATATTTGTATACATATTTTTATATGTACACATATAAATATACACACATGATTTAAAATATGAAGCAAGGAAGAATATATAAACATCAGACTTTCTATTTTCAGGTGCATTAGCATCTGCTATACAGGCATGAAAAGCCAAAAAGGTTAGACAAATGCCTATATGCAACTTGTGACTTCATATGAGAGAACTGTGTCTGCTGCCTGTCTCTAGGGTCTGTTCTTTCGTTTGGGGCTAACTGAAAAGGTTCCTGCTTCCCATCTATTTCCAGCCAAATGTAAAAGCTGTGACTCCAGCAGACCCCTCCAACTACCACAGCCACACTTGTTTAGAACAACGTGGTCTTGAATCTTTCGTTGGGTCACTCCACACCTTTGTGTGGATGGCACAGACAAAACACTACTGCCCCATGGAGAAAGTTTGCTACATAAAATGGACAAATTACTCTTCCCAGGCCAACCTGGGAATTATTCTTCTCAACCTACAGTGTCAGGTTTGACAGAGAAGACAACTGCCATTTGGTAAATCCACCCACCTGTTAGCTTCACACAGGCTCAGGTCAGCTAATGAGCAGCATTTCTATTCTCCTATCCAAAGCAAAGCACAGAAAAGTAACATAAAATCAAAATATTTTAAAAGCCCATAAGTATTCTGTTGAAGTTACTATTTCCATCCCCATTTCCATCCTCAGTTGCTTAACTTAAAAAAAGGCAAATGTTAATGCAGGGCCACTGTGTATGTGCACGTAGATGCCTGACACACCCCGGTGACTTGTTTTTACAGGAGCTGCACAGTAGTCCTTGTGTTGCCTCAGTAACAACTCCTACACCAGGATACTTGAGGAAACCAGGGCACAGCTTAATGAGTACCATGGCACGTAGTCTGTGGTCCTAAAGCTACCTCAGTAGTGTCTGGGAGGAGCCTGTTTACTTCTTACCTTCACGTTTTCAAAGAGAACATGAAGTAGACTGCGTCACCCGTGACACATGTGCAAATCCCAGTGCTGTGCAGAGCCACGTAACACAGTTACTGGCACAAATTATCCCAGGGAAATGACAGGAGTACATGGATTGGGTTGGAGTCTTTCCCTAAATATCCTCTACCTTTGTTTTTGTTTGTTTGTTTGAACCCTGTCTGAATGCAATTTATGAAATGAAATGTTCTGCAAGGAGGAAAAGAAGAAATTAAACAAAGGGGGAAAAAGAAGTCTGAGCCTTGAGAGAGAATAGGGAAAATCCTGGATCCTGTAAGGAAAATATCCAGCTCAGTGCCCACAAGACTAGCGATGTTTTACAGTTCCCAAACGACATTCTGGATTCCATGTGCTGCCTTTGTAATGGAGTTAGCCTATAGTGAAGGAGAACTGGGGAGCTGCAAGCACATCACTGGTAGCAAAACCAGCAAGGAAAAAAGCAGGACAGATGCTTTATGAACAGCAGAGCTGGATGTGACAGGATTCTCAAAAGCTTGCAGGGAAAGTTTAGCAAGAAACCAAGTAAACAAGCTAATGTCTTCTCCTGGTTTTACCTTTTTACTCTTTGCAATTGGAATCTTATTCATAAAAGCTGTTTACTTTTCCCCTACTCAAACAGCCTAAAGCTGCCAGCCCAGTCTGGACTGATTGCTCTTTTTTTTTTAAACTCCTTTTTGCTTTTCTGGTCAGGAAACAGGCAGAAGATGCAGGCCAGAGAGCCAATTCAATAATGTTTTTGTGATTTTTTTCAAAGATATCCAGTTCCTAAAAGGATTTGAAGGGTCAATAGGTGTCAAAAACACAATTTGCTCTGGAACAACTACAGCACCTCTTCACATTTTTATAGTAATTGTTAGGGACAAGACATTATTCTTGCAATTAGGGGACAAATGCAACAGTCTACAGGACCTGACAGATCTGCAGAAAACAGCAGTGCACATGGAACGTGTTGGCCACCTCAAATGTGCCGTAACCCCACTTTGCAGCTGAAGCACTGCAAATCACAGCAAGTGATTCTTTAGAGCAGCTCACCAGCAAAATCTTTGTGAGCTTCACAATTAACTTCCCTAGGATCAGAATTCAATCCAAAGACAAAGGACAATCTAAGGAGAAGAAATAAATATCCAACGGTCAATACGAAATGACAGCCATGTGGAAAGAACAAACTCTTTTTCTTCCTTTAGTAATTGTGAGTCCAGGTCTGGCTGTCGTTTATCTTATAGTTTTATCCAAATTACACTTCAATTTTAAGCATTCATTATTCCTTAGAGATGGACTTGATGATAAATTTCAGTGCTGGCTCAAGGGTGCCTATGATCTGAAGGGAGTGATCCCTTCTTTACAGACAGAGAGGCTTTGACACAGTGAAGATTTTAGCTTTGTATCTCACACTTTTTTATTTACAAAATTGGGTAAAGAGAAAGGAAAGAAGGGCTATTATACTGTCCTTACTCTATCGTTCCTCAGGCTCCTGGTATTTGCTTCAGTCTGTGGCAGGTTTGATTCTTATACATTTTGACACTGGACTTGAACTATGGGTTTAGACATTTTTTTCAGTCTGTGTCCTTTTCTAATAGAAGCCAACTGTATTAGTCCTTGGAAAGAACTACACAGAAGGCCAACTAATGAGATCTTCTCTTTATCCCCCGTAAAAAATCTGGACTACACCTAAAAAGGATATTCTATAGTTACTCAGAGGTATTGGTCACAAAACAGTAACACAAACCTTTCTTTGAATTTTATGATTTTACAAGTGCCTAAAGTATTCCCTTACCTCTTAGTCTCATAATGCAATGGGAAAATGTATTTATTCAAAATCTTTCTAAAATACACAACAATTTAATTTAATTGAATCTTATTTATTCAGATAATCGTTAGGAATAATATTTTTTTCTGAATTCACAAAAATAAAACACAAAATAGTTTCTCTCAGAATAGTTGCTTGTTTCTCATTCCTCTTTCTTACATTACTGGAATTTCTCAGTCATTTGTTGTTCTCTGTCACTCAGATGTTTTACTGAAATAGATGGCAATGCTACCAGAAAGCTCTGTCAGATGGCTCTCAGACAACACACTATATCACCTTAAATGTATGTAGCTCATGTCCCACATTTGGCAACAATTTGGTTCGTTTTCTGGAACCTTATGTCAAGTACACAAAATACGAGAAAAACGCACAAGCAATGCCCTGAGTATACAGAAACAGGACTATCAACCAAATAGCTCCTAAGGCCCATCTTAACTGAAATGTATTTTAATAAGAAGAACTATTTTAAGCTCATTTAGAAAAAAAACCCCAGCATTTCCTGAAATTGCCTTTTCACCCAGATACCTCACATGTCGGTTTTATAAATGCCTTTCTTTATGTTGTTACCATCGTGTGCTGTGTATCCTCCTTCCTAATGAATTAAAAACAAACATCAGAAGAAATGAAATTCAGATGAGAAAGAGAAACTGAAGTTGTTTCCTCAAATTTATATACGCATGTGGATACAGGCATTTTAAAAAGCTGTATAGACACTTAAAATGTATATAATCTAATAGTTCTCTCAGTGGTTCTGTGTGAGCACTAGTGACAGCTGCTCCAACTTTTTAAGTACAAAGGATAAGAAAAGCCTTAACAGTTTTTAATCCACAGTTTTCTTCCGAGGCATTTAAAAAGCTGAGTAAATACGGTTTTGAAATCGATCAGGATTGTAAGGGTCATTTACCACCGTATGTAAAACAGTGGCATTTCTTCATTACTGGTATTAACTTATATTTCTCACAGTTTTATGGTGCATACAGCAGCGCTTTCCCTCTAGAGACTCGAATATTTTGGAAAAGAAAAGAGATGTAATGATTTAGCACATAGTTTAGGTGTGGTTCTTTAACCCTGGTAACTAGTATAGAGAGATACCTTCTGCAAGGAAAAAAAAAAAAGGTCATGAATTTATCAACATATGAATTCTCAAAGCAAACCTGAAAAGGAGAGCAGCAAAGGAAGGAATAGGATTCATCACGAAAACCAGCAGATAATTGTAGCAAAAACACATTATAAAGATGAGTCATCCAGCAAAGGATGAAACAAAAAGCAAAGTGTTAAGACAGAGATATCGCTGAAAAAAGCACATTGAACTAGATAACATACACACAGCATTAAGTCCTTTAAGTACTCTAACACAACCCGCCAAACCTGCCGTCTTTCAGTTTCTAAACACAATTACATCCTTTGATGAGCAAATAACACTATTACGTGCCATCCTTCACTCTATCCCATATGCACAGTCATCAGTTCGCTTATCATACTCCCTTAACACTGTCTTTACTGTCTGAACCAAGAGGTAAATTATTACCACATGCTTTTCAACAACACTTGGGCAGCCCTCCACAACACCGTGCCACTGCTGCTGGTTTCCACACTGCTGCCATGCCCTCCATCTCAGCAGCACGGAGACAAACAGGGCAGCCTGGCTCTGTATTCCAGGAACCAGGCTGCTCATCCAGGACCACGGCATATTGTTATTTCTTGAGTGCACCCTAAAGAAATGAAGGAAATAACTTCTCTGTTCGTCTTGGGATCGTGGAATACAGGAGGCTCCTAAAAGGAATTTTTTAACAGCAACGAAGTTATCACGTAGAAATTAATGCTGTTGTGCCTAATTGCTAAGCTGGAGACCTGTTGCTCTCTAGGCACGCAGCATTTCTGCGAGGAGGCAGCAGCGGGAGTCTCAGAAGCTGTTTTAGAGCTGAAGTCCCAAAAAGCATCACCGCAGCTTTGTCAGACTGCATTGATACAGCCCCAGGGGCCCCACTGGTTCTGTCCTGCCAGAGCAGTGGGGATGGCCCCGCGCAGGGCCAGGAGCTGGACTCGATGATCCCTGCGGATCCCTCCCAACTCGGCCTAAACCGGGATTCTGTGATTCCAAAGGATCTCTCTCACTCGGGAACACGAGCACACACTGCAGAAAGCACGTTTTGATGCCTGACCCACAGCGGGTCCAGAGCTTTCCACAGCGCATTCAGCTCTGTGAGGAAGTGCCCAGCATCCAAACACCCGCCCACGGGCATGTTTCTACGATTCTGCGAAACAATTACTGCTAACTTGTTTCCAATCTCCCGGCGATATGTTTGTAACTGGGGAAGCTACACTTGTTGCAATGGGCGCTTGGATTTACAAGGTAATTAGTGCTGACAGTTCCCAAACCTACCATCCCGTCGGAGTGCGTGGCACTTCCGAACTGTGCTGGGAGACATACACCCTTCTGTGCTCAGGATTTCTAATAAATTACACAAATACAAAGGAAAGCTGCGGGATTCATTCACTTTCGACCAAATTTGCATTGAAAAACCTGTTTTTCATATAGTAGAATGGATGCCTCTGATACACTGCAGCTCTAGTTTTTTGCTTCAAGGAACAAAACCAAGACAAATGACTGCAAGAAGAGTGACAACAGAAAGTCTGAATCATGAGAAATAAATACACATAATTTCTGATCAAAGAGCAAACAAATATACTAAAAATCCACAGCACACGCATTTTTCTGTTAAATCACTGAAGAACCATTAAATTTTGTGCCATTTTACACATACGTACACACATATGCAACTAAAACTATAGTAGTACGTGATGATAGAATGGTTTTGGGTTGGAAAGGACCTTAAAAATTACTTAGTTCCAAACCCCCTGCCGTGGACAGGGATATGGCAAGACCTGCTTTATTGCTCGTCTTGTAGTTCACCATTGAAGGTTTAACTGCTTTGCTGTATGCAATAGCAATTGACAAACAGTATGTGATACTCTGTACTATAAACAGAGAGGAACTGTCCCCAGGAATTGTCCCCAGCCAGTCTTTGGAAAGTTACTACTTGGAACAAGAACTAATATATAAGCAGGACATTCCCTTTTCTGCCTCGTTGCCCTCTGTATGATAATAAAATGAAATGACCATTCCGGAAGAAGTACTCATTCATATATTATTATTTAAAAACTGTGATAAGAACACAAGGAAAAAAATAACAACTGCACGAATGTAACATGAAATGAACTGCAATGCAAGATTTAAATACAATCAATATGTAATTAGAGCTGCCTAGAAGAGGCAATACTTTTCAGACTGTTGACCTGAAGGGTACTTTTTCTTATGTTTAGGCTGAGACATTTCCCTTAAACGAGATTTCAAAGTGCAGTGTTATACTATTTCAGAAATACAACAACAAAGCAAATCCTACCGTAGCATATGGTGATTGAGCTGAGGTATCGAGACAGGTTCAAATGCAGTAACTTCACTGCTAACTACAAGCTTAGCTAATAAAGAGAACATAGAAGCACTTCCTTGGCTGTCTCCCTATTAATTTACTAAAAAATAGCACACAAGATCACTTTTAATCACTGGTTTTACTAGAGAACAGAGCCCTGTTAACAGCAGCCCAGCTTCTTATGGAAAAGGACCCCAGAACTGCAGTTAACACCAAGCATAAATTTAACTGTCTGCTTGTCTGGTAGGATCACCATGGTATCCAGATGCTTTCTAGATAAACATGAAAACACGATCAAAGTGCATGCAATCTGTCAAGGTAAATTTACACAGGGGTAAACTCCTCGGGAGCTGTGATTTCAAGGGCAGCATGCAGGTCTAAGTCTGGGTAACCACCAGTACCTAATCCAGAAGACTTGCACAGAGGTCAGAAACATTAGTTATTTCTTCAAAATAAACTTTGATAACCATAAGCTCTGACAATGGTTTCACTGAAGACAGAAGCATAGCTTAAGGTGGGACACACCGGACAGTTACAATGGATTTTGAAGGTCAACTAAGGCAAGGAATATTTTGTGGATCAAGCTGTTCACCACGAATGTGGGAGTAGGGGTGATTGTTATTCCAGCACCAGGACGGTACTGGTACTTCCAAGATTTGTAACTCAAGCTTGCCCAAAATAAGGAGAGTGAGACAACCCCGAACTTTGATTTCTTTCACATTGCATCTAGGTTTCTGAGAGCTTGCGATGCACTTGAATCGCACAAACAAGCTTTGTTTCATAATAGAAGGAAACAAACTTAGAAGAAAGATTGATTGATTCTTATGTAAACCCTTGTTTCCTGGAGCTGAGCTTTCAAGCAAAACATCAAATACTATAGTTGCATAGCAACCTCCCCACCCCCAGTACAGGTGGACCGGTTGGCCAGTTCCACCTTTCCTGTTTCTCCAGGCTGCACAAACACAGTGCTTGAATAGGTAGGATTTATGTCAGCAGGGTGAACTTCCTAGTTTGTGGACAACTTGTACTTAAGAGAAGAAGAGTCCTACCCAAAACAGCCTCAGGTGGAAAGCTGTGATGTTCTGTGTTTATGTATTCCAGCATATTATGAAAATGAATAGCATCTAATGTCTTATAAACTTACTTTTACACCCTCATCTTATGATGATTGGATTACTCAGCTAAGTAGAAGGCATTTGAGTGCAAGCAACACTATGCTTAGTCAATTTTTATTTGTTGTTAATCACTAATATTTTTGGAAGCACTATAGTATTATATCTGATAATCACAACTAATCCTAAATTCTGTATCACTGACTCTAAGTGAGAAATAACAGCCATCAACACTATATTTTTTAATAGGCTTTGTCCATGTCTTTACAATCAGAGTAAGCATACACTAGGAAACAGCTGAGGCTGAATACTGGTATGCAAAAGCATAACACCAATTACAAGTAAGTATGTTCTGCCCCACCTCTATTTGTTCTCCCTTTTATTTGTTGGATGACTGCTATGCTAAATACTGGTAAATTCCCTCTTTGATTTCCAATCATCCTTTGATGCCTCTGTGTTCCTTCCATATGCTTCTACTTTCTGCCCTTCTTATTAGCTGCTCATACCCTTAAAACCCAAACCGCACGTGACTTTTTCTAAATTAAGGTAAAGTTAAAACACTTCAAAAATGACTCATCTTCGCAAGCTGTGACTCAACAGCAGGATTCACAGAAAGGCACTTCTGGTGTCCAAGAGTAATGTGGCAGGGAAAAGCCCTGTAACAGACATAAAAAGAGCTAAGCTAGCGCCGTGCCATTTTCCCTGTTGGGCGGCTGCCAGGTACGTGCTCCTTGCCCAAGCTCCGCTTCCAGCCGCGCCGAGCAGTGTTCGGGGTTTGTCTGCCACCTCCCGGGTGACTCACGGCGCTGGGGACAGGCACAAGCCGCAGGGGCGGATGTAGCCATGGTAGTGGTCATTAAACACGTTTTAACGACTTCAAAAATACTCAGGTTACAAAGTCAGAACCTCAAAAATTAGGGAACGCTGCCATCAGTGAACTGCGTTGCTATTTGGATACGTTACCTCATCTTTCTCCCTCCCGCTGCGAGGCTGGATTTGGACTCCACTTAATCCAGTACACAAACAAACAGCATTTTCCAGTTGGGGGTTTTTGTCGTTGTTGCTGTTGGTTTGGGGTTTTTGGTCTGAGTGGGGATTTTTCGTTTGGTTCGGTTTAGGATTTTTTTTTTGTTGTTTTTCTCCTGTGCGTTGTTCGGGGTTGGGTTTTTTTACCTTTGTTGTGTAATTTGAAGTTTTCTGGATTTCTTTTCTGTTTCTGCCTAGAAATTCAGAGCTGGTGGATGTTAGTCTCTCTGGGATTTTCAGACCACTGGACACTGTTGCAGCCTGGCAGTGGGCATGAAGGGATGCAATGGAAATGGCTGCTGGACACAGAGAACTGAGCTGCACACAGAATATACACCCAAGGCATTCCGGACATGTTACACTCACTGAATGTACACTATAAAGGTTACACCCATAAATATCTGCCCACAAATATTAAGGAAAAACCCCAATGTAACCTTGCCTCAGAAAATAGCCACTTGTTGCCTTAAACAACTTATAGCCCTATGTTCACTGCTTATTGTTTCATCCTTAAAATACCGCTCTGAACAGGGAGATCCAGCTTCAGATTCCATTTCATTGTGGTAAATTTTCCAGAGAATCCTCAAGGTGATATAACTAAACACTGATGAATACTAATACTGATCCATAACAGCAAGTAGTGCTATAGAAAGGCAACAACTAGTTACAGTGGGAAAGAATAACGCAGTGAAAACAGAACACGATTTATAAAAAGCTTTTTTGGTTGACGTGGATTATTTATACTTTTCTTGGAAAGATGAAAAGCTGCTTACAAAAAATAAACAAGGCAATACTGTATTAAATAGCATTAAATGATAGGCAATTCAAGCAAATGAATTATGTTGAGGAGGCTAGAATTCAATCCAGAATTTTAACATCTAATTACACTATTAAAATACATTACTCCAACTATGTAGTCTGCTGTAATTATTTTCTACTAATCACCCTAGTTATTCAGTAATCCACTCACCTTTTTCTGCTTATATACCAAATTTCTAAACTAAATTCAATCCTTAAATAAACTAATTCTAAGACCTGACAAATTTGTCTCTGTTCTCCTCAAAAGAAACTTACTTTCACAGCATTGCATTTACCAATGCACACCACTGATTCCCTTCTTTTTGATTTCATAACAGACTGATCATGAAGCCCCAGTCACTGGACAGTAGGGGACACAGCAATCCATCCTTTGCTATTGTTGTCATAACTAAGGTTTCTGTTCCTGTAACCTGGACATCTTTCATGATACATGACCCTCTCTGCATTTTCCATACTGTAAACCCCTACTGGCATGACAAACACCCAGTGACAAGCACTGCAGATACTGGAAGCTGGAACAGTGTACTGTATTTGCTCTGATGCCTTTCTTGCACGGACTGCCTGCAGCAGCCTCTGACTGAGTCTCAGGTACGGAGCAAGTGGCTCAACATTTCAATCTACTTCAGCACAGCAAATCATGTGTTTAGGGCAAAACCAGGCTCCCTGTAGTGCTGTGCTATATGTGACGTGGTGATCAGAGCGTATTTCAGAGAGTATCACTCAGGCAACTGATCTGATGCCACAGCCCCTCCCAGTCACATACCCACTCAAATAGTTTCAGACACTGACATTCCTGTCAGCTGAAAGGTCCTTACAGGATACAGATTTCAGCTGAGCACTACTGCCTTCTCCTCCTGACCACACAAGTCCCCCCAGCTGCTTCTCTCACTCCTCACTACACACTCCAGCCCAGGAAAACAAACTCAGCAAAGCTTGTTTGGGTTTTGTTTCCTCCCTTGTCCTTGCCAGTGATGCGCCCACTTAGTGAGACACACCTCACTCCCAGCCAGTGGACCTCAAACTGGGAGCAAAACCAGTTTTGGCAGAAGGATGAATTTAATTCTTAGTTATGGCCTATGGCAATATAAGTTTAGAGTGCCTTCTTTTTTTAGTTCACAGAATTCCCATCATGTTGTCAGTTTAAAAATCCAAAAAGCCTGATTATGGGTTCTATAGGGGACTCAGGTACTGCAGAACTCTCAGCTGAGGAAACAACCATCCCCCTGCCAAGAGCAAGACAGGATCTCTCAGTTTTCAGGTCGACAGATCTTCACCCTGTGCCTGCTGAAATCCACTCTGGAGGAGAGGTGACAGACCACAGCCTCCAACAGCATGGTGACACTGTGGGGAGGACAATCCCCAGCATCCTCTGCATTCAGGTAGCTTAAGATTCAGCACTCACACAGGGAAATGCATGTGACAGTTCAAATCTAAGAGCTGTAAACTTTCTCTCCAGCACTGAGCAAACATTACGCCCATGAGCGAGTCCTTTGGAAAAAAAGGCTGCCAACAATGTTTTTACAGAGTTGCACAAAACCTGCAATTTCATAACTAGTATGAAAAAATCATCTGTTGTGGCAGCTAAAATCACTTGGAAGACAGGCATGTCAGCTCTGCTTGATAATTACTGCCCCAACTCAGCTTCCTTTCAAGTTTGCTTCACTTACAGTTTGCCAAGATCTTGGCCTGGCAGCCTTTAAGGTTCAACACTTATTTAAGATCTCATTTTCTTCTACTTGCTTCTTTCTAAGTAACACATAATTTTTATTTATCTTTTTCCAAGCAGAAAATATATATAAGTACCACTGAACTGTAGGCACAGTGGTCTTCAATTCATGCCCGGTTTTGGATTTGTTTTTGATTTCTGCAGTATTCCCTCCCAGAGCAGTATAATCCACAAGAGTTTCCCTGTTAACTCATTGTTGCCAACAAGTTTCATGCCAATTACTGAGCTAAGCATGAATCACTAGAGCCCAGTATGTATTAACAATGTCCTCTCACTCTGATACCACAAAGCAGCAGGAAATTAAAGTGCAGCCTTTCTGAGCAGACAGGCCTGTAATCGTGTCCCCACTGCTCCAGTTACTCAGGGCTGGAAGCCTCCAGTGACTCCACTGGAGGTGACGCAGCTTCAGAAGGAAGGAAAGGATTTACAAATTCCCCATTCTAAAACAACTTCTGCGCCATGCAGGAGGAATTAGCAACTCAGTAGTTGTTGCAAGCTTAGCTGCTGCATCCCCATCATTTGCCATCCACGAGGAACCTCCAAATCAGCCCTGCCAAATGAACTTGCAGCACCACTAAACTCAAGCCAGGGAATTTCTGCATTAGGCCCAAATTTAAGTTACAGAGAGATAAAACTTGAGTTAAGCTAACCCTGCTCTATCTAAACTCTAAATTTTAAACCTTTTCAAACTTACTTTGAAACGTGACCTATCACTTACACAGCTTTTTAAAGTTATACTGCCCCTTCTGAGATTCACACCAAAGCACAAAAATCTTCATTATCACACAGGTGTGAAAAGGTTCACATTTAACTGCCAAACAAGGCAAGTTATTAGGGCTGGAGTGGCAAGGTACAATGTACCAGTAAGAATTTAAAATTTAATTTTCTTTCCTCTTAATTCCCTGCAACCAACGCATCAGAAGACCATGTCTTAGAGCTGCAGCTCCTTCACGCCATCACAGCAGGAAGGGAACAGGCACTAGCTGTATCTCCAGCAGCAGGGCCTTGCCCAAGGTCTGTCCCGTGGACGGAATTACAGATCTCAAGAACAACACCAGTTTGAGAGAGAACACATTGGTTTATTATTATGTAGGACAAAGGGCTGTATGAGGAAAGGCGCTAAAGTCTTAATGACATGTTAGTGACATCACTCATCACTAACTCATTCCATTAGGCAAGGTGCTGTTGGTGCTGTCATCTTCCAAAAACACCTTTATCATTCTATGAAACTGAAGGAGGCAACCCCAAAAACAGAAGCAGCTAAAATTAGAACCGGAATATACTTAGGGAAAAAAAAAACCTAGGGAAAAAAATCAACTAGGCCAGTGGGACAGCTGACACACTGTAGTCCTAGAATAACATACCTATTGTCTAATTAGAGGTTAGCATTGCTTTAAGCAATTACTTTGAAGGAATTGGTTCCTGGATGGGAAATGAAAAAACAATACACTGATGAATTAGAAAGGCAGGTTTTCAGGGAAAGAAATTGTATTTATTAAGTATTTTCAAAACTGAATCTGTTGTGATATGGAAGAAACAGGCCCTAAGAAACAACAAATCAGGCTCAGATCTCAAAATCATTGTTCTCTGAGAACAGGACAGCTTATCTATCACCACAGATTAATAGGCATGTTTGTATTTGAGTTTTGAATAATCAAAGTTCTGAGAAGAAAAATGTTACTGCACAGATGAACCAAGTTAAGTGTTTGCCATCTGCTCCCTTTTGCCTTTCCCAGGTGAAGCTTAAGGTTACATATTACGTTTTCCTTGTGTCCTCTTTCCACATATTTCTGTGGCTTAAGAAAGTGCCTTTTAAAAGATGAAGCAGAAGGGAACCCAGAGCACCAGAGCTGAGCTATTTGACGTATTTCTGCACAATTATTATTTCTATTACACAATTTTAAGAACACTTACACTGTTGCTGCGAAGGCAGCTAGGTCAGCTTTCACCTTGGGATTTGCCAAGCCTCCTCCAGTGATATTTTTTCCACACAGCACAGTTTGTCTGCAGTGACTGATGCCAAGCCCTTTTCTCATGGTCAGCCCGGCGATTATTTTGCAAATAAAATTAAGTGGGTTTAGGGGGGAGCTGCTTCCTGTGCCTTTGGCCTTTGGGACGGTGGCCTCTTCCATTGTGTTTTGAACGAGCATCTCTGGGGAGGTGGGGGGCACGGGAGGGGCG
>VWZF01002123.1:652891-782609 GCA_013396755.1 Sclerurus mexicanus
CGCGCGCCGCGATGACGCACTTCCGCCCGCCCGCCCGCGCGCGCCGCTCCCCGCCCCCGGGCCGGAGGTGCCGCCGCCATTTTGCCGCTCTGTCGCTGCCGGGCCCGGGCGCGGCGGCCGCGGCTGGAGCTGCGCTTAAAACAGACGGGGTGGGGGGTTGTGTGGTTTTAATTAACCCGCTCGGGGCCCCCCGCGCCCCTGCACGGCTTTAACGCGCCATGTCCGGAGAGGGAACCGCCGGCGACCAGGTGAGGAGGAGGGGGGGGAGCCGGGTGAGCGCAGCCGCGCCCTGAGGGGAGCGGGGCCCGGCCGGGGCTCCTCTGCCCTCCGTCCCCGGCCCTTTATCCCCTTCCCCCTGCCCGTCTGGGGTGCCCTGAGCCCCGAGAGGAGCCCCTGGGCCCGCACCGCCTCCCCGCGGAGCCCGCCGGGGACCCCGGCGAGCTCCGCGGCCTCGGACACGTTTGTCCGCGGTGTTAAAGCACAGAAGATCCGCACCCGCGTAGTTTGCGGCGCCTGGCGAAGCGAGCGCTTGTCGTTCGATGGGCAAGGCCTCGTTAACGGCACCTCTTTGCTACAGGATAAAGCGTTGTTTAAACACGCTGAAATTAGGGGAAAAAACATTTAAAGTGTTTGATTAGGAGTCTTTGTTGTGCGGCGTACATCCCCTTTGCCGTGAAAATAACCACAGTTTCAGCGGAGTTTGGTTTGGGACCGTGCCGCCTTATTTTACAGGGAGGTGCACTTAGAGTGTTGTGTGTGGTCTTATTTTATCTCATACTGCCGTGAGATATCTCCTGCTTACGGGCAGAATTTCTCCAAACTGGCCTTTTTTTTTTCTAGTAGCTGGGATTATGTTTAAAATCGGTGTCAGTTGGAGGGGTGGGGATGGAAGTTCCTGCCTGGGGAGTGATTGATAACACGGTCACATGTGGCCTTAGCGGCCATTGTAGCCTTCACAAACAAAATTAAGCTGGTGACTCTTAAGAAGCTTTTTCTCTGTAGAATGTCACTTTCTTTACAAACCAGGCTGATTTCTGTGTGTCTGGACTTTTACCCCAAAGGGTGGTGTGTAAGTTTTGTAAGACCATGATCTGGGGGAAGGGAGGTGTGGGTGGGTGTAGGAAAGGCAAATGCTCAAAGCGTGAAATTCCCAGTTTCTGCCTCGTTGGGAAACTATCCCATGAACTGCCAGCCTGTGTGCTCTGGGCTGGTCAGGTAGTAAATGTACTTGAAGTATGTTTTTGAGTAAGAGATTCTCCAGGATGGTTCACTTCATCACAAGTTAGATGGCTGCAAAGGAGTAAGAACATACTATAGCAAAGTTCTTTTAATCCTGGTGTGTAATGTGTCTCACACTTAATCTTCCCATTCCAGCCATATATAAAAATTACATGGATGTTTCATTGCACTATTAAGCTGAGTAGTGTGTGTATGTGTATTTCTTTAGCTTGTAATTTGTTACTATTTAACTTAAACAATGCTGACTTAAGATTTTATTTTCTTTTGCAAGGTAATATTTGATACTCAAAATGCTGTATTACTGTCTGCACAGTGAAGTAAAAGTTACTCTGCAAAATAACAGCTTCAGTTTTGCTCTGCCGTATGACAGAGAGGTTTAGCATTCAAAAAACTGTAAAAGTTTATTTGCAGCCCACAAAAGCACAGAGTTAAACATACCATGGGGTTGGTCCTCATTGAGGGTCATCTTTTTTGCCCGTTGTGGTTACTGTATTCATGTTGGGTGCACTTTAAATAAAATAAAAACCAAAAAGCATTTATAGGTTGGGTTAATTTCTTTTTTTTACTCTGCCATCATCTTGATGAAGGCCCGTGGATTCTGTTCTCCTACAGGTCTCTGATTTTGTTATAGTCAGTTACCTCCCTTCACTCCGTTTTCTTCAGCTTCAGTGGCTTGTCCTCTACAGCCTTTTTTTCTTACCTGGCAGACTTCTGTTTCTGACTCCTGATGTTAAAATAGTCCATGATTTGATCTGTCTCTAGCAACACTGCCATGAAGTTTTCAGCGTCAGAGGCTGCCTCTCATCCAGTGGAGTAGGAGAGAGGTCCCCTCAGTGAGCACTGCTGCCAGCCTGCTGTGGGTGTGCAGAGCCTGGGAGACCTGAGTCCACCTGTCTTGTGGAAGGAGGACCAGCAGAGCCTTGTGCTGGGGCAGCTGTGCCCTGCTCTCCCCACGCTGCAGCTGCTATGGCTGTAACCTAGGGGGACACTCTGACTTGGCAGGCACCGTGTCCTTAAGGCTGTAAGTGTGCCTTTCTATGGGGAACTGAAGCCAGACAGAGGTTGGATTGCATCTGGCTTTCCTGGTTCAGGTTTCATTTGCTGCTCTCATGACCATCTTCTGAGGTTTTGGGTGCCATTTTCATTGGCAGTCACATGGATCAGTGTAAAGTAGGGACTATACAGTTACTTTGCATCTGTCCTGTGCATAAGGTGTAAATGTGATAGTTCGTGATGCATGGTAAAGATCTCTAAAAAGTCAGTGTTGTTTGACCCACTGATGTGCTGGAAGGTCTGCATCTTGCTTCTCAGATGGAGGGACTTCCAAAAGCAGCCAGGGAATAACAAATTCCTGTGCTGGCTCCAGCAAGTACAAAGATCCGGTAGTGTAGAAAGGAAGAGCAGGATGGAATGTTGGATGCAGGAAGGAACGGAGAGTAAAGGTATTAGGTTTAAGACCTAGGTGGGCTTTAAGAGGCTTTATTGTACTAGGTCCAGTGCAGCTGAAATGTGACTTTACTGCCTTTAGGCCAAGCTTAGCTCCAGAAATTGTTGGGCTGCTTTACTGGGTGGGTCAGGAGCGTAAGCTGTTTTATGTAGGTTGTCTCCTCCTTACATTTTTACTGTAGAACAGGATGGAGCTGCAGCCACCACTGTTTTGGTATGTTTTAAATACTTGCACTGTGTGAACTATGGTGGATCCAAATGAATGCTGCAGAACCAGCTGAATGATGTCAGGACTTAAAATCTGTTAGGCCCCTGCCAGATATGATGTTTAACAAACCAGAATTTCCAGGGTCAGTTTTTGGAATATTTTTAAACAGTTGGCCCTCTCTGTATCCTAAACTTGCACATTTGTAGACTGAAAAGCTACATCTGCCACTGTTTGCCAGAAAGTTCCCTGACAAGCTCTTCCCAGTCTTGTGTCAAGGTTACAAAGAGCACGTGCTTGCACCTCTGTATGTCTTTATAGTGTTCTGGACCTTAATGCACACATTTAGTTTCATTTCCGTTGTGGTGGTTGTTTCACGTACCATAATAAAACCAAAATTCACTGCACTGTCTGCCTCTTTCTACATGGCACAAACACTTTTTTTTCCCCCCCACTTAGTATATACTTACCAGGCATCAGTTTTGTCTGAAGATGATGCAACATTTGCACTGGATGCCTTCTAATCTTTTAAAGCTGGAACAGGCATTTCTCACTTCCCGTCACTGTTTCTAAGATACTGCATCCCCCAGTCTGTGATGCATTTTTGTTACATGAATACAAAAATATGGATCTGGTCAAAGACTGAGCCATGGGAAGAAAAGGTGTCTGTGTTGTTTCTGTAACTATAGAAAATATCTCTAGAACAGTCTATTCTCATTTCTTGCTGGTACTTCTCTCCCTTTTTGCTCCTTCTTCCCATTCATGTCTAGTGTCTGTTTGAGGTGGTACATCATGAAAGTTTCTGCATTCTAAACACAATACTAAATGTTGCAGTTAACTGTAGTTTACCATGTTAAAAATAGATGTCATTGAGTGCAATGCTGAAAGCAGAAGATTATTCCTGCAGGATTGTGTGGGTTTAACATCTCAGGAGGAGCCATTTGAAAGAAATTTCTCTTAAGAGCATATTTTGTATCAAACCCATAAAATTGGGTTTATTTTCACTGTTAATGTTTACTGTAGAAGCAGGTTGTAAACAGAATGAATACAAGTATTGGTGAAGAAAGATGTTTGACTGGGTAATTCAGTAGTTTTGTGCCAATTTTTACACAGTTGTAAGTAAAGTATAATTTAGGTACGTTTCCAGAGTCAGTAAGTTCCAGGTAGAACAATTATGGAATTGAAGTGGAAAGTGTGTCACTGTAATGTTTGGAAAATAGTCCTATGAGGAAAGAATGGCAATCATTACTAATCTAAAGCTCTTGATTTATTTAGAGTTATTAAACAGCCCAAATTATGCTGGGATGGGGCAGTACTTCCAAAAATACCCTTTTTTATAGTTACTTAAGATGAGTATGTTGGGCTATGTCTGCTCATTGTGTTCCAGTCTTAAAGGACAAATTTTTTTGAAGATTGCTCACAGTTAAATTCATTTAGTAGTAGAATAGAAGAAATCAAGGGATAAAAAACACATAAGAAAGTGCAAGGATTGATAAGCTGTAACTAGTGTAGTGAAGGCATGTGTTACTGAGGAAAGGATTTTAAAACTTGTTCTGTGCACATACAGCTATAAATAAATTAAAAAAACCCTTAGGCCAGGCAAATCTGTAAATTTACCAAACTGAACAGCTAACAGTGCCTGCTAAGTTAATATGTTTGAAATTGTATACTTTGGGTCTGTTACAGTCCGGGCTGTGCTAAACTCTGCAATACCCAGCCAAAAACACAGGTAGCGTCCATGTAATGGACATAAACCTCCTTTTGAATATTGAACCAATTGGACTAAACTAGCCATTAAAAATGTCTGCCTTTTTGTATACAACAGCCTCGTCTGTGTATGTGTCTTGTTTGTAGAAGTTATCTCATAATTAGTGGTAGTTTTTAAAGCATCTGAAACTGGCCACTTCACCGGGAGAACAGCTATTTTAAATACATTTTCTTTTCACTGCAGAAGATCCTTTTGTGGAAACAGAAGGATGCCTTGAACAGTTGGATGCATTAAGTGGTGCAGATAATTGGAAGGTGTTTAGCTAAGTATTTTCTTATACCTTTTGAAGTAATGAAAGCTCTTTCAAGAGGCCTGAGGAAACTGTTGCTTTTACTAGTATGATATAAAACAATTTTTAATTGAAGGTGATAGATAAATACCTTTAAGTAAATATTAAAAGTCAGCTTCATTTCTTCTGTTTTTGTTTCCTCAGACATTGATTATGCATTCAGATTTGGATTTTGTGCAGTCGATGTATTTTGCAGGAAGAAGTTCCTAGACTTCTTGCTAAATAATTTGGCTTGAGATCTTTTCAGATTTTGAAAAGATCATTTTAGACTTTTAGTATCTGTGAAACTCCAAATCTGCTGCTATTTGTCAGTGTAAAAATAGTAAAAGGGAGCTGTGAACTGGACTAGGTGGTAATAATGCAGATACTTGTAGACACAGAACCTTAAGTGCCAAAATAATTCTCCGACCTTGAGAGGGTTGTTTGTGGCATAGGGGCCTGACTATGTGGGAGTGCACTGAACACAATTATCAAAAGCAGAGGAAAAGAAGTGTTTTTACAGTCTATATGTAATAGTTGATTGTGACACTTTTTTTTAAGGCAGTAAAGTTAAAAGCCAGTGTCTGACTGGGCTCAGTTTTAGTTTAAGCTGATCTAAGATGGGACTGCTGAAGTCCCAAATAGATTTGCATCCTTTATTCTACATCACATCTGATCCTGAAATCAAGGGTTTGAACCATTACAAAGTTAATGACTTTTCTAGTAGGATTATTTTTCTGCTTATTCCCTGAACTGACTTGTTACAGGATGAGACTGTCTGAAAATGCTCATCTGGGGGCAGATCATGGCAGTGAACACCCAAGAGTTGTGTTCCCAGTTTTGGATATTGGTGATTGTGCAAGCAGTACAATGAAAAACACGTAATCAAAAGCTACATACCCTTGAACTGTGGTAGCAGCAGATCTCAGCACAGAGTGCAATTAACATGCAGTTTTCAAATTGGGGTCAAATGTCTTTGCGGCTCTGAGTCAGGTTAGAAGTTCCTTGTTCCCTGTCACTGTCTGTGTGCACTGGGTGTTTGTCCTCACAGATTTGAGGTGTGTTTGCTCACACACCCAGGTTTGGCAAGATGGTCCAGATTGGAAGTCCTAAGGGCTGATTCCTCTGGTATATTAGGTGTGATTATTTGTGAAGGTGCAAAGCAATGAGGTCTGTCTTTGGCTCGGGTAGAACCAGGACGCTGATTTGCCCGCAGTGCAGTGTGGCCCTGAAATGTGGGTGGCTTGTAGCCATCCTGGAGATGGAATGGGACAGGACAGGGAGTTTGCACTGCCTGTAGGAAGTTGTGTGTTTTCTTATGGATGACATAAGGTAGAAGCAAGTCCAGGCAGTCCAGTTTAAAACTCTGATCATATAGTTTTTCTCAATTCTGTAGAGCACCTATAATTTGTCTTGTATAAGGGCATGGAGAACTCTGTTTCTGCTAAGTGAATATTTGCTGATTTAGGAACTTAGTCTATTTTGCAATAAAAGAATGGGCTTCTTTTGCTTCCATTGTGCTTCTTGCACAGGTTGAGTCCTCTATCAAATATACAAAAATAATTTGTGATTGCTCTGGTTATGCATCTTATCCACACCTATTTTGAGTTCATGACCCTGTGTCTGCATAGGTGAAATCAAATTCCTGGAAGTCTTAGCTGGCACTGCAGTGAACCAAGTAATTTTTTGTCACATGGAAAGGTTTGAGAGGCTACAACTGAACTACTACTGAGGTAGTTGAGGTGTGCTTCAGTGGCCCATTCTACTTTTTCTTGTTTGAAGGTCAGTACTTACAGTGCAGGGCACTCTGGTTTTGTAGGGTGGGGTCCTTTTTGTTGTAGCAGATATTTATGGTAAATCTGACAGGCATTTCTAATTAAATCAGAACAATGCATGCTTGGCTGAATATTTGAGACAAGTAGGCTTCACTGTGTTGGATCATGGTGAAAAACAGTGAAGAATTTGAATTAGTGTTTTATTGAATAAGCAGCATTTCTGCTTTGGGTCACCTATAGAGATAGCTTACATAAACAGGGTTTAAACTTTGGAAATTTCAGCTTCAATGCTGTGTTCTGTAAGCTGAAATATGTTTATGCATGTAATTTTGGAAGAAATTAAACCACTAGTTCACTTTATACTGTGTTTTGCATCTTAAGCACGTATTAGTTGAACTATAACAGAGCCGAAATATGGAAATTTTAAAATGTACTACTTTTGAGCTGATAGTTTTGAGTTACTGCTTTGTAATTTGATTTTCTTTTATTCGCATGAATTTTATAACAGTTTACCGTGAGACTTGATACTTGCCTTTCAAGCTACACTGCTTTGCACTGAGCAATTCATGTTAAGAATTATTTGAAAAGTGCATAAAAAAGAATAGTGGTCTTTAAACTCCTATAAAGTCCTTCCAACTGATTTTTTTTTTTCCTTTTCCCTTTAATACATACTTGCCATTACATGCCCACTTAACAGTTGTGCAACATTTTTGATCATTTGTCCATTTTGTAAGTAATTTTATTAAAAAAATCTTTAAATGGATATGCCTTATATTACCTCCTGCTAGTAGGACTGATACAAAAACTGGTAGTGCTGAAAAATATTCACAACTACAGTGACTTTTTTAAATGGTCAAGTTGAATTACAGCGTATAACATGAGCTGCTCTTGGGTGGTAGTGCATTTGCAGAGGCTGAAAAAGCAAAGTGCCAGGGCACTCCTGCAGGCAAAGCTGTGTTCCTAAGGAACTGGGGGTGGCTGCATTTGCTGGCCCCAGCGTTTTCTTTTAAATCACTGTTTGTAAAGGCAGCTTATTGCCATATCATGACACTGTATATGTCTTCCAGTAAAATCTTGTAGTAATTCCTTGCCTTTGTGTTCTTGGAACATCTGCTTTCCTTCAGGAGTAATGTGCAATAGTGAAGCACAATAGTTGCTGGGAATCATAGCCCAGCACAGTCCAATTACCTTCTGTTTCCCTTGATAAGTGTGTGATGGCACCTTTGGTTTTTTTTGTCCTGTTTACCATCTTTTTCAGCTTCAGAACAATGTACTGACCTGTGCCATGTGCTCTGGGATGACCCTGCTTGGGCAGGGAAGTTGAACCGGATAACCCAGTGTGGTCCCTTCCAAGCTGACCCATCCTGTGGTTTTGTGACCTAGACCCAGTATTAGCAATGATTGCCTTGAAATAATCTTTTAGCAATTGAGAGGGGTTTTTTTTTAGAATTTTCTGCACATAAATCAATCACGCTGCATGATACATAATACAGAATTGTATATTCTAACAGTAATTATGTAGCTAACTTGTAAAATTTCACCAGCAAGGTCTTGTAGTGATGACTTACAGGTAGTTATCGTTGCATCTCACAAAGGCAAGAATTTGGTTGGTGGTGTGATTTTTGGATTGCTCACAACTGCCTGAAAATGAGTCAGATTTTCAAAGTTAGTAAATAAGGTATTTGGAGTACAGGTCAATACAGTATTTCATGGTTAATAATAAACATCATCTCCTTTAGGGTTGTAAGAAGGATGTATTTTAAGGGATATCTGTATGTGATCTTCAGATTGTAATTTTTTTTACCTACTTTGTGCTAACAGTGTTAAAACTAGAAAAAAATACCAGGAAATCATAAAGCAAGCTATTTCCGGAAAGAAATAGCTTGAAAGAAGACTTAAACCTATTCTACAATAGTAACTATGTCAACAAGTACACATTCAATTTTGTAAAGCTTTGAAAAAAAAAAAAAGACAGTTTAAGGATAGTTTAGCATTGAAACTACAGGCAGGCAGCTGTAAGATTGAGAGATCAGAAGGTTAACAAAGAAACTGTGCTTGGGTAGCATGTATATGTTCCTGCTAAGACTGTCATCTCCCAGTTTTCTTCTTAAATTTGTGATCCAAAATACTGTTCTTCGTGTACACAATGATTCATGCAGTAACCTGTGTTTGTATGGCTGGGGTCTGTAACAGAAATATGGGTCTGCGTTTACTTACTGCATCTTAAAACATCCAGGTTGGTAAAAGTGTTCAAAATGCATACTGAAGTAAATTTTCTGGCAAACTCAAATTTATTCTCATGTTTTAGAAACATTTAGTTGGTTTAGTCTAACTTTTTATTGGATCTCCACAAAGGTAGAACTTGTGCTAAGGGTGCATTGTCTTACCGGGACAACTTGTTTTCCAGATAATTACAGTTTGGTAAACTCAGCTTGAAAACTGAGGGCTGGAATGTTACATTGTGAGAATGTTATTGTTAGCTTGACTTTGTAGCTGGGACGGAACTTTGCAAACACTGCTTGTGATCTCTTATGTCTTCTTTTTAATTTTTCTAGACTGCTGAATATGTCCCAGAAAAAGTGAAGAAAGCTGAAAAGAAACTAGAAGAAAATCCATATGACCTTGACGCTTGGAGCATTCTCATTCGAGAGGCACAGGTTTAGTGATATAGGATTACATTTCCTTATCTATGGTCCACTCACACTATTTGGTTCTGGAGTAAAATCAGCGTATTCATTTACATAAATCATAATATTGTAAATGCTGTTTTGATTTTCAATTTTTAGAATCAGCCTATAGACAAAGCACGGAAGACCTATGAACGCCTTGTTGCCCAGTTCCCCAGTTCTGGCAGATTCTGGAAACTGTACATTGAAGCAGAGGTTAATATTTTTACGTTTTTTTCTTATATAACATATAATAGGAGTTTTAAGTTTCTACTTTTATAAGCATGAATAAGATAGGCATATAATATCTAGGGAAAGGGGGATCTTAAATATGCCTTATTTTGTAAAATAGGTACAAAGGAATGATTAAAATGAATTCTAAAGTATTGGGTCTTTTATGAGTTGATGATTGTTGCATTATGGAATTGCAACAACATTAAAACTGTTTCAATGGTATTGGAGTGCTTTAGCCTTTTATTTGCTTGTCGTGTCAATTTCTTGCCTCCCGTGTCATTTACTTAGAGGACTTTTTTTTTATTTACACATACAAACTGATTTGAATGACTTTCTCTGAATATTTGGATTTTTTTTTATTTTTTTTTTTTGCTTTCTTAGGGAATTGAGTGTTTCTGTGAACAGTGTTTGCAGGGAGGGTGTGGGGTGGAAGCTAATTTCTGGAATGAAAATGCTGGGGAAGTGCATTAGCACAACTCATTAGCTCTTAAAAATCCCAACAAAATTGCGTTTACATAATTGTGTAGGACTTACTGCTAAGTGCACTGGTCATTTAGACCGTATTTAAATGACATGCCATGAAATGCCCTGTATAATTGGGGGGTGGGGGGAGTGTTTGTTCTGGTTTTATTCATTTCTGTAGTTGTTATTTAATACTAATGCACAAGCCTTTTGTGGGCATCTTCCAGCTGCACATTTTCTATGTGCTGAACTACAGGGGTGGGGACCTGTGTTCATCTGTAGATGAGAAATGAGCTCCATTTTTTTCCCATTTCACATGAAACTTGTTGTGCAGCAATCTGAGTGGCAAAATTTCATCATATAGTTATTTTACATTAAATTACGTATCCAGACCTGTCTGGCAGTAAATTTTGAAGTAAAATTGGGATGATGGGAATCTAACAGAAATTTTTATATTGCAGTTGTTACAGTGCAGTTTAAATTGAATGTTACCAAATTAAATATAGTAGAGTTTTCACTCTTTTGTTTCCAGCAGTGTGCAGTAGTAGTTTGAATGTTGGTGGTTATACCTGTTTGGGAGATTGTGAATGGACTAACATACAGATACATATTTCTCCTTTTGGGACCATGCAGCCAAATCCATTAGCCTCTTGTACCCTGCAATGTTTGGTACAGGTTCTAGTCTTTGGAATGCAACCTAATTTCATGATTACATTGTTACCTGATTCCTGTGCTTATTTAAAACCTTCACCTTTCCCATGCCTCAAATTTAAGAATTGAGTAAGAACACCTCAGAAAGCCAGTGCTATATTGTAGATCTTTCAGCAGAAAGTACTTTTATCACCGTAAAGCTTCTTGTCTTGAACCACGTTCAGAGATGAAATGACAGACGTTTCCTCCCTTAATACCTTTTGAATAATCTGTAAGACTATTTAGAAACATTAACAGTGGCAAAGCTTGTAACAGTTTAGGGTATAATTTTTTATGTGCTCCTTCAGAAAGGAGGGAAGATCAGCTGCTTCTCAGCAGGTTTGGTAACCAGGTAACATGAGGTAAATTTGAGAAAGAAAGAATTGACATAATGATCACAAGTTCTTGTGTGTCTGCCTATTAACACACTTCAGATATTGGAGAAATGGAATATGATTCTCTTACTCAAAACAGTGGAAAAATATGGACTGTAGATTTCTGGTAGAGGTAATATTTGAAGAGGTTTATATTTGAAAGAAATGTAAGAGGGCACTTTTTAGAAATTTGTCTTCCATCTTAACAGCCAAATTTTTAAAATCCCAGTTCTGGCTTAATTTTCAGCTTTTGTTTCCTGGTTTCAGTAACATATCACAAAACTCATATAGTGACTGATTTACGTACATGGCAATATGATTTTCTCTGCCTCTTCTAAGTATATGTAAGCATTTTTAGCTCTAAGTTGCAATAACTTCTAATTTCCAAATTCCTCTCTAAAAAAATACACGCTCCCACAATTGGGTGCTGTTTTCAGTGTTGTTTTCAGTTGCATATCATATGTATGGTTCATATGAGAGTAAATTCAAAATGAAATGTTTTCTCAAATATTCTTTTAGCACCGTGGTTGAATACAAACTAAGACTTCAGTTACTTTCTGAAGTCTACCTGAGGCAGAGGAATTGTTTTGAGTCTTCTTTGATTGCAGCCTTAAGATGTGAAAAGAATATAGGGAAGGCATTTTCCAAAGACTTTTTGCCTTGGAAATCTTAGTGGTCTCCTCCTGCTACAAAGTTGATGTTGGACTGTTCAGAAGTGTAGATCTTTTTAGCCTTGAGTTGGGAAAGTAAACCTGTGGTGGACCTTCAGCGTTGCTTTTGATTTACTTTCACTCCCTCAGTATTGAAATCTGAAAATTGCCGAATCTTCAGTCATCTGTAAGCTGCCTTTCTCCTCCCATGGAAACAAGCACTTTACTCTTTAACATGATAATGTTTCATCTTTGCATCACAGGAAGGCAGAAGGGGAGAGCCGAAAGTGGGGGTGGGTTTTTGCCAGGTTGTCTTTCACTAGAGAATTTTGTCCTCTGAAAGACATAAATGAGAGCTGCAAACATTGCCGAGGTGTGGTCTATTATTGGAAGATTAGCTTGGGCAAGGGTTATGATTATGGCCTTATGAAAATGAAATTAGCCCTTAACAGCTGTACTCTTGATAAAGTTGTTAGAAGTCTTTAAATTCATGTTTGCCTAACTCAAGGAATGTGTTCTCTTTAGTCACTTCAATCTTCAGCAGAAATCATTGTTTTAAATGAACAAAACCTGTTACCCTGCATATACCAGTTCATTTTGTAACGTTGTAACACCTAAGTGCAGGCCTTACTGCTGTGATTACCTCTTGGGTTTCTGGCTGTGTTTGTTCAGCTCACTGACTGCTTTCCTTTGTGTGTGTGCCTGTGTTCCCTGGTGGAATACAGGGTAAAGCCCTGCTCAGCACTTAGTGTATCATCCAGCTCACTGCAACTGATACACGGGCTGTGCTGAGGTAACAAATACTTCACCTTAGCATTTCCAGTGCCAAGCACTGATTTATCTGCTCTGCTCTCTATTATGACCTGTTAGGTAGACAGTAGAACACAGATATTAACTAGGAAGGGCTCTCTTTGACTGTTTTTTAATGGGAATTATACTATTAAAGTTTGAATTGATGAAAAAGTTTTGATTCTCGCACTGGTGGTTATTTCTTCTAGCCTTCAAAGAAGAATTACAGGATGTAGAAATAATAGAATTGGAGGAAAAAACTCCCAGTTCACAATTTTTTTGGGTCATAATATTTGAACACTTACTGTTTTGGGTTTGATACATATTTTAACAAGTAAAATAGTTAACTTGCTATTCCACATCTCTTAAAATTAGGAAGTGGAACAGTAATGCCACTCTTCTCAGGCTCTTGTTTTCTCTAGTTGCTTAAAGTACATTTTTTCTCTTGATACCTTTCTCATAAAAATCTCCTTCCTGAAAACTTGAATCAATTCACATGGCAGTGCCTCTTTCACAGTTTTACAAAGGAGTCTCTAAGTCTCAGTCCCACGTGTGCCATAATGTTAAATTCATAGATCACACAGTCTGGATTCTAGCCTGCTCTGCTGATATGCTGTGTCTTGGGTAAGTTATTTCACCTGTTTGCTGATATTAAAACAGATAACTACCTACCTCACAGGGTTGTTGTGAGGCTTGCTATAGTGATTAAAGTGCTTTTGGCATCTGGCTAAAAGGTGCTGCAGAAATGTAAAAATAAATTCCAATTTAATACTCTATGATCCCATAGGCCCAGCTGTCTGTTACTGTTTTCTTTGTCTCTTTGACTGTTTGAACCATCTTTTAGACACAGAAAGACTTGATAATGCTTTTCATGCACATGAAAGAACATTGCCTGTACCAGTGTCAAATACTTCAGTAGTTCTGAAGCAAGCATTGGAAGTTGTCACTTTTCTCTCTGCTAGTTTCCTTTCAGAAATCACCAAGTTGAAAATCCTCTTAATCGCATTTATTAAACTGTGGTCATCTATTTGCAACATTTTTAAAATGATCTCAAGAATTTTTAGTGCCAGTTACTCTGAATGGAAACTTTGATCTGTCATTGTCCTGAATGCTTCAGGCCAGTTCACACCACACCTTTTTATCTTTTTTGTTGAGTGTATTGCATTAAATCCTGGTCACTTAAAACTGTTGTTAGTAGGGGTTAAAAGGTTGCCACAATTAAAGATTTAAAATTCCTAAGTACAAGACAGTTGTGACAAATACCCCAAGTCTAGAAACAATAAATACAAAGCTGGTAACATGCATGTAAAGCGTTGGGCTGTTAATATGTATTTTTCATCTTGAGAATTTTACAAGTAAGACTCCTGTGTTATTGCTCGTTCTAAAGAAATGAAACTAGATACGTTTGTTTACGTAACTTCTATTTGATATGGACACTTTGAATTTTAGATGTCTTGGTAGCAAAGCAGATTCTGTATGAGCATTCAGAGGGTGGGGCTAAAGCTTAGGGTTTATTCTTTTGCATTTCAGCATATGCAATACATCAGTACCGTTAATCCCTGTAATTCACACTGGTGTGGATGCTAGTCAGAATGTATCATTTAACATACTTGTATATGAAATATGTAAATAAAACCATTTAGAAAAATGATTGTTTTTGTTTAAAATGTTTGTGTTTCTTCAAAGCATTTTCTTCCCCTGTTCTACTTTAATCTGATTATGAATTCAGAAAAAAAAATGTTATATGTGCCACCAAAATTATTCTACATGGGATGAAATGGGAACTGACTTCTGTCAGGATGAAGTTGAAGTGATCAGAAGTCAAAGTAGAATAGACTTCTTGGCTGAGATTGTGTCTAGTGGTGCTTTCAACTGAAAATATTGTCTATATCACCAACTGTTCTTTTTTTTCTTAATTTCTTAATGGAAGGCATTCCCATTATAGTCCATGCCCACCCTGTTAGCCTGCCACATTTCTCATGGTGAACTTCTGCTTTTGAGAAATTCCTGTACAGGGGCTCTGTACAAATATCCGTATTGCACAGTCTTGACTGCCTCAGTCTGAGATTTTCAATCTCCTTTACAACTGTATTATTTATGATCTTTTCTTATTCATGTGTGGACTTGTTCCATTCCTGTTAATAAATGTTGTTCTGTCTGTGTGATTATTGTAGACTTGCACTAGCAGGTGAATGCAACTTCTTTCCTGTCTCTTCTGCTCAATATATAAATGCAGGCGTGTACATCTTGCCTGGGTGCTGTGGGTCCTCCACGCTGTCCAATATCAGAAAGTTACCCACATACTGACCTGTGTAGTTTCAGGAGATGCGCGGTACAACCCTAGTGGATTTCTTCATAATTCTGTGTTCTGTATTTGATAATTAAAAATATCATGGGAAAGTTTTAGGACATTTTTGACGTGGAAGCAATGCCTAAGGAAGAGATGACTCTGAACCCTCTTCTATAGTGTGTTGCTGTTTTCACATGAATAAACACAAACTGCTTCCTGTTCTGTTGTATTCTTTCCGTGTGGGGTGACAGAAATATCCGTGTTAGAAATGTTAGCTATATACTTCTGTTCACAACACTGTTGAAGTCTCACTTTCAAATGTAACAAGGAGAGTGAAAACTTTCCTGATTATGTGCTTTCTTTTGTTGAAGTCATTTGTTGATTCTTCTGTTGATATTTTGAGGGGGGAATGTGTTTTAGGTCAGGCACAAACTTGAGCTTCTTATGTCTGAAGCAGAAAGAACCAGAAGTAAAAACAGAGGTTTCTTGTGTACCCTGTATTTGCTACAGATTATCTTCATCTCCGTGGGAGAGGGAGCTATAATTGTAATTTCTGATTCATTTCTACATCTCATCCAGCTTCTAGCTGGGTGAGTTTCCTGATGCTCCTCATTCAGGTTTTGACAAGTGTGGTGGCTGAGAGAACGATCTCTTAAGCATTTTCTACTAGTGTTATTACATAAAATAATGTGACTTTATTTGCTGCAGAATCTCTTTACAGATTGTGAAAAGGCTTTGAGTCATGGCTGAAATGAAATGCAGTGGCTTCTCTTGTCTCGAAGCTCTGTGAAGGCAAGCCATTCACTGTGACAATCCTGTGTCCTGTTAGTACAAATGGTCTTCTAAGAGTGTGCTTTGGTTTTCCCCTCATTAGGCTTTGCTTTCTCTCACCACTGGCTTCAGTGTGCCAGGTGCTCTATATCCAGTAGCAATTTTGGACTTTCCCAATGGTGTGTGGTGTACCTAATACCGTATGACCTTTTTTCCTTTCCTACATAAAGCAATTCAAAAGTGAGAAGTGACAGGCATTGTTTCATAACTGGACCATTGCACAGGCAGCATTCCCTTTTTTGTGCAGGTTATATATATGCAGTTAATTACTCAAGAGGAGATTTTAGAATTATTTGAATCTGATCCATATTGGATTTTAACTGCATTAGTAGTGACAAATATTCATAATGTAGAAGTATGGGAGCATGTCCAGAGTTCATTGGAACTGTGGCATCATAAATGTTTCATTTTGAGGATAGGCATTTAAGTAGAAAGATGTTCTTTTTCAATTTCGTTTGTGCACAGTTTTCAGTAATATTTTTTAGAGTGGAGTCCTATTACATCTTCATACTGTTTCATAGAACTCCCTGTTAACCTGAAGTGTAAACAGTTCGTCTGGGTCTGTTCCTTAGGAGCAGATTGTGGGCTCAGCTCTAACCTTAGTTTGCACAAGTTCCAGTGAGCACACACTGCTAATCTATTAGTAGATGCTGTAGCCAAAGATCCTTTAGACTGCCAGGCTAAAGGCTTTTAGACCTTTAACATCTTCGAGTTCTCCAAAAGGAGAAGAGAGAGAATTGTTAGTATGCTGAGGACGTGTGGTAATTTTACTCCTACTTTGACATTGGCTCTGTGTTTTAGCAAAAATAGCTTATAGAGATGTCTAAATTTTATAGTGTTTATCCTTAATTCAAGCTGTTCCTCTAAATTCAAATCAGTTAATTTGAAGTTTAGTAGTGTGATGGAGGATCACCTTTCTTACCTCCTTTGATTCCTGTAACGTGTCTAGATAAACTTTCTAATGAGGGCAGCTTATTCTCTCTAGTTCCCCATGATTTGCATTAGTTTGTGAAAGAGAGAGTAAGAAATAACCAGTGCATGAACTGGAACAAGTCACGACCATACATTCTTGCTATAAACAATCTGATACTTCTGTGTTTGGTTGGTGTGAGAATGAATATCAATACATTGTTTAAAATACTTTTCAAGTTTCACATTTGGGCTAAAATGGTCCCTAGTTATTTGATTTATAGGATTTTCTATACCCAGACGGCAATGTTGTCGTCAACTTCCTTCAGCTATCGGTCACCCTGCAAGTATAGGTGTTCAAACACTGCTCTTATGTTGAAACACAGTAAAAATGAACTCTCAGATTGAGTTACTTAAGTTTACAAAAATGGGGTGGCAGGTGTGTGGTTATGTCTGTGCTATCCTGCAGATAAAACAGGTGTGATGAAGTCAGAATATGAGCTAACTTCATTGTGCTCAGTGGAACTATGTTTAGACATCAAACTATGTTTGAAATTTTCTCTTAATTTAGGATTTTGATTAATTTTTACAGTTAAGGCATACTAGGCTCTATGCCTGTGGATTCCTCAGGAATCTCTGTATGTATGTGCATCCATCTTCATTTGTGTATATACATGTTTATGTAATAAGGTCATACAGCATAATTAATGTTCTTTTTAAATCATAGAATAGAAATATGAGTGTATGAGCTTATCAGTGTGAATTGTCTACAGGTAATTTACTCAGATTACTTAAAAGTTTATAGGTACTTAGAAATTTGTTTCGAATGTATTTAAACATTTAAAAGAATTTTGTTATCTGCAGCTTCAGTCTGAGTGCAAAATATGACTTGATGCTGTTTGTAAAGGAGTGGGAAAGAGAGCTAGATTCCCTTTTTATTTTGTTGCCTTGAATCCCATATTGGCTTGCCTTGTCTCCATTTCTCCCCATCGAAGTGTTATTTTGTGTGGGGTTTATGGGCAGATGTAGCAGTATATTTGGGGTAGGAGTTGTGTGCTCTCAGGTATTGCTGTGGGCCGTGTCTTCCACTGTGCACTTGCAGTTCCTCTTTCAGATGACAAGGAGGTCCCGGGAGGCCTTGTCAAGGGCTGTCGTGGGACAGCTCAGACACGTTCTTTAAGTGTCAGAATTCACAGTCCTACTGCCCATTTTTGTAAGGGCAGAAAGTGGAAGTGGGAGGGAGATTCCCTAGCAATGAAATAATTAACATTTTGATGCCCTTATGTAACTTTCCTGATTTGATTTTAAAAATAAATCTAAAACCAGCACCATGACCAACTTTTTAATATCCTAATTATCGCAGAAGAAACCTGGTGCTCTTACCATTTCTTAATTATGCTTATGCAACTGAATAGCTGCTGGTGAGATTGTAATAGTGTTGCCTTTGTAAAGCATGCAAACACATTTAGCACCTGTGATGAGCAGTATATTGTAGAAACAGCTCTGAATTAGCTGCCTTTAAACTTTCCCTGAAACTTGGTTTGGTTAATCTCTCTAGTTTACTTCTGTGTATTGTATCACAATACTTAGAAGATCACATCATTTCATGCAGAAGTTTGAGGTGTAAGAAGCCCTGTTGTGGATGTTAATACTGCAGACACTAGAACAGTGGTCATTTAGTATATGCAGGCTCACATCTACCGAAAGGTGTTACGTGCTTTTAATACAATTAATCCAGGTTGAAGATGAGAGATAGTGATTAAGTTTGCAAAAAATTGTTTTTGTAACACGTTTTCTGGTGGAAGTTCAGCTTGCAGTTTTCCTTCCACCAGCTCTAGCAGTTGACCCCTTTCCCCAGATTTTCCATGACGTTGCAGTAATTAATAGTTTTAGTTACAAGCTTTGGAAGTCTGCCTAAGCTGACAGTGCTGACAGGTTCATACATGAAGAAACACATCCTTCATACCAAATTTAAATGGAAGGCCCTACGCTGAGAGCCTTAGTCTAGTGGGTTTCATTTCTCTAGGGGGGTTTTGTCATTCTAGTCCTGACTGACTGGCTTTGGGAATTGTAAATTCTGCCTAAGTATAAGATTGTGCTAGATGTGCACATCGCTCCATGGTGATGGTGACTGATTGTTATATAAAAAGTTAGAAGAATTAATTTTAAATGAAGAATGTGAAGTTTCAAGTGAACTGGTCGTAAATAGACTGGGATAAATGTTTGAAAGTACATGTAGGTGGTCCTGAAAACCCTACTAGCTACTTTAAAATGTAAAAATGCACTCTTAAAATAGTCCCAAATGCATGACTTTTTGGTCCAAGTTACCTGAAAAATTGCTGTGTATGTATATTTAATACAGAGCAAGGTCTCCATCCCTGCTTCACCCCCTAAAAAATAAGCTGCTGCCCTGGTAAGTATATGTTACTGTCCCATTGTTGCTGCCCACTAGCTAGAATTCCTCAGGGAAATGCTACCAATAAATTACATTGACTGAAATTCTGCCCAGGAGTAGCTTTTCTGTGTGTGTTCAAAAGGGAAGTATTATGGAGCTTTAAAATTAGCAGGCAGACTTGAATTCAGCAGAACTATTTTTCTGGCACTAAGCAGATGGAGGTAAGTTTTGTGCTAGGAGTCTTAGCTGCTAAAAAAAACCCACTTGCATAAGGAAACTATTTACAAAAAAAGGCATGCGATTAGATATTACATGTTTATTTGTAATTTTAATGTTCCAAAAATTTGGTTTTACCCTTTTTAAAGTTGTGAAAACCAAGTCAAACACTGTTGTTTTCCAATGCTGTCATGGGGAGATTCACACTTGAGAACCTTGCTGTCAGCCACATCTTCTCGATTTAGGTGGTTTGTATTGTTTTGGTAGCAGTTCTCTGTTTTATGCTTAACCTCCTATTT
Source organism: Sclerurus mexicanus (assembly GCA_013396755.1). Lineage (NCBI taxonomy): Eukaryota > Metazoa > Chordata > Aves > Passeriformes > Furnariidae > Sclerurus > Sclerurus mexicanus. Next base: position 672,398 of record VWZF01002123.1, read on the forward strand.
TCTGCCAGTGATGGAGATTATTAGTTAAGCTGCTGTGTTAGTTTTACACAGCGGTTTGGTATTATTGTGTGCTTGGTGTCTTTACATCACACCATGTGCTGCTCTTCACTTAAAGCAGCAAAATATTAAAAAAAAAAGGGCAGTCTTAGTATTTCTGAGATCCCTCATGTGCTTCCCTGCAAATTAAATGCAAGAAGTTAGCTGACAGCCTCCCTACCATTTTGAACACTGTGCTTTAAACTGTTTTGATAGGCATTTTGCAGCATTCTTTAATGCAAATGTTATCTGTATTCTGTATTTACGTAACATTGCACCGAACCTGGTAGTTAAAAGTCAAGTCCTCACTGTCTGAATCAAATACTTACATGCTGTGTGTCTACCAAGGAGGCTCTTTTTTACAGAAAGTTTTAGAACACTTCACCATGGGTTTCTGAGTCGTCAGCTCTAGCAGAAAAGCCACAAAATACTGAGCTAGAGGGAATGGGGAAAGAAGTATCAAACTGAATCTCTGCTGTCTCAAAACGGCAGTTGCCTAGAATGCCTTATTCTGCCTGGACAGCACTTGTTGGTGGCACAGTGTAGAAGAAAAGACCTTGAAAAGCAACAAAGAAATGAGATTATTAGTACCAAACAGGGCTTTACTGAAAAGAAACTGATTATTCTGCGTGCTCTCTAGCATGGCAGGGCAGAACTACCAGTGGTATTTATTTGTTCTGTACAGGTGTATGTAAAAGTAGCACATTCCTGGGCAGTAAACAGGGTGTTATTCATAGCATATGGGTCAAGGCTAACCTTTTTTTGGAAAGTCTGTGGGTTTACCTGTGCCACTGTCTTTTCATTACCCCGAAATCAGAGTCTTCAGCTGAAATACACGACCCTGACTCCTGGCATTTCTTCTCTGTGTACTCAGATGGGGAGAGGGAGGTGGGAGCAAACTGTGAGGTCAGTTGTATTCCATCTCTCTCTTGTGTAGACTACAAGGGCCCTGAGTTTCTATACTGCTTTTAGGACATGCCTCTCTGTTTCATCTTTCCCCTAAGATGTGAAATAAGCTGCAAATGCAGCTACCAAGGCTGCATGTGAAATGAATGTTAGCACGTGGCATCTTTGTTACATTGAAATCTGGTTTCAAAACAGCTCTTCTCTCTGCTAACCCACCACCAGTGAATTTCAAATAGGAGCAACGCCATGAATTGTCTTTACAATTGTCTTTACTTTTATCTTAGAAGTACAGCTGACTTAAGTGGGGTTTAATCTTACAATTCTAATCGCATGGAGTGTATAAAAACCCCCATAAACAAACAAACCAACCTCACATAAAGTGTAAGTTACTTTGAGCTGACCTGTAAAATCAGATGTCAGTGTAGAACTAACCCCTCTCCCCTTCCAGCAGCAACATCACCTACATAGCTTTCATTTCTAAAGCATGGGAATATGTGATCTGTGGTTTTATTTTCCAACTTCAGTGCATCTCTTTGTAGCCAGTTATTCAAGCATAAGGTCACTTAATAAGTTATCTAAGCACTACTATCAACTGAGATTTAAAAGTAGCTATATGTATGTGTTTGTCTTGACCCTGTTTATGAAGTGAGACTGTTCCCATAGATGGAAGCCCAGCAGGCTTAGCTTTACCATTTGAGGGCATGAGGCTGAAGTTTAAAAGGGAAGGAGAAGGGGAAGCCACTTAAAAAACTGTACTTGTACAGTGTTTAAGTGGGGAAAAGCAGTACAGAATTTAAATATTTTAGAAACCTGTCTTTTGGGTTTTTTTTTAGTGTACTGAGCAGTCTTCTTAGCTAGGATAGTAATTACACTCAAATTCAAGCCTTCTGGAAACAGAGGACCCAGTGTAGTTGTGCAAAGCCTATGCACTGAAATGTTTCTGGATCAAGTCTTTAACCAAAAAGATTTGCATTGTTCATGTGGTTTCAGGTTAGGTTGTTGGTCATCAGTCTGGGCTGGGTAGACACTGAGAAGACCCTACAATAACACTCTTATCTTGCAGGAAACAATATATTAATCCTTACCACTAAATGCTACTTTTATAGTCAATTTTCGTTGCCAAAAGCTAGAAGTCTGGGTGTTTAATTCTGTAATTGACTTTTTAAATACAGTTTTTCCTTTTTTATTATTATTATAGGTGTGACTTTCAGTAACTATGATTAAGAATATGCATTCTCAAGACACAGCAGAAATTTTCCTTGATTTCTGACAGAAGGATTTTTGATTAGGACAACTGCCTGCGTTATTAAAAAATAACGTTATTTCCTGAACTTCAGCAGGAATACTTCATTGCTGTAAAACAAAAACAGCTCAGTCATTATCTGAGGTAGATTATTATCTCAGTTTAGTAAATATTGACATAATAAACATTTCTCATGATTTCATAGGAAATCCATGGCAAAGCAGCAGTCACATCCCTTCCGTCGATTATTTTTGTAGCGTTGCAGTTAAAGTGTGCTCGGTTTGGGTTTAGGAGGTTACCTTTAGTAAGGTTTTTTTGTAATGCAATTACACATCTTGTCAACTGCACATCGATGCTGAGGTGCAGTTGCAGAGAATTACTTGTGCCTGAGCATTAATCTGCACTATTTACTTTGGGATTTCTGGTTCTTGCTTTCCTGTGGTGAGGCAACTGGCTTCTGTGGTCAGACATGAGAGCCCCGAGGCACCTTTGGAACTCAGGATCAGTCTGATGGTTTTGAGAACCATTCTTGGGGCCATTTTTGCTACAAATTACTGAAACACTGCTCTTTGCAGTCTAGTTGCAGTGACAAAACATTAAGAACCATTTGTCCTCTGCTAACGGGCCAAGCTGTTCTTTTGCTAATATTACAGGAGTAAGAAGATTATGCTGTGTGATGTTTACATCTTCTGGTACCATTTTTTGCTCTTTGAGCCACCTGTGTTCCTTTTCCTTAGGAGAGTTGCCTGTTTGGCTGTCCTTGTTTTGAGCAGAGCCTTTAATAGGCCAGTACCCTGCTAGAAAATGAGAGGCATTAATGCATGGTCTCTGAATTAATTTGAGCACTCAAAAGGGCAGCAGTTCTTTCTGGTCCTAAGATGATTTCATTTGGGCTATTCGCCCTTTTTGCTAAGTCAGTGTGGAGGGCTTTTAAGGGACCTTTGCTGCCTTGCAGGTTTGTTGCTTTTTTGAAAAATAGATATTCAAGGATCCCTTTAAAAAGTAAGATCCCTGAAATTTTGAATTGTTCAAGTGTATTATTAACATATATTCTTGGTGAATGAACAGAGATTTCTTTCAAACTTCCAGAAAAATTATTATTATTTTACTAAAACAAATTGTCTGAAGTATCGTAATTGGCAGTGTGGAAAAAAATGGTTATTAAATTTATTCTTTTCTGGCCTTTTATGCAAGCATATTTGAAAAGAATGTGTCAAAACTGTAGATGTGATGAGTATAGTGAGAAATGATCAAACTCTAAACCTAATGGAGAACTTAATGCCCCCTAAAATGCCCCATTTTCCCCAGCTATAACCTCAAATCAAATAGTAAATTACTACTTTCTTACAAATGTTGCTGCCTTACTTTTCCTAATATATTTTGAGGATAGCAAAATGAAAGGAGGAATGATTTTTAATAGCTGTATGTTACTGTAATGAACGCCGATTTCTGATAAAGTGAAAAGAATCCCGACTATTTTAAATTGAGACTCCTAATAAATTAGATCTTAAGTGAGAGCCTTGTGAGGTGTGAGATCTGTGTAATGGAACAACTACTTTTATTTTTCCCCAGGTGGTGATGCCTCACGTACCCTTTTACGACTTGTAATCTGTTGCAATGGTCTGATCACTGCCTTGTCTTTAAGGTCTTAGTACTGCCAGGAGTTTTTAGGTTGGGTTATGGGGTAATGCCTCGCTGCTGGCAGAATGCAGGGTACCTGTGCAGCCTCATGCAAGACACTGGTGCCCATTGTCTTACTAAATCAGCTGGAAAAAGCATTGGAGGAGTGCAAATGTCCAATTGCATTGCTCCTGCTGAGGGACTGTCTCTTAGTGAAAAGTGGCTGAGGTAAACAAGCAGTGTAATTCATCTGAGTTTACAAATTAGGGATCTCTAGCCCAATGAGATGGACTAAATACATTGGCTTTAGGCTTCCCTCCTAATTTAACTTTTTAATGATCTGGCCAACAGATAAGACAGCAAGTCTTTATCTCATTGCATTTTGTCATGTCTCTTGCAATCCATGAATGTTATATGTGCCTTTGAATCCTGTAACTTGAGAGTTAAACAGTATAAAATGGGTCCCAGGATAAAAAACACTGCTGCTTTGTCAAGTGGCACACTTCCTAAGAACTGCAAAGATCCCAGTAGGTCTGTTAATGTTAGACACCTGAAAACACACCTTAAAACTTCCCACTGCTCCTGTAGAATACCAGAGACACTGAGAAATAGGAAGCAGAAGCAGAAGTGGACTAAGGTACATAGGAAGAACCAAAATGTGTAAGTTGGGAAGGAAGCAAGGTAGTTTGCAGAGGTGTGAATGTGGGGTGGTGGTTTCTGCTGTGGCTTAAAGGGGCTGTGAAATTGAAGAGGAAATTACAAGCCATGGGGCATGCTGATAATTGACTTCATTAAGATGAGATCTGCAGACAAATTGAGAATCCGGGTATGAAGTAGAATCTGGCTAGAAAGGATTTGTAAATTACTTCATACAGCTAATATTACATTGAATTTGATAATGGGCAAATCGCCTAAATAGAAGAGGTAATAGTTTTCCCGATTTGGAGCAGATATTAGAGAAGGGGTAGAAATAGAACAAGGAAGAAGAGCTGCTAGTGCTGCTGCATTGTATGAGCTGTGTATCTGTGAGCTTCACCCAATACAGCAAAGAGCAGTTCAGGAGGCTGAGGCAGCACTCACAGGAAAAGCAAAGCTAGACATGGAGCAGTTCTCTTCTTTACACTCAATTTCAAGGCAATTCTTAAATGTCAGATCTGTAGGGTGGTGAAGTAACAGATAAGTGAAGTGTCCTGCTTTTTTTCTTTTTATTTTGAGAACATATGAGTGTGTTTTTCATCTTGACTTGAAAAGGACTGTTCCTACAGCTTTGCTTGAATTATACTGATCCACAAGAGATGTCTGCAATAATGGGACTCAGTTTGTAAGGAGGGAGAATAGCAAAGCAAATAGTAACAGGTGGGTTTGGTGTGTAAATGCAGCTGCAAATCTGCCTTTTTCTTGTTTTGGAAAGGAAGAAATAAACAAGCAAAATGAGAAGAGAGAGCACTAGAACGCCACAAATAGGAAGGAAGAGAAAATTCACTTGAGAAATTGCTTCTTCATTTTTATAATCCAGATTGAAAACTAAGGAAAGAGATGCATGTGACGTCAGAAATAAATGAGGTAGGGAGTGAATCAGTGATTGCAATTCAGTATCATTCTCCAGCTAGAAAATGGTCATTAGAGTTTTATCATCCCAAATTTTTTTTGAAGACTGTCTATAAGTAAGTATTTCTCTGTCCAGCCTCTGTCTGGTCTCCTGGTAGTGGTGCCTGAAAGTTGTGCATCCTTTCAAAGTATTAACGTGAAGGAAGGGCCTCACTGCAGGACCAAGAGAGCAGCGTTTTTGCTAAGGGAGTAGTCAGGTGCTAGTCCTGAAGATTTGTCTGTATATGAAAATTGCTCGAATTACACTAAGGTTTAAACTGAAGCACAGCAGCTATTTTTAGCAGCTCTGTCTCCGAGCTCTCTTATTTGTTAATGAAGTCCTTGTTCTTTCCTCTGGAGTAGATACTTAGGAATTAGATGGAGTAAGTAGTTGTTAAACATTCCAAACTATATTATTAGTAGCAAAGTTAAGTTTCTTTACTGCAATGCATTACTCTTTCATCACTTCTAGATCCATGTTTTGCTGTAAGTTTGTTCAGTGAGGTTGTCCAGATTCTCTATACTTGGATTGCTGCACTTCTGGAATGCAGACAGTTTGCTCAAACCTCAGGATATTCTATTCATGTATTTGTAGGGATTGATGTCTTTCCTAATGCATCTGAAAATTAAAGGTACTGCGGTTTTTAGTCTAACAGAGTAAACAAATAGACATCTTCCACTTGCAGATTTTTTGAATTGATAATTACTTCTTTACATAGGTTTTTTTTTAATTAAGAATGACTCAACACTGCTCTAACTGGGGCAGGTTACTCTGCCTGCAGAGTGGCATTTCACAAGTTCTTTTGTACTCGTTTCTGAAGACTTCTCCTCTGAGCTGCTCCCTCGCCACCCTCAGGCAAGGCAGCTGGGTTCTTTTTTTCCCCAGACTTCCAGATAAATCTAGTTCTATGCTCAGTGTTGGAAATAGTCTTTTCAAGTCTTCAGTCATGCCTATTTTTTTCTTTGTTTATATAATTAGTCAGGTGGTGAAGTTCACACAGAGATCTCTCCAGGCTGCTGGCTCTGAGAGGAGAGATGTTGGTAGGGTGTGTTAACCTGTTGTGCTTTGGTTAATGTTCCTGAAGGCTGTTCAAGGTGATTAAAGGCTTGGGGTGATGAGGCTGTAATGACAACTTTCAAGAAGTTAAGAGGAGCAGCCTTACATGTTCATGCAGCAGCTCTTGCTCTGCCACTGCCCTGTCCCCATTTCCCACCGCAACTGAGCTTCTTGTGCAAAGTGCTGCCCTTCCTTTCCTGGTTATCACTTTCCCTGTAGACGTGACCACCTTCTACTGTGGGAAATGGCAATGGGGCTCACAATTTTGCTATAAAAAGTTACCTGTTTCACTAGCAGCTCACTAAGTGCCTGTTCTTGCTGCAGGATATTAACTGGTAATAGGATTTGCAGAATTACAAGTTCTGTTCAGCAGCAGAACCAATATTCTCAGCTACTGTAAAATTTAGTTATTCTTAAATACTGTGAGCAAATTGAAAGTATTTAAATATATGATAATGTCTGTGGTAGGCCACTCTTTTGGTAGTCAGGAGACAGCTGTGAAACCTAAGAGATGATTGTGCTCAGGAGTATGGGATGGTCAAACACTGGAACTTCCTCAAGAGGTGCTCAGTGCTCTGAACCTGTTGGTGTTTAAGTGTCATTTGGACAGTGCCCTTAATAAGAAGCTTGAACTTTTGGTCAGCCCTGAAATGGTCAGACAGTTGGACAAGGTGACCACTGTGGGTTCCTTCTACCTGGATTATTCTATTCTTAGGTTTCCTCAGAAGCAGGTTGCAAAATAGTGGGTTCCCCACCCCCCTGCTCTGCATTATATCTATTTTTATGGCAGCTGTGACTAACTCCTCTTTTTCCAGTGATGATATATCTAGTGGAAGCAACATGACTTTTAAATTTTGATGTAATGCCATGGTTCTGGAAGCTCTAGAAATAATACTTATAATAATAGTTGGAGGCACTTAATTTAGAATAATTTTAAGGAACTTTTTAAATCCCATTTTATGGCAGACTTTGAAACTGAGACATGTAATCATGTGCGTGTGAAAAATGATACTGTTCTGAACGAAAATATGTAGAATCTCATCTTACTGCCTTTTGAGAAAATGAGTTTTCCCATAGTCAGTGTACTGTATCTCTTCCTTGCAGGCTTTACTAATAGCAAGATAAAAGCTGTATTTTCACAGGGAATATTAAAACTCTGAGTGAAGACTATAGAAATACCCAATCACTCAATCCTTATCTGGTATAAATTGTAGTAAAATGATATATTACAGAAACTGCATCTGCAATTATATGATAATGCTTTTAAATGAAGGATTTCGTTGCTTAAGCCTTGGAATATCTTGCACAAATGAAATACGTGCTTTGTTCATACCTGAGATAAGTTTTACATCCAGTTATTTAGACAGTGATAATCCAGCCTTGTTGGGTTAATGACCACATGGAGTGCAGTGTTAGCCCTGCATTTTACTTGCATTTCATGTGCTTGATCAGAACTTGATTTGTTATTTGCAAAGGTAATTGCGGTGCCTTGACCTGTAGGAAAGCAAGTTTGTCACACTAAGTGCTCACACAGTTAGTCACTGCCTGGGAGCCTCAGCAAATAGCAAAAGGCCGAATGTGCTCAAGATAGAACAGAGAATCAGCATCTCTCCCTCTTTTGAAAGGTGACATTTCTTTGAGGCACTCTGAGAAGTCTGAACTGCTGTGGTCCAAGCTGTATTTATTCTGCAAGTAAAGTGCAAACATCTCTCCAGCCAGCCCTAGCCTGTATTTAGGAAACACGTAGAGAAATGTGAATTTATTACACCCCCAGTTCTATCCTAGTAGGGACCCAAATTGCATCCCACTGTGCTTGACAGTGGGGAGTTGATTCTTTTACCCAAACAATCAAGATGTTAAAAAACAGGGAGGGAGTGAATGGGCAAATGGTCAAAATAAATGGATTCAGAGATGATAAATTTTGGGTAGTCTGATTTTATTTTTAAAACGTTAACTTCTGTTTATCTACTACTTAGTCACCTAACTGTGAATGAATGTAGGTCTTTCACAGAGAATTCCCTCCAGCTAATAAACAAGAGCAATATTTCCAAATACATACATGTAGGCTCTGGTTGTAATTTTGTATTCTGAAACATATGTCTCAGAAACATATTTTTTCATATGTTGTATATGTGGTGGTTTTAAAAAAAAAAAATTAAAAAACCCAAACAACTAACATTAGGGATGGTGTGTAGTATTTATAACAAGTCCAGGCTTTAGGAAAATTCTCAGTTAACACCTTCACAGCTGTGGCATGTCCTTCTCTCCCAGCTTATCTCTTGTCAGCTGGTGCAGCCTGCCAGGGGTGCAGAGTGTTTCTCTTCAGGTCCCTCTTCCAAAAGAAAGCTCCAAAAAACCTTGGAGAATAGTGCTAGGGCAGTGGGCAACGTAGAGAGCATGAGGATCTGCCTCACCAAGGGGGGAGCTGAAGGCAGTGGATAAGGGAATGTTAGGCTTTTATGGTTGAGAACAAAAATTTTTTTCCCTGGAAAATAACCATTAAAAAAAAAAGAAGGTGGAGTTGGGATATAGAAGTGGTTGACAAGAAAAAGCCATGCTGGTCCTTAATTACCACATACTGACTCTGCTTCCTTAGGAGCTTCATGGAAAGCAGGAAACACACTTTTTACACACTGTTGTATGTTGCCAGGCAACTACAAATAGTATTAAGTCCCTAGATCAGTAAAATCCCTTGCCATGCATCATCACAAATGGTTCACATGTCTTGTAAAGGTCAATTAAAAAGGGTGAAGTGTGGTGTAATTTATGGATTAAGTCTCACCTTTGAACGTTTGTGAGGCTCATTATAGGGAATGACATTGTGTATTCTGGGAAGAAATTTGACTCTCTTATTATGAATTCATCTTGTACAAAGCTGATATAGTAGGGGCTTAGATTTCCTATTGGAGCATCACATTTAAAGTTACTCTTTCAGCAAAAGAGGTGCAATTTCTCATTGTCACAGGCAGAGGAAGGCAGGGTCAGGTGTGTTTTACTACAGGAGCATCCCTGAGCCAGGGCTGCCACGTTGTTTGCTTGGGAGTGGTGAGCCAAGGAAGGCAAACAGATTCCTGGGGGACAGACAGTTGCTTTTCCATTGAGAGACCCAGTAAGCATTGGCTGATATTGCTTCTCTTTTCCTTTACTTTTTAAGAAATCCTGCTGATCTCCAACCTCCTAACTCCATTGCTACCAAGATTTCTGAATTTTCAGATATCAAACCACTTGTGTGGATTTAACAAATACATAACACTGACTTGAATTCCAGATGTGGTCAGCAGCTTGTCATGTACCTGATAATTACATAGAAAATATTTTGGTTTGAGCCCAAATAGAGGATATACCTTCTTTTCTCAGCAAAATAATTTTCTTTTCAAGGTGTTTGGCATGGGGAGGTGCTTGTAGTCTAATAGATGCCTATTCCTTGTGCTCTGTGTTTTGATGTTGCCTGGTGCCAGTGCTGCCAGGCACCAAAAAAGTTGCTCCAGTAAGCAAATGGGATGACCTGATGCTGTGTGCAATTACTGAGGTGGCTGTAGTTCCGTTCTGCTGGGTGATGGTTGTCACTGGGCTTTTGGGTGATGAGGGGCAGGGGGATGTGATAAGCAGGCAGAGAGCATTCCTGGCTACATGTAGGAATTGTCTCGGCGTGTGTGACACTTTACATGGCTACACTCATAAAGCTTTTTGTTTTGAGCTTTTAAAAATTATTTTTCATCTTGTTCCTGAGCGACTACAAGGTGATGCTTTTTGTTGGTGACAAAGCCATGACTTAATTTAATTAATTTTCACAAAAAAATAATTCCTACTGTCTTCTATTTAAAAACAATAAAATTAGTCTACAGATTTTATTGAAGGCTTTACTTGAGTTAAGTACAAGGGGAAAAAAGTGCAGACTCATTTGTTCTTTTTCACTTGGTGGCCAAGGACAGAAGGAGATTGCGGGGGGTGGGAGTCGTAGACTGGGAGCTCTGTCTCTTTAGTGAGATTTGAATCCTTTTCATCACATTGTAAGAGGTGCTGAGGAACCTGAAAAGTTACTCTTGCTGTCAAAAAGAGGATGAAGTAAAAATGGGAGATGTCTGTCTTTCTTTTGGACTCTCAATGAGAAGTGTAAAATGTAAGAATTCATTTTCCTTCAACCAGAAGCAGAGCAGCATCAGGCTCCTTAATTCCTGCCCACAAAAAACCCCTTCTGTCTCAACAACCCTACAGTTATTAGAAGTGCTCTTTATAGGCAGAAAGAATGTGCTCGACTCCCAAAAAGCTGTGAGAGAGTGGCAGTAGGATAGGGACACGTCCGTGGGAGCACGTTGGGTCGGGGTGCATTGCCAGGGGCTGGAGGTGTTCTCAGAGAGGGGAAATGCTGCCTGTGGATTTTAGTGAAGTGATGCTTCAGAGCATTGTTATGTCTGTAATCGGTCATTTCTCTGGTCGAGCGTCTTTTCACTGAATAGTCTGCCACGAGACCGTGTGAAACTCGTGTGTGCAAGACACAGTTGGGCTTAACTCTCTGCAAAGCTGCGTTTTGTGACATTCTCTCAAGCTGAGCGGGATGCTGCTCCAGTGTCACTGCGGTACCGACACAAAGGTCCACTCTGCCATGTGTGCCATTAAAGCTTGTCTGCAACATGTGTTTGGATTCTCTCGTTTTTAATGGATCTTGTTCAGGAATGAGGGAAATGAGGGAGATGGCTCTGTTAAGGCTCTTGGCACCGGGGTGTTGCGGGAGTATGGACACTTGGAAAACAGGGGGCAGGAAAGACACGGTGCAGCACAGGGCATTCTTGTCTTAGGTCTCCTGCACCGGAGTCGGTGTCTCCTAATGCTGCCATTGGAAATTCTGTTGTGCTTTAGAGTGGGAATGATAGAAAGCGAAACAAGGAATACCTGCTGCAAAAGGGTGCTGTTTGCTGCCCGCCACCCTGAGCCTTGGAGAAGGGGAAAGAAAGGGAAAGAAAGGCTTTGGGAACTGCTCCTGCTGGGCTCGAATCCTCTAAGTAAACGAGGAGCAATGAGATTTAGAAGGGGGATTTGGTGTTTTACAGAAGTGCAGGACAGCATAAGGAGTGCTTATGCCATTAAAAGTTGTTTATTTCAACACAGATAAGCGTCTTCTAAAGGCCTTGTTGGCTTTCCTTGTTTGTTCAGGATGTGTCTCCTCATGTTACTATAACTGGAGCTAATAAATCCCCAAAAGATGCGTGTGTGCCTCTTGGTTGCTGGGTCTGCCCCTGTGCCCTTGCGGGGTGCGTGCTGTGTGAGTGAGTGTGGTTTGGACTCTCCCAGCAGCACCAGGGCTGAGGCACCTGTCCAAAAACAGGCTCTCCACGTTTGTTATTCCCTTATTCAGCATCAGTGTGCTTTGGGAAATAAATTTTCAAGTTAAAGGAGGTATTAATAAACTTGTTAGCCAAGTAGTTTTGTAAGTATGGTATTTTACCCTTAATTTGCTGAATCTTGGTCTAGAACCTTTGGCACTTAAGTCAATATATGCACTGGAGGCAACAGGGTACCTTGAAATTAGAGGCTAAGACTGGGTGTTCAAACCAAAATACAGGAGAGCAGCTTTGCCTACTGATACCTACATTTTGAAAGTGAAGAAGTAAAAATAAAAAACCTGCTAATTTTGCCGAAACTAAGCAAAGTACATGATTTTTGTATGTTTAATTATATTTTTCCAACATTATATGGTGTTACAGTGTAATTAGTTTAGACAGCCAAAGTACAAATTGGAATGCTATAGTACTGTAAAGAATATATTCCTACTATTAAAAAATAGTTTCTTAAGTGATTTGTTTTTTTCTGCTTCCCTATAGATTAAAGCAAAAAATTATGACAAAGTGGAAAAGGTGAGTCCTATTAATATATGTAATATATCTCTATAGCAAGAAAAAGTACCTTGTGATTGGGCTAAATCAGATTGAAAAAAGCCATAGAAACCATTGAGCGTGCTATTCAAAAACACAGATTAAAAGTATCATTCCAGTTGATTTGTTGTTTCCACCAAGATGTAATCAGTAAATTGTGCAGGGGATTTCTCTGCTTAATTCTCTCCAGTTCCCTTGCATAGCATGGAGATGCTCTAGTCAAAAGAATGAGTAGTTTAACTTGCTCTTTCTTATAAATCTCAATGACAAAGATTATTTTAATTCATACTGTATAGTTTTGAAAGTAGAACTCTAATTTCTGTATCTGGAATCCTGATCACGTCTTCTTGATGTATTAAACAGTTATTTCAGCGATGCCTTATGAAGGTTTTACACATTGATTTATGGAAATGTTACCTTTCCTATGTACGAGAAACCAAGGGGAAGCTACCTAGTTACAAGTAAGTTAACAGAGTTGCTCTGAATTATTCTGGGTTTATAGTGAATCTCCTTGATTTTTGACTAGAGGGTGGGGAAGAACCCGTGTGACAAATCTGTCTGGGGATATTCTGGTAGAGTATTGGGGGTTTAATGCATAATCTGCATTTAGAAAACATTAAAGTGTCCTGAACTGAGCTTGCTGGGCAAAATTGCTGCCTTAGTGTGGATTCATATAAAAGGAGGGAAGAGAGCAGGGGAGTAGCTGGTGTGTCCATGGCAGATGGGCTTGGTGTTTGAGCCAGCCTAAACATACCTCTTCCTCAGTCATGCCCTTTTGTTGTCCCTGCCCTCAGTGACCTGTTTAGAGTCTTCACAAAACTCAGCATGAGATGCTCTGTTTGACGAGGAACGTTTGACCAGTTCAGGCATTAGAGAAAGTTTGGAATGCAGAAAAAAGGTGTAAAATTTGGGGTGTGTGAACCTTCATCCCTTTTCAGTAACTGCATTTTGCTTGTTTATAATCTATAGACTGAGTTTCAAAAAATAGCAGTAACTTCCAGTGTCTGTAAACTCTTTTTTTCTACAGCCCGCTGTAATTTCTTTGCACTATAAGTGGCAAGATAAGTAATGCATTAACAGAGGAAAAAAGCAGGGCTTTCTATTTTTACAAGAGTGTTTTGAAACAGTTTTAAAAGTATCAGTGTCTCCTCCCCAGTCTTTTTATCCAATTTAACTTTTCTCTGATTTTCCTGTTTGTGTTGCCAAGGAGGTAATAAGGTTCTGAAGTATGTTTGAGTAAAAGAAACTGGGAGAAATGTGGGAGAGTGAAAAAACAGTTTTAATTGAAACTTAACCAAGGAACTTCTGTGACCATTTATAATTTGAAGGAAAATAGTTTGAATTTGGGGGATTAAGAAATCATGCAAAAGTTTCTGGGCAGTTTCTACACAAGGGAGCTGCTCCTAATTGGCGCAGAGTTTTGGTGTTTCTGGGGAATTCCAAAAAGGTTTGNAACCATGGGTGCATCTGTCAGCTAAGAAGATGTGGAGAGCAGTTGTTCTCTCAACTTCACATAGTATACATGGATTTCCAGTGACTCGGTGAGGTGGGCCGGGAGCTGTTACTGTGCTGGATTGCCACCAATAGTTTTAAATAATTTTCTTAAATAAAACAAACAAACCCCCGACAGAACCTAAATACAGAATTCAAAGATATCTGAATGACAATTTTTGCTATCAGCTGTTGAATGATATTTCTCATTGCTCAATGTTTGGTTAGAGTTTGCTGCACAAAAGAATACTCTTTAAATAAAGAATTTTATTAATACTAAACACTTGCTCTATGGTCTTTGTGGTTTGTTCTTTTCCTCAGGGAAAAAATGGCTCAGGCATATGATTTTGCTCTGGATAAGATTGGCATGGAAATCATGTCATACCAGGTATGGTTTTTTTTAATCAAAACACATTTTATTTCTAACGTTATAACAAGTACAACTAAACATTGGTTTCATTATATGTAATATTTTTTTCTCACGTAGATCTGGGTGGATTACATCAATTTTTTGAAAGGCGTGTAAGTACCTTCAAAGAATTTTTTTTTAAGCTCAGTTGATGCAATGCTGATGTTGGTGGCAGTGATGACCTGTAAGAGCTGACGTTGCTCTCTCTCCCCACTCTCTAGAGAAGCAGTGGGATCTTACGCAGAGAACCAGAGGATAACAGCTGTCCGTAGGGTTTACCAGCGTGGTTGTGTGAATCCCATGATAAACATAGAGCAGCTCTGGAGAGATTATAACAAATACGAAGAGGTAATCGACAACGTGATTGTTTGTGACCTTAAGAAAGAAGTAATAGTCATATAATCAAATAACGGTGCCCAAACTATAACCACTAAATAATTATGCATAAAACAGATGACCAGCAGTATAAACACCTTCTGTGTGTGCAATTTGTACAAGACCTGTGGCAAAACTCTACAAGTACCTGAATGACTTTTGGTATTTCAAAGGCTCCTATAGGATACATTTGACTGTCCCATTTCCCAGTTGGCCCCGAGGAATTGCTAGTGAGTTAGAAATCACTGTGATCAGTGATGGAGAGTGTATCTGCTGGAAGCTGGAGCAGCTCAGATGGCAGTGAGTGCTGGTGTCCCCCAGGAGGCACTCCCCTCCTTTCACTTCGAGTTGAGCAGGGTGAAATGGCATTCAGCTAGGATGGTTTGGACTTCCTTCACAGCAATAAGTTAGATGGTCTTAAGTAGTTATAAAATGCTCCTCACCATCCTTCATCCGAAGCCATTGCAGCCTCAGTTCAGGTGAGTTTGCTACCACGCTGTCTTCAGCAAGCGTAACCTCAGCTCACTGGCCTTGCAGGCTAACTTGTAGCTGCACCTTTTAGTGTATTTATAAACACATTTGTTTACAGCTGGTTTAGCAGCCCCAGTGAGAATGCAGATCTGAGTGTAGGTGCCCTCATGCCCAGCACTGCCAGGCAGGGATGCTCATCCACCCCTCTCCCTTGTCCTGCTGGCAGGTGCCAGCATGCTGTGGGTCAGTGTGCCCTGAGCAGGGAAGAAGGGCCACTTTGTCTTTCCTTGGTGCTAATTATGCAAGTTGTGATCTTGATGACCGCTCATGTTAATAAGGCCGTTGTGCTTAGCCAGTGGGAGTACCCCTGGGTGGGAGAACTGTGGGTGAGAATAACCCTGGGTGGGAGAAGTGTGGGTGGGAGAAATGTGGGTTGGAATACCCCTGGGTGGGAGAACTGTGGGTGGGAGAACTGTGGGTGAGAATACCTCTGGGTGGGAGAAGTGTGGGTTGGAATATCGCTGGGTGGGAGAACTGTGGGTGGGAATACCTCTGGGTGGGAGAAGTGTGGGTTGGAATATCGCTGGGTGGGAGAACTGTGGGTGGGAATACCTCTGGGTGGGAATACCTCTGGGTGGGAGAACTCCAGGTATCCAAAGCCATGTGTGTGTACCATAACAGCTCATTATCCTGTCAGTGTTCAGGGACACCACAGCCAGCCTGCTGACACCAGAGAAGTTATCCAGTGAAATGCCTTCTCCAGCTTAGGAAAATCCCCAGTACAACTTCCCTGTAAACCTCATCTGTCCCTCCCACATAGCAAAGGGAGGATGTCAACTGTTGATTCCCATTGCTTTCATTAATACATAGAGAGACTGTCAAAACAATAGCTCAGACCTGTTGAGTTTCCACCTGAGGTTGACACCTGTAACTCAAGCCTGTACCTCAGGCTGTTCAGACCTGCTAGAGCCTGAGGGCCAGTGCTCTGCTCAGACTTGAGGTTCTGCTCATCCTGCTCTGGCTGAACTGGCCTCGGTGGAAGGGGCTGCTGCTCAGAGGGGCCGTGGCACAGGGAACTGCTCCTCACCAGAAGGGTGCTTTGAGAAGGGTGCGTTGATTCCCCACATGGGCAGCCCAACAGCACAGAGATCACGTGCAGGTCTCTGTGTGAAAGATTAATGTCTGTTTGCTGTAATTCAAGTGTTCTCAAGCTTTCCTTTAGCTCAGGCATAACCACCACCAAGTTGCCATACCAGGCTGTCTGTTACCAGTGTCTTTAATGAACTAAATGGTCAAAAGTGACAACACCCCTAGAGAGCCCTCTGTCCAGTGACAAAGGGACAGTCTGGCTCACAAAGCCGCACAGCTGCTGAGCTGGCAGTGCATCCCCAGAGGAGGTTGCTGCATCCTCAGCCTGGTCCTGGGTTAACTGGGGCATTGCTGGGTTTGTGTGCTGTCCCTGACAGCACCCTGCACCAGCCCGGACAGTGCCTTTGCTTCCACAGTGAGTCAGTACCCAGCCTGAGTACCTGTTTGGAGTAGGACTGAAAGCTGTGCCCACCTTCCTCAAAGCCATGCCAGCACAGTCCACCCAGACACAGCCATCAGCAGAAGAGTGGTTGGTTATCCTGCGGTGAGAGCAGTTCTTTGAGGTTTTCTTCATGCCCAGGACCCTGTGATCAGGGCCTGGCCACCCCCAACCCTCTGCTCTTGCTCAGCAGCACAGCAGAGCCCTCTGTACGTGTGTGCAGTCCTGGAGGGGGGTCACTCTGTGGTGACACGTCTCACATCCCTCTCAGCTGACAAAGGTACACATACAGCAGGGAGTGTGTTGAATAGAACCGCTTTTGAAAGCAGTCACTTCAGGAACAGGGAGAAGGCAGAGCTTTGAGCCTGGAGGTCAGTCTCTGTTATTGTTTGTACAAGATAACAGGGCTGTTCACGTGCTGTCTCAGCCTTCACGTGGTGAGCAGCAAGGCAGGGAGCTGTGAGTGACTAGGTGCTGACCATCATTGAAAAGCAAAGGTGTAAATCACAAGTACATTCGTTCCACTTTTGTCCCCAGCAGTTTCTGTAAAGTCCATTGTATTTTTGAAAGTGATTAAAAATATGCTGAGGTACTTCAGGTCAGTTGATTTTTAGCAGTGAGTTTATTCTCTGATGTAAGTTCTTGCCCATACATTTATTAGGAGAAATGCAGCACCTTTAGAGATTGGTATTTTAAAATAACTTTGTCCTTGCTCACTTTTGCATCCCCTTTCAAGCTCTTTCTTCTGTGAAATAAGGTTCAGTATTTCCAAAGTGAAATTGCACATTCCCAATTCCTTTTTTTCACCCTTCTCCAGGGCATCAACATTCACTTAGCTAAGAAGATGATTGAAGACAGGAGTAGAGATTATATGAATGCACGACGTGTAGCAAAGGTACAGCCTTCTGTTGACTTTTCTTAGCTCTATTTAATTCTAAAAACTAGTATTAAACTCTTATTATTTCAAATAAAGGTGTTTCAGACTAATCAGGTTGGTAGGATAAGATAAATAAAATAAGCAATGAATGTGTTTAAATCTGCTCTTCCAAACATTGCTTCTGCTTCAGGAATATGAGACAGTGATGAAAGGCCTGGACCGCAACGCTCCCTCAGTGCCCCCCCAAAACACCCCCCAAGAGGCTCAGCAGGTGGACATGTGGAAGAAGTACATCCAGTGGGAAAAGAGCAATCCTCTGCGTACAGAAGATCAAACTCTCATAACAAAAAGAGGTAATTAGACACCGTGCTAGGACATGCAGGACTGTGGGGTTTGGCTCCGTTAATGACCTCAGCACAAGTAATGCTGTGAGTTGGTGTTCAGGGATCATGCTGGAGCAGAAGGTAATCAAGTTTCTTGAGTTGTTTCTTGTGGGTGCTTTTTAATGACAACAAACTAGATTTTTCTCGAGCCAAGCTGAAAGTAATACGTGGATTTTGGGGGACAGTGCCACTGAACTTCCATTTGAGGTCAGGAAGCAGTGGATCACAGCCCAGTTTTTACGGCTGCTATTGAAGGACGTGTTCTTCCTCTGGGGAGGAGGCAGGTTATGGTTAATAAAGTCTCTGGCAATATAAAAGAACTGCAGTTGTGATCATTGTAGCCCATTAGTGTTAACACTGTTTGATTTATTTGATGATTTTTGTACTTCATTCTTCATGGTGCCATTTCTGCAGTCATTCACAAGGAGTGTTTCCTACATTTCTTGCCCACAGTGATGTTTGCCTATGAGCAGTGTCTCCTGGTGCTGGGACATCACCCAGACATCTGGTATGAGGCTGCACAGTACCTCGAGCAGTCCAGCAAGCTGCTGGCTGAGAAAGGGGTAAGCAGCTTGCCATTGCTTTTCTCTTCTTTCATGGCTTTGACGTGGGGTACTGTTATTTTTTTTGTCAAACACTTAAGAACCAAAGGTGGGGGGGTGGAAAGTATTTAGCACCGTAAGCTGTGTCATGGTCGGAGCTTTAAAATTGGGCCTGTTTTAAGAAATAAAAATAGCTTTCTGTGAGATAAGAATTATGAAAAACTATTTCAGTCGTGCAAAGGTAGGTTTGGGGGAGTTTTAGGTTTGGGGGAGTTTTTTGGCCTGATTTTGTGATTCCTTAAGTGCTGGGGAAATGATTATCTCTTTATTGGAGCACTGCATGGAAATTCACTGGGACTTGTCACACTCAGAAGATATTCCATGAATTTGCCTTTGTTGTCACGTATGCTGAACAATTATTATACTTATTTTATAACAGGACATGAACAATGCTAAACTTTTCAGTGATGAGGCTGCTAATATTTATGAGAGAGCGATCAGCACTTTATTAAAGAAGAATATGCTTCTTTATTTTGCATATGCAGATTATGAAGAGGTGAGCAAAACTAGTGATGTACTGACATTAAAATCCAAAGACATCTCCCCTGAATAATGGCATTTATTTGAAACATACTGAATACACAGAATTCTGTAGAGTTAATTTACTGATTCTTCTAGCCTTCAGTGTTCCTGAGATGAAGCTGACAAAATGGAGAGGAAAATCCCATCATATGAGTTACTAAAGTTTTGAAAATCTACTGTCTTTCCACTTTAATATTGACTATAATTTTCAAATTATCATGAGGGTGAAATGCTTATAAATTTACATTTATTGGAGCATCAGTTTCTTTGCTTTTAAAATGGGCATAAAGGGCACCTTTCCCATCTAATTCCTGGGGGGTGGTTAATGTTTGTGATGGAAGATGGGAGGCACCTGTGCTGCAGCTTTCCGGAGAAATCCATGGAATTCCAAGTCTTTGCTTTGCTGAAAGATCACGAGGACAACAGCGGGTAAAAAAAGCCCTTGCCCTTAAAAGAGAAGACCTTCCTTGGCTTTCAGAGCAGCCTCTTGTATGCTGTCTTGTTCTTTTAAAGCTACACAATACAATTTGGAGGGCTGGAGCTGGGAGGGAACTGACTGGTTTAGCTGAAATGTGTAGGTTTTCCTACCTGTCTGCACGTTAGTTTTAGACAGAGGTAAAGGAAACAGTCTTGTTATCCCAAACACCGACAGTGGCAGTTCTGCTGCAGCATTACTACGTTAGTAAAAGACCTCAGAGACTCTTGAAAAGCATGTGCATAAGCACTACTGGGAAATTAACGTGGGAAGTTAAAAAATGACTGCACAAGACAGAAAATGTATGTGAGTGAAGGAACTGACATACACAGTGTTCAGCCAGGGAAAAGTGGAAACAAGAAAGTTCTAGTTTTCAATCGAGCTTGGGTTTTGCATTCTCCAAGGTGATGTGGAAGGGTGTTACCAAGCAGTCTGCATTTCCTTTTCCTTAGAGTCGAATGAAGTATGAGAAAGTACACAGCATATACAACCGACTCCTGGCCATCGAAGACATCGATCCCACGCTGGTAAGATGATGCCTCCTGTTGGGGTTTCCCACATGTCTATGGATGCAAAGACTGGGGAGATGCTTACAGGAGTTCCTTGGGTCACAGGGATGATGGAGAAGGTGGAGTCATGAGATGATTAAAATTTCAGGACGATTGATAAGTATAGTCTTTAATCCACTTAAATACACCAAGTTATGTGCACTCTCCTCCTCTGTCTCTTTCAGACAGTCTCTTAAAACAGGTGATGAAGATATGAAAGATTTCATAACACAGCTCTTAAGAATTGGTGTACGTTTTGTTGGCTCAACTAAAATTTCACTTTGCCTCCCCTTAACTGATTAAAACCACGCTGCTTTTGTCCATTGTTGTACCTACACAGAAAGACACGTGTGGTTTGCATACAAATCTGTAATTCACTATATAAGTATCAAAGAGTATTGCTGTACATCTGCTGAAGTTATAAACATTGTCCCTAGTGCCAGCTGTGGTAGTGCTGAACAGGTGGGGTGACAGGTAAATATTTATAAATAGACACATCAAAGCATGAGGAGGAAAAAGGAGGTGTGAGGTCTAAAATGAAACAACAGGTCAGCGTCAGAGGAAAGGTGTCCATTTACTGACACTCTCCATTCTTTAAAGACAAATCATAATGCTTCCCAAATTTACATGTTATAAGAAACCGTGTACCAGTTCCTCCTGCTTGAGGAATGCTGTTATTTCTGATCTAATTCAGAGTGAAGGGAAGTTAAATCCCAAAGAAATGCAAACCACAAATTAGCCCCTGAATTAAGTAGCACATTCATTATTTCCTTCATCGGTTATAAATATCTGCAGACAGGGTGATGTTTATCTCAGATTGGATAATGTACAGTAAAATGCTTCATCGGGCCTTTTGGCTGCTCTTTAGCCTTATGGATGTCTTTGCTTTATTGGAAAGTTACCATTTTTACAACAAGCCTCAAGTTCTCCAAAGGCAACAGCTTATGTAAATTGCATTAATTTGCTTACCTCCCCTTCCTTGAAAAATCTGTGTATTAACTGTTGTCTTCTCAGGAGATCAGTCTTAGGTATATTCAATTTCTT
The DNA here is from genome assembly GCA_013396755.1 of Sclerurus mexicanus. Classification (NCBI taxonomy): domain Eukaryota; kingdom Metazoa; phylum Chordata; class Aves; order Passeriformes; family Furnariidae; genus Sclerurus; species Sclerurus mexicanus. Next base: position 693,442 of record VWZF01002123.1, read on the forward strand.
TTTTAGAAAAGTTTGCCTCATTTATGACACAGAGGCACAAAACAGTCTTATTCTATTATGACTTATTTACTGTGTTTTGTGAGTGAAGGTTATTTCAGATACAGCAAGAAAGCTTGATGGTCTCCTAGTATTCTTTGCTAGCACTGATGCTATCTCAACATTAATCTGCACCTTAGGTTTATATCCAATATATGAAATTTGCAAGGCGAGCAGAAGGCATAAAATCTGGAAGAACGATATTTAAGAAAGCAAGAGAGGATGCCCGGACCCGCCATCATGTCTATGTGACAGCAGCTTTGATGGAGTATTATTGTAGTAAGGTAATCACAGGTGCTCAGGTGGACCTTACAGAAGTGTCACAAGGGTGTGTAGCCCACTGAAGCTAATAATCTTTTTTTTTTTTTTTATTTTAATGTTTGCAGGATAAGTCTGTGGCCTTTAAGATTTTTGAGCTAGGGCTGAAAAAATATGGGGACATTCCAGAATATGTACTGGCATATATCGACTACCTTTCTCACCTTAATGGTAAGCTTTAAGCTTTGAGAGGTCTAATGGAGCATTAGTCTGCCTTCTCTTTGAGTTTAGGTTCAGACCAAGTTCTTTCTATTTAAATTCTTCTTGAAGAGTAATGAAACCTTAGCAGTTAATTTGAAAACAAAACTTGGTCTTTTGTCCTTAATGAAGTTCCAGAATTATGGTGATATTAGACGATGATTCTACTGAACAGAAGAAAGTGAGTTTTCCCAAGTGTAACTCACTGGCATTGCAGGAGTTTTCCAGCATCTGTTGTGAGCAGTGGGAAGTACACTGAGAAATCTAAATCCTGGGGAAAAAGATCTATAGGAGTTTAAAATCAGCATGAGAGGAGTGAGGGATTAGCTGGTCCTGCCTAGAATTTATTTAAACTTGTTCTCCCTGGGTAGATGAGATGAGCAAGATACAAAATCAATACTGTGCGTATCAGTCCTTCTTGGAAGTTGCCAGGGAAAGAGCAGGGCATGGGCAAGGCAGTGGGGCACAGGGGGCTGGAGAGCTGCAGGCAGGAGGTGGAGGTGGTTCTGGAAGGTCTCTGTGTGGGATTTCCTGAGACAGGAATGAATATCCCTCTTACAAGAAACCCAAGGCTGCTGTGGGGAGTAGGAGCTGACAGAGACCTTTGTGTGGAACTGTCCTGGACCATGTTTCATGGGGAATTAAAGAAGAGGGAGAAGAGCAGTTCATCCTGGGGTCTTCCTCTGCCCAGTCCTGTCTGGTACCCATTAGATTTTCAGACTTTTTCAGGTATTTCTTCAGGCAGTCAGTACTCTGGTTCCGTATTTGTGGCGTAACAGCAGAGGTGTAACACAGGGTGGGTGTGAGCCAGTTCTGTGAGCCAGGGGCTGCAGGCACTCGTGCTGCTGCATCTCCTGACCCTACACTGTGTTCTGGAGGCACCAGGCACGTGAATCTCCTGGCAGCCTTACAGCACCTTGGTTTTTCAGGCTCTGGAAGTTTGAACAGGTTTGGAGGGGTTTTTTCTCCTGTAAGCTGTAAACAGATTTTTTTTTTCCAAGTTATATTTAATTTTGCAATAAGTTACTGTGGGTCTACATGAATATTTGCAATGCCTTTCTATAGGTTGCCAGCAGAAAAAATTTTCTTAAAACTGGCAGTTTAAAGAAAAAAACCACCAACCACTCCATTCCCCCAGCTGACAGTGTACAATGACTGCTTGTGGGCAACCAGGTCTAATAGTTTTGGAAGGACTTCTGAGGAATATAGAAGTATATTAATATTGCCGTAATTTAAAAGGGAAGTAGTGAATTGAAAGGTCAGATTTAAATTTACCAAGATATGCTATTCTGGTAATTAAAGAAAATGGAAAAAAAACAACATAGAAATCCTGAAGAGATGCCAAGCAATAGCTGTGCTGTTATAGAAGAACCTATATTAGGATCAGTTTGTTGCTATCAAGAAACTTCCAAAGAACAATTTCCCAGTGGAATTTAATATTAGTAAAGTTTTATGTGGCTATTGGGACCTCTTTTTATACTTACTGAAATCCAAGTATCAGAATGTCAGCCTTATATTTAATTCAACTAACACGTTTCTTTGAATGGGCATGGTTTAGAATAGTTTTCCATGTATTTTACTAAGTGTAATTTTTCTTTTTTTCTATTTTTAAAGAGGACAACAATACAAGAGTTTTGTTTGAACGGGTTTTAACTTCAGGGAGCCTTCCACCTGAGAAATCTGGGTACGTCTGCAAAAGCAGTTTCACTACACTAAAAAAGATACATAAGCCCTTTCAACCCTAAATATCCCCAAGAAACTAAAACCATGAACAGCAGGACAAAATTAGGTACAGATGTTCCTTCCCCTCTTCATGCTGCCTAAAATAGCAGCTGTGACAGATCTGTGAAGGTCCCTATCCCACTTCCAGTGAAATTCACTTATTGACTTTAAAACTTCACTGATGCAGGATTGTTGAGGATAAAGTGCAAAATCCTCCTGTGCAATAAAGATTCAGTGGTTTGAGCAGGTGCATTGATTGAGCAGTAAGGATTCAATAGCTGGAGTAGACGAGGTGAGTCAGGAATTCATTGAGGAGGGTGCTGAACACCTCCCAACCAGCTGAAAATGAAATAGGGAAAAAAGCAGAAAAGACTCGGATTAACCACTCACTGCCACAACTTCATTACTACTTTTTAAGTTGATTTCTCAAAGAAATTGCTTACCAAGCCCTTGCAGTCTGAGTGTTCACCATTATTATTCTGGTAGACATAACATCAAAACTAAGGAATCAAACATGGCCCTGCTGTGCACATTCATCCTGCACTTAAATTCTGATCTTTTTGGGAGAAGTACTTTTATGTCCATTTTAAAAGTGAGAAAACCCAAGAATTTAAAAGTGGAATCTTTTTCAAAGGTGAATTCCAAAGCTAAAATGAAAGTTGAATCAAGTCCAGAAATATGGTCCAGAAAGATGTTGCTTAAGTTATATATGAGATTTTCCACTTAGAGATCTGCAGTGATTTTATATATTTTGGGCTGTGTAATATTCTAAAGTGCTGCCTGTTGTGTCATGGGGTACTGCTCTTGCCAGCTAGAATATGTTAGTTTGTGCAGATGAACTAGATTATAATGTATGTTGAAAGGTCCTTGACATGTTTGTCTGTGTTACATTGAGAAACGCTTACCTCAAATGCTAAATCCTTGACACCTCTAATCCTCTTCTTTCCATAAAAAAGGTCCTTTGCAGTCCACTAGGTTGAAACTTTTTACAGAGATATGTAAAGGCACTGGGAAAGCAATACATGAGAGTTAGATGCATCTAAAATAAATAGGAGAAATGGCTCTGTGTTCCCAGATTGACTCCCTTGAGTCTTTCCTTTGTGTTTTTTAGTTGGGTCGAGATCAGTAATTCTTTCTCCTTCAGTAACTGTCACTGTATCTGTTCTTCCACAGGGAAATCTGGGCTCGGTTTTTAGCTTTTGAAAGTAACATTGGGGATTTAGCCAGTATACTGAAAGTTGAAAAACGGAGGTTTACAGCATTCAAGGAAGAATATGAGGGCAAAGAAACAGCTCTGCTGGTGGACAGGTACAAGTTCATGGATTTGTACCCTTGCTCTGCCAGTGAGCTGAAGGCCCTTGGTTATAAGGTAAGTGGGTAAGAACACTTCAATTTACCATTGTCCTTTTCACTCCTAGTAAACTTGAAAGTGCTTTGGGGCTGCCATTTGGAATTTAAAGTCTGGGCCAGACACCTGTATCTGGTGGTCCCCAGTCTTGTTCCTGACCACATGTACTTTAACTACTATTTCAGTCATGGGGAAGGCCACAACACTTTGAAAAACCTTTAGAACAGAACAAAATGTTAGCTTGTATTTTTTTTTTTAAGCATGAAGTAAATAGGCTGCCAGGAAACAGAAAAAGCTGGTTGCTATTTGCATGGACAGGAAGAGGGCCTTGGGTTAATGTCTCTAAAATAGTGCCTCAGCTTCCAATTATTTCTTACACAAAAGAGTAATTCATGAAAAATGCAGATGAGATCAAAGTTAGCAAAGCAGCTGAATTGTTGGTCATCACAGAGCTGTAAAATAATCTGATAGGTGGAAATCAGAGTCACACTGAACACTTTTCTTTGAATGCAGTGGGGACAAAGTTATTCTGAAGTTAAAGGTGTGGATACCAGAGAGTAGCTCTTGCTAAGTGTGTACCTAAGGTGGTTCAGCCCTTGGGCTGATTCCTGTTGCTTGTAACATGCTAAAACGTAATAATCCTGTTTGAACTGGGGCTTTGCATGCCTGCTGACTGCCTTATGCGTTCTTTCTTTTCCAAGTAAAGCAATCTAGGGAATGAAATGAGGGAGAAATTATAGTTGTGAAGGCCTAGTGGTCTGCACCTGTTCACCTAAATCCTTTTAACCTAAAAATGGAGCCACTCGAAAATTACAAGCATGGTCCCATACAGGAACAGAAACAAGTGTTTCCGCTCCCAGCTGGGACACTGTAGGACTAAAATGTTTGATGAAAACATGCAAGTTTCGCCCAGATGGTCTCATAAGAGGGCATCTGAAATGGTAATGATGACAAAGTGAGAATAAGCGCCTGGTCCCCGGTGATGTTTTGTTCTGTAATTTAAACAAGCCCTGCGGTCCTGCCACGTTCAGTGCTCTCTGCTTGCCTTTCGCAGGATGTCTCCCGTGCCAAGCTAGCAGCAATAATTCCAGACCCCGTGGTTGCACCTTCCATCGTGCCTGTTCTCAAAGATGAAGTAGACAGAAAACCCGAATATCCCAAACCAGACACTCAACAAATGATTCCATTTCAGCCAAGACACTTGGCACGTAAGTCAGACCTCGACTGGAAGTGGTTGTGTTTCACCTGGCGGCGAGTTACGAACCTGTGTGTTGAGTCAGCCTAATCACAGAGACTTTGCTCATCTTCAGTCAGCCAAACGTGTACTTACATTTGAGGCTGTTATTTCGTTGGGTTGCTGAGGGTGTATATCCTTTACTTAGTATTAAGGTCACATGGAAATAAGTACGAGTAGTTGGGGCTAGATAGTAATAAGCTGTTGCACACACTGCTCGTAGACCAGATCATTGACTAAACAATATGTAATTAGTAGAGGCAAAAGTGACAGGGTAGTAATTACTGGCATCAAATAACAATGCTGCAAAAACAATTCTGGTCTAGCTGACTTGCACTGGCTTCATACAGTTTTTCTTCCCACAGCTCCAGGTTTACATCCCGTCCCGGGCGGTGTATTTCCTGTTCCACCAGCAGCTGTAGTTCTCATGAAGCTCCTGCCACCTCCTATTTGTTTTCAGGTTTGTTTTAATGCATTCTGAACATTTCAGAAAGCTGTGGAAGAGACCCTGTTGTCACAGAGCCACAGCATGTATCACTCTATTCAAAATAACTTTCTAAACTCTTCCTTTTTTTGTAACAAATCAGGGTCCTTTTGTTCAAGTGGATGAGCTCATGGAGATATTTAGAAGATGCAAACTGCCAGACAGTAAGTGACTTGTCTTCTCTGGAGGCTGTGACAGTGCATAAGACTTAGTTTTACATATGGATATTGCTGTCTAAAACCCAGACCTCACTTACAGATTTGCAATTTGTGTTTACCAGCAAAAGAGACTGGCTACCTTCATAGGCTGGAATCTATATGGAGATGTTGGTACATTTACCTGGGGGGAGATAACAAAAAGTGAAAAAGATGAAAAATCACCAGCTGCTCCTTTGATGAGATGTTGGTGGTAACCATTGAAAGACAGAAATGAGGATTATCATAATATCCTGTAAAAGCAGCAAGGCATTGTTTCCAGCAGCATCATAGCTGGAACGTGAAATTACGGATTGGCAGCAGTTCATTGGTGGCCATAACTCTGCACATTGTTGCAGTGCTGGAGGACAAGCTAAGGGCAATCATAGAGAAAGCAAGCTAGGATTGAATTTGAGTGAAAATATTTAAATCATACGCAGTATTTTTGAGGCTTCCTCTGTTGATAAGCAGCAACTGACTTGCTCTGCCTACTTTCTGGTGAATCATGAACTAGTTATACTGATTCCCCAGTAGGCCTTCCTGGTTTATTTGAGCTCGCAAATGACCTCAGTGCCTGTGTAAAGGGAAGGCTCAAGCTGAAGCAGCATCATTTACTTTATAGTTAGTGCTCACCACAGCACAGAGGTTTAGACTAAATTCTTCATATCTGCAGAAGAGGGTAGGAAAAATGTCTCATGTTCCAGAAAGCACCACAGTGTCTCTCTCTTGGTGTCCCTGTTGGCATGCTGATTTGTAATCAGGGAGTTGAGTTTCACAAACCAAATGCCTGTGTGTCTCTTTGCAAAGCTGTCGATGAAGCCGTACGGATAATCACCGGCGGGCTGCCTGAAATTGCCGTGGAAGGCAACGGACCTGTGGAAAACAACGCCATCCTCAACAAGGCTGTGAAGAGATCACATGAAGATTCGGATGACGACGAGGAGAAAGGATCTGTAGTTCCCCCTGTACATGACATTTACAGAGCACGACAGCAAAAAAGGATCCGGTGAAACAAGTCTGGAGTTCTACTGTGACAGACAAAGACTTGCATTGAATCGGTCTCTTAAAAGTCAAGCATTTAAAAGGGACAGCTGCAAACAAAAAAATCCTTGAAAATGGTTTTGTTACTGTGGTGCCTCTTCTCCCATATGGTTCTTGATCCGAAAACAGCCCGAACAACCTTAGAATGTGCTCTGAACAAAACTCGGTTTTCAAAACCAAAAGTGCAAAATGTCAAAACTGTATTTTGTTCTTCGAGGGTGTTCACATCTGCCACTTGAAATCTTGTGGGTTTTCAACAGTTTTATTTTAAAAACTGGATGGCTTATACTTGTGAAGCATTTTTAATTCACATTTTCTGGAAAACAGTTGTTCTCAGTTTGTTCATGTAGTGTCCTGCCTTATTGTCCGTTTTTATTTATGGCAGAATGTATGAAATCTGTTTTGTAGTTGAAAATTAAAAAAAACAAAAAACATTCCTTTAAAATAAAAGGATATCCATAACATCATGCCTCATTCTGGTTTTATTCAAACACAACAAGGTACTTCTTAAATATTACTCAGCCACTTCAAAAGCAATGCTAATAAGACTGTCACAGGAAACTGATCAGAGCATACATATTAGAATCAGCTTGTTTTCCATTTTCCTGGAGGATATAGTACACTTCTGCTTGTAATTCCATGACTCTTTGAAGAAAACAGCATTGTAAGACTAACTCAGTATATGTTTCAAAGGTGGGTTGTCCAGGACCCCCGGCTAACACAGCCTGGTCCTGGACACCTGCACTGATCTTCCACCTAAGGTGCAAAGCTAAATGTTAATAATCAGCTACATCGTTTCACTTGTTATCTTCAAACAAACTAAAAAAAAAACACTGTATGAGCTTTCAAAGCAGTTTCTATGCCTACTTCAGCTTTTGACTTGTAATTGGCTATTCAGAATTGCACTCTGGTAAGAGCTTAAGAACCCCTTTGGACTACAGGACGTTCAGATACTCGGGGAAGTTGAAGATGTTCTGGCCTCCAGGAGCACAGCTGCCTGGGGGTCAGTGCTCCTCTCCTCTCTGCCAGGTGAGAGGTGAACCCCAGCAAGGTTCCATGGAGGGAGGGGCTGGCCTAACCAATCCTGGAATTCCTTTTCTGCTTTGCCATTCAATTCTATCTGCCTATTTCTTTTAGTGAGGATGTAGAGAAACTTGGTCAAACACTCCAATTAAGAAAACAGCTTGGGAAAACCATTTGCACTTGTGGGCATTGATTACAGTCTGTACTGCTGAAGGGCCTGCAGCACCCACCCCAGAGGCATTTGTTCCTGCTGTGTGTGCCCCCACAGGTGAAATGGAGCCAGAGGTGAGTACCACACTCTTTTCTATGATTCTGGGGTTTTTTTCTACAGGAAACCTTAGCATCAAACCCCTCCCTGGGAGGAGAGATGGGATTTATGGTACAGACCCTGCAAGCAATACATGAGCACTACTGGCGGCACAGTCCCTGCTGCAATGTCAGGAGCTGGCAATCATGGACATTCTGAATCCCAGACCTGGGATTACAATTTCATCTATTGATAATTCAGTCCCCTTCACTCTGCCATCAGTCACGTTCCTTTCAAGGGCTTTTCTAAGTCTGTGTCTCACTGTGATGTTGTTCGTCCCCACACCCTCCAGACTGTCTGCTGTGGCATCTAACTTTGTGTAGTGTGTGCAACTCCCAGGGGCCTTTAAAGGCAGTTCCTAGGCAATGCTAAAAGATAAAACCACAGCAGCAATTCATAACTTGTGCAACTCTCATTTAGCAAAGCTGAAAACAGCTTTGCCTCGGTTGTTTTGTTTGTCTGTCCAGCAGCAATGGCTGTGCTGGCTCGTTGTTACAGAGACTGTTGAATTTCTGGAGCTGCAGAGCTTTAGGCTGTGAGGTGGATCCTGCACTAAGAACCAAGCCCACTAAGCAGACACAGCAACCTTGAAGACCTCTGGAGTATGCTTTGCTGACAATGACACAGACCACACCAAAAGCCTACTCAGATCATTGTTTTCTGGCTAACCAAACTACTCATTTTTGAATTGCCAAAGAAAGATTCAAAGACAGACATTCATTTTACTATCTGAGTACATTTAGCCAGGAGAGAAATTATGTGTCTGAGCTGGTAAGCTCTTAGAGGGTTTTGGTGGGGTTTTTCTCCCTTGGGGAAGGGGGTTTGTAATCAAAAAGATTTGTTTTAGAGTTGCATAGGCTAATATAGAGAAAAGGTCTTATTTATCCCCTCTTCCTCCAAATGCTACGTTAGTGCAGCTCTATCCACACTGATATTTAAAGGAAAACTGGAAAGGGAAGTATCAACACTGATTCATAATGAAGTGCTTCTAGAAGTTCTAGTACTTTGGTTGACTAGTTGATTCATAAATTAACCTGATAGTTGGCAATAAAAAGGCCCTTTTATTTATTTTACATATCTTGTTGCTTGGTTTTTTTAAAGACAAGACAGTCTGGTTTGGATAGCTTAGTACTTGAACTACTTACTGTTTATGACTATGAACTCTGCTTTCATAAACCCATCAAATATTGATTACTGTAATACACTGTTGTGCTCAACTAGAGGAAAATTCCAGATGCACTTACCTCCCAGCTGAGTCTGAAATTGCAATGAGGCTGCAAGACCACTGAGCTCTTCTGAGAACACTCATCTCTACAACACATAGCTAATAAATTCAAGGCCTATAAATACTCTAAGTTTCAAGAACACCTCTACAAAGTGAAAAAAATCTACTGAAAATATTCCCTGTATATTCAAACTAACATTAAGTCGTTCAGTTCTCACATTACATTAAAATCACTTACACTGCCCATAGTGCTCTGCACTTCCTGGATATTTTTGAAGACATGATTGAATATGCAACCATCTCCTGTTGTAGTTTTTTTTTTTTAAAAAAAAAAAGTAACATTTTCAGCCTAATGTTTCACACACTTTAAATCCACCTTCTGAAAGTGACACAGATTTACTTTAAAATTAGTATTTCACATAAAAAGGAGTAAACTACTAGCAAAAAAAACAAAAGGTAAGAAATACCACTTTTATCAAAACATTTTAGCTCTGCCCTTCTTAAGTCTTTACAAGAGATAAATACAGCTGCAATCTATAAGATTGCCACCTTTGTAAGTACTGTACATAGCAGAGGACAGTTACCCAATAACCAGAAAATTTACTACAAAAATATATTATGTTTTGTAACATCTGCAGGTAAACAGCAAAAAAATGCTATTAAAATTGCAGTAAAATGCAGAAAAAACTAGTAGCCTACCATATTGACCATAATGTTACAATAAAGTGCTGTTTGGGTTGGCTTTTTGTCTGTCAAAGTTTCTCTTATCTAGAATTTTAACTTTCTTGATTCTTTAAGATTTTTTTTAAAACCATATCACCTGTTCTGGGAAGAACCATTGCCAATCTGCTCTGGATTAATTAAACTAAATTAACTGTAAATTAAAGAGTTGAATGCCCTAAAATGAGCCACTTAAAGCCAATGCTTTGTTCTTAAACTTGCCCTATCTAGAATCAGCTTAAAAATGTAAAAATTACAGCCAGAAAACTACCATAATATTCCCCCCCGGTTGCATACTTATATTAAAAATGTATCTCTCATCATTTACTTCAGATCCCCCTTTGCACCTCGTGTATTTCCCTCATCAAGCATCATTCTTGAATTAGAAGGAACCAGTATTTACACGGAAAGCTGTTTTCCTAGACAAATATTGGTACAATTTTTATTTAATAGCTCACAATACCGTATTGGTAGCACACAAACTGGTTTTAGGACTCTTCTGACTTCCCTACAAGTTGGGATTCTTCCCTAGTCAGTATTTTGCCAAGCACTGCATCATAGTAAGGGCTGAAGACCATTTTGTTGTAGTTGACAAGACGAACATACTTGGCAGCAACCTCTTCCAGCTCTCTTTGAATAGGGCCTAATCCTCCAGGAACAGCAGGTAATGTTTTCTGGTGACTGGATGCAAGGTGATTCTCCAGAAACTTCTGAATTCGAGAATCTGGAAAAAATGGGTTTGATTTGTTTTCAAAAGAGAGACAGTCAATCAGGAATAGTGTAAAAATCCCATGTAAAATGCAACAAGCCTGGACAGAGTCAAGTATTTGAGAAGTGAAATGAGAAGGCCAGCACTACACACCCCCACCAGTTACACAGAGAATGGTCCCTTGGGAGCAGAGCAGTCCTGGCAGACCTACCTATAAGCCTGCAGATGGTGTTATCCACACTGGCCACTGCCTGGATCTGCCCTTTAAGCACAGCCTCTCTCTCAGCTGAGAACGGTGTAAAGCCATGCTGGGAGAGGCAGCTGTTGACCTCAGCACACACCTTCTCACCGATGGTGGCCAGAGATTCCTTCAGGTTAAAGGAGCTGGAGAACATGGAGTAGAGCATTACTGAAATACATTAGTTATTTACTTTTTTCCCCACCTTTTAGAAATAAACCATTCGATTAGAGCTCCCTTAGTTATCAAATGTAATGGAAGATGATAATGCAGATAAAGCCAGAATTATAAAGAATAATACATTTTTAGATGTGTATGAACAACAAAGCTGGGCTCTAAACCAAGGAAGTAGGAGAGCATTAAAGACTCCCAGCCTGAACAACCCATATACATGAGAGCTGACTTTCTGCCTACAGACTAATGCAAAACCAGTGACCAACCCGTATATGTACAGCACTCATCTAAGCCTGCAGGCAGCTTACTGTGCCACACTCAGGTTCTTGGGGCAGCCTGGCCCAAACCATGGGCAGGGGTAGGGGCTGGCACCCTCATGTGCCAGCCTGGCATCATAAAAACACATTAAAAAAAAGCAGTGTATACATTCTGTAAGAGAAGAGAGGAAGGAAAGACAGCTCTGGGGGAGTAAGCTGAAGAAAAACTTTTTCTTAGAAAGCCCTCAACACCTTCTTTGCATACCCTGCAGTCCACAGCCAGAGAGAGGCTTACACTGGTTATTTACCAGGGTGAAAACAGAGCTACACCTGCCCCCGTGGGACCAGGCCTATTCCATACTCACGGAAGATGCATTCCCGTCAGCAGCACCTTGACAATGGTTTTGATTTTCTCAGCAAATCCAGGCACATCCACGACTGCTGGGCCTGCTGCACTGAAGGTGACCAGGAGGACTGTCCCAACCAGGAGGAGTTGCTCCAGCTCCAGCTGGATTTCCAGGAAGCGGGTCTGGTCCATGAGCACTGTCTGCAGTGAGGGAGGGAGCCAGCACAGGATGGAGTCAGTTTGCTGGGCTGGGAAGGGACACTGCCATGCAACAGCAAAGGTAAGACAAAGACACAGGGAAGAGCAGCATGTGCTCAGCATGCCAGCACCAGGAGTGAAATGAAAAGCATTAACTCCCCTTTTCCAACTAAGTAGGTTTCAGAACTGAAAGAGAAGTACCACAAGAGCTCCCAGTCAAGATAAATGTTTCAGTACTGCGGTTATAAATCCCAAAAGCTTCTGTTATATCCCAGAAATAGAAGAGCGGAACAAGCACAACACCTGGGTTTTTTTGTTAAATACCTACCTCTGGAAAAGGCCTGTTCACATGATCCCACTTTAGGAGCTTCAGATAGGCCTGATTTTGTACAGCAGTGAAGCACGAGGTGGAAGCTCCACCAGTAGCACCATCACTAGAGTAGGGAGGCAATGTTTCGTGTCTCAGCTTTGCAAGATCATCTGCTGCTTCTTGTAACCACTTTGTGACAAGGTCTAAAGAATCTGGAAGAGCAAGGGAAAAAAAGTCTTGTTAGGAAAATTCCTTTACAAAGTTAGGTTTTTCCACTAATAATTTCCAAACAATCCCATTAGTTACTATGACTAATACCCACTGTATCAGTTGATGACATGCATTTCATTTATGGCATCAAGCAGAACATCTAAAACAAAACCACATGGCTACAGGAAGTCAGAGGTGAGATGATGCTGGGTAATCATGCCCTACGCTGTATTGAAATTAAACTCAACTCCAATGCACTAAGTGCAGAATTACTGTTCTGGCAGATTTTTTTCTAACCACAGTTTTGGGGCACAAGCTGTCATCTACCATATGAATTCCAGAACTTATTAAAATATCTGGGGTTTTTTCATGATCTACAAGCAAAGACACACAGTTTACTAGGAGATCAGAGGGGAAGAAAGAAAGGAACAAAGTCATACTTGGCTGTTTCTCAAGAAACTCCTGAAACTTCTTTCTTTCATATTCAGCAGACTGCTGCATTAATTTTGGCCTAATACTACTGACAGCGAAGTTTGCCATATCCATTTTCATTAGGTCTAATACAGAGAAAATTGCTCTAAACAAACAAACAGAAAAAGTTATTCAAGGCTGCAGATGTTTCAGAGGTGCTGTTTACAAGATTTATTACAGACTGTCTAAGGAAAGAGCAAAAACATGCATGAGAAACAGTAACGGTGCTTAACAATTTAAAAGCATGAGACAGAGAGAAAGCTTGAGCAAGCACGTACATGCATGCATGTGCCTCTTCCAAGTAGGAAATAAATCTTGCCCTCCTGTAAAAAAGCCTCCACGGAATTAACTTCACTAGCTCCATAGATTATATCTCCCAGGATGTGCAATATTGTATCTTGAATATATAAAAAGCCATCTGGGTTTCCAAGCTCTCCCTGCTGGCAGCCTAGAAAGCCAACCTCAGTGGGAAGTGAATAATTAGACTCAAGGGAAAAAAAAAGAAAAGAAAAAACCAACACAAAAACCCCACAGCAAAGAACACCACCTTAATTTCAAAGCAACCTAATTCCTGCTGGCCATAATTCTGACAAGTCAATCCTGAACTCCTGGAAGCTTTTCAAATTAGAAAACAGTAAGGTTAGTGAAACTTCTAAATATCGAGACCTTGAGCTGTTCAGCTGGGAACACGGTGACAAAGCAGAAGCCCTGATGCTCCCAGATGTGGCACAGCACACTCCCCTTAGAACTCACAAGGCTTTCTACAGGGAGTGGGGTAAAGAGAGCTCAGACTGGGAGGAAAGGACAGACTGGTTGGAAACCAGTAACACTTTTTGCCTATGCTCATGTGGGCTTTTTTTCTCCTTTTGCTGTAGATACTACATTTTAATACAAACTATTTACCTGCTGCCTTAAGGCTTATATGCCTTTGGCATTTAGGAAACGTCCTTCAGTGACGTGCAGGACACAGATACTCCAATTCAGCAGAACAGAGATGGTCCTTGTTAATGGCTCCTGGAGCATCTCTCCCCTTCACACCCACAGCTGTAACCCTTTCCTTATCCCTTTTTTTTCTAGGAACTCCAGGTTGCACTGCTAAAGCCCCACACCCTCCCCACCTAAAATTACTTCAGGGACTCTGAACATGACTAATAAACACCATTTCAGTACCTGAACAGAGGAACTATTTCATGAATATCTTTCAGTTTCTTAATTTCTTCATCTCGAGCTGGAGCACAGAGAGTCCCCATCATTCCAATAACAAATTTGACCAATTTAGAAATGTCAAGGGCCCCATTCTCTGCCTCCTGTTTAATCAAATCCAGATCAAGAACTTCTGTAATCTGGTTTCTCAGTCTAGTATGACCAGGCAACAAGAAAGACAGGAGATTCTGAAATGGAAAGTTTTTAACAGCTCATTAGTTCTACATATCAAAAAGCAGCAGGATCAAAACAGTTACTGAACCACTTCTTACAGAACCACAGAATCACAGAATAGTTTGGGTGGAAGGGCCCTTAAAGATCATCCATTTCCAACCCCCCTGCCATGGGCAGGGACATCTCCCACTAGACCAGGTAGCTCAATGCCCCATCCAACCTGGCCTGGAACACTGCCAGGGATGGGGTAGATTCTTATTTAAACTAATTGCCCCTTACAAGTGGAATTTCTCCTTTTTTTTTCAAACGAACCAGTCACCAACTCCAAAAGTTTCACCCCGTTCTGTATGACAGAGAAGTTACTAGGTGGTAAATAATCCATGGCTTCAGACTATTGTGCTTGCTTTTACCAGCTCAGTGTTGGGGCATCTCATTGATTCTGTAACTATTATCACTGCCATAACATGAAGGAAGCTTGGGATTATGGAACCAGTATTACTTACCTTTTAATCACCTTACATGGTTTTGCATTTGGCTTTACATTCAAATTTCTCCTCTGGGCTTATACAACTTATATATGTTCACAGACAATGACACAGTAATGAAAAAAAACAGGAGAGTCTTTTGTGAAAAGCCAAGCTTCAACCACTTTTGCTCATTCATATCAGTGCAGCTACTCAAATGCAATAATTTACCTTGGTAACACATCATCTTACCTCTTTAATTTCTCCCAACAGTTTAATTGCATGATCATATGTTGGTGGATCTTCCTTTAACTGAGCTTCCAGACAATCCCAGAAAGCTTTATGCACAATATCTCTTACTTTCTTTTCTAAACTGTGGGTAAACATGACCAGTTAAAAACAATGATACTTGTCTCTGCACCACCTTACAAAGATAACTTGCAGCTCCAGAAGAAGAGCATGTAGTAATATGAATATAATGTAATAATGAATATATGATGATTAACAGAGATCTGTCACTTTTAAGTTACTCAGAAAAACAAGAAAAACTGGACACAGGATTTGGAATGGTTTATGTCCTAATAAAGGGTTACACATGAGCAAAGGTGGCTAAAAATTAAAATAATTGAAAGTATTTATCATGTTACATCTAAACTAGACCACTGAAGGAAAAATATAAACCACAAAAATTACAGTTTGTCTTCAAAAGACCGATATTCATGTTCCTTTTAAAGGCCTCACTAAGTAAAGGCAATTCTAGTAGGTAAAATTCATTGGTAAAACTCACAGAAATAAAGTAACTTCTCTGACACAAAAGCTTCTGTGTTTCAATGCACAGATATTGCAACTACTCTGAGAAAAGATCCCAGATTAGTTTGTGCAAAAAAAATAGATGAATTCCACTGCTCCATTACCAATTCCTAATTCAAAATGCTGCAGTCAGACAGGGCTATGGGGGACACTGCTGCTTCAGAGTGCTGGGACAAGAAACCACAGCACACTGGGATTTGTACCACACATGCCCAAACAATTACTCCAAGAGCTTAACCTTTTATGCATCTGATCTCCCCCCCCCAGCTGTTCTGCAGTTCTACAAATGCAAACTTTATTTATCTATTAGGTAACAACCTCACCTGTGTTCTGGTAATTCAGTTGGTTTTATCTGGAAGTCCCCATTAACAACAATTTCATGTGCTAATGCCATGTTGGTGACTCCCTTTGCTGTTTCCATGAGCTCCTCCATTGACACAGGCCGAGCAGGACTGGCTGCAACATAAATTACCCTGTCAGACAGTTTTCTACAAAAGTCTGCAGAAAAGAAAGTCTGCTAAGACTTTTGGACCCTTTCATCTTTATTGACAGTACAGAGGGTCAAATGACAGTGTCATCTGAAGACTCTTCCTTTCCTTCCCTTCCTTTTCCATCTGGTGGATGACACAGGTTTGCAGTATTACAGAAAACAAAGGAGTGAATCCCACTTGATATTCTGGGCTCAGTATGTCAATTGCTTCCAAGTTCTATCAAGCTCTTTTAAAAACCAAACCCAAACAAAACCCCAAACCCATACCAGTACTTCTTTAGGATGGATTAATAGCATCTTAGCATCTTTCTCCATACTGTGGGAAGAAATCATTTAAAACATAGGCATTTTCACCACAGTATTTCCACAAGTATTGTGCAGATGTTGCCATTTCAATTTTACATTTTTCAAGGAAATCACCTCATCTTTAAAGCAGTCAGCAAACACATCACAAAAACGTTAAGCAGCTAATTATTCTCGTTACTTCCAGTGCAACTGGCACTCCTCCAAACTCCTTTTTTCCCCCTAGAGGCCATCATCCAAGCAAGAGAGGACAAAGTCAAGACCTAGTCCCAGCTCCAATGCCTAAGACTTCTTCCCTGGCAGGCATTTGGGACTGACCAGGATGGGCCACCAGCTTCAAACCTGGCCTGGGGCATGTGAGTGAGTAGGAGAAAGAACCAAACAGGAAAATACAGAATGGTTTTCATTAGGCAGGAGACAAAGGTACTGACTGACTGACTGTAGAAATCTAGAAGGTACAGTTTCAAAAAACTTGATTTGCTTCCAGGATTTACTGGGAATTATGGCTCTTAACAGTTCTGAGCTACACAACGTCCTCCTGGGCCTTCAGTGGTATTGCTGTAGTGAAGGAAGTGTCACAGCCCTAAAAACATGTCAAGAGAGGCAGAGAAGGTACCAGGGATGTAGGTTGTGCTGGTTGGGGGAGTAATTCCATCCCCACTGAAGCCACCAGAAAGCACTGATTCTTTGTGCTGAAGGATCCTCCCTGCTGTGCAGTGTCAGTGCAAGCAGTGTGTGGAGGGGTCCTGCAATGCCTTCCCAAAAGCTGGGAGAAGCACCACCGCTCTTTCCCTAGTCCAGGTACTTGGGAAAAAGGAGAAAGTTAGATCATTAATGTCCTCAGGTGAGGTAGGCAGGAATGGCAAAGTTCATCCTGGCTCCTCCAGAAAATACCTTGTGGAATGGAATAGGGGAAAGAGCCACAGCAGAACTGCCGTAAAGGATCCATTCCTCTCTGTAGATCATTCACTTCAATTACAGTTCAGGCATAGGAGCAACATACTAATCCCAAAATGAAACAAATCAACCAGGGATCTTCATAGGCTGCGTTCAGGCAAACTGTTATGACTGTCTCATTTGATAACCCATGCTGACTGGACTTAGGTAATTACTTAGGAAAGATCTTTTAAAAATAACTGTCCATCACTTGTCTGCCATTCAGAGCTCTTCTGAGTATATGCGGTATAGCTCTAATGTGCTAATTCTTCATTAATATCTTGCTCTTTTCCTGCAGCCCTTCTAAATCCTTGTTTCCTTCTGCTTGGAGCTTAATCTTGCAGAGTGACTCTGGGAACACAGCAGGGATTGATATTCTGAGAAGAACTAGCAGACAGCAAAGTTCATGACTGAATGAGAGTGCTCTTGTCCCGCTGCCAAATGACTTCACTCCAGCAGTGGGTGCACTAAAAGCCAAGACGCTCATTTACCAAAGAACACTCTTAAATCATTCTCATGTCTGCTCCCTTACACAAGGGAAGGGCCTGAAACCAACCAGTTCTTTGTGGTACAATGCAGTGCAAGACTCTGCTCTGCTTTTTACTTTCATGTGTTCAGAGCCTCTCTCCATACATAAATCCCATTTCTTATCAGGCAACCAGCAGCACGTAAGAACATAAACTCCCTCAGAACATCTCCTCTGTGTAACATGACACTAAACACAACAATAAACCTCAAGTAATAATGGACACTATTAAAAAATAAAAAGAATACAACTAACAAAATGTTACGGGCTGGGACACCCTCTACAGAAATTTAGAGCTAGTTATCTCAGCATTTCTGCATCTTTGAACTGAATCCCTGGAGCCAGAAAACTTCCCCTTGGTTCTATCTATAGATTTGCCAGAAATATTTGGCAGCCTTATTTCATCCAGCTCCCCATGTTCAAAGCTGAACGACAAAGGAAAATATGCCTTAGGAACAAGCTCAAAATATGCAGTCTTTCTTAACACTGGAAGTAGTATTGGGATAAAATACACAACTTTCCGTCTATATTGTGAGGGGGATGACAGGACATTGCTTTGTTAACAGACTTCCTTGCCCTGCAGTAGAAAGAGAGGCTGCAGCAATCCAGAAGGTTCAGCTGATAAGGCAAACAGCAGCAGCAGTAGCTGGAAAACACCAGGACAGTGCATACCCCTTCCACGAGCACAAACACAAAAGGGTATTTAAGATATGTGGAGATCAGAGCAACGTGGTCACAGTGTACAATTAAGTACTAAAACAAAATGGGGAGAAAAGTGTTACAAACGGTTTCAGAGCAAATCATCAGGACTCACACTATATTTAATTGCAAGACAGTCAAACTTGCACAGAATGCTATAAAACAATAGGACTGCCTGCACCAAAAACTATAGATTTTTAATTATTTGTCACAAAGTAGTTTTGCTTACACTTGGGTGTGTCATCTCTGTGTGACCCTGGAGCACACTGTCGTATTCTTTTTCGGACAGACTGATCCAGGTTGTCCAAGTTGTCCTCTTGACCATCCTCTACACCACTCAGCTCGTCTTCACTTGACTGTAGCTTGTCAGGATTCTGAGACATTTTCAGCTGGTTCTTTACAAAAAGAAAAAACATGAAAAAGGGAATGAATAAGCATTTTCCGACATGGCTGAGCGGGTAAACAACACCAGGAGTTCTATTGATTAAGAAAAAAATTAAGAATGAAAGAATTCTTATGAGGAATTATATGATGTCATACCCATAATGTGGTTGGAGACCTGGACTCAGTGACTCACTTCCCGTCTTTCACAAAGTGGGATGCTTTCAACACAGCTACCATTTATTAATCTGCATTCCTAGTAAATTCTCAAAAATCTGAAACTGCTCCCTTGCCATAATAATACAGATGAGAGAAAAAAGATATTTAGTTTTCTTTCTCAGCACTGCTTCTGAGAGAGTAGTGAAAAACACCTTCAGAACAGTATTACAAAGATGTTTTACAAAACGATTATGTCAAAGGAGATGTTTCCTCACTACACAGCAATAAATCTTCCTGAATACAACATACTTCCAAACTATGAACTGCCCCAACTGTTCAGAACTTAAAAGCTCTCACTCTGAGCCATCCGAAAGCATTAAGAAGCAGGAAAAGGACTGGAGAGACATCAATATAAAATTCTACTCCTCTACTTTCATTCCATGCAAGTCATGATTGATGCATAAAATTTCAGGGTTTTTTAAATGAAGACATAACAAATAGTTACTGAAAAGATTAGTTTATTAGACATCATATTACATGATTTTTTATACTACAAGAATTATATTAGAAAAATATTTAAATTACATCACAGATACCTGTAGTGTACCCAAAGTTATACTGAAAAAACTACCATTAGAAAGCAAGTCTCACCATTCATTACCTTCACTTATTTCACGCCCAGTTTCCCCTCCAAAGAATGTAATTTGTACATCCACCACTGAAAACTGTCATGCAGGAAACTGCTGTTCAGACTTCAGTTTTGCAGAAATCTATTAGAGAGCATATGATGTCTCTAACTCAATTAAACAGCCTGGATGTTCTGTGAAGTGGGGATCAAGAAGAGTCTGCCTTTCAAAATAAAAGGAGGCTCCTGGAAAAACTTCTTTCCCCTAGTAACCCACCATGCCCACTTTCAAAATTTGAAACAAGCTCAGAGCAAGAGATACACCCTCCAGAGGCACCTCACAGCTACTAAGAGAAAACTTGCAGCATCAAAGATGACACTGAAGAGGATGCAGCAGAAGTAAGCAACAGTGCAGAAATACAAAATGCAGAACTGAGACTTTTTTATTTTCATACAACAGCTGTAATAACTAACCGTGCTCCACCAGTGCTTCAATTGACTATAGCAGTGTGATTCTACAGGACAGCTGGAAAGCTCAGTGCATGAAGTGTAAGAAACAGTTTTGTTCCAACAGCAATGACTCAGAGCCATCATCTTGCTCAAAGCATGAGGGACAACAGTATGCAACACTTGCCCACAGCACTGTGTGGTTTCTATTTTAAAAAAGAAAACAGCATAAAAAGCATGGGATAAATTGCATAGGAAAACCAAGGCATCAGCACAGGTATTGTCAGAATCATACACTGGCCTATAGCTGCAACAGTCACTGATGTCCCTGCTCCAGATGCTTGATCATGTCCCTCTTCACACACACAGACAAGCCAGCTGGGACAAGGAAGGGTTAATCTGTGCACAGCTGCAGTCACATTGCCACCCTGTGAACCAAGGCAGAGAGAGCCTCCAGCCGCGTGTTACACCAGGCATCCCAGCCAGCATGCAACTGGGAAACCAGCAGGAAACCAGTGACATGCTCCAGGGGAGGTGGATCTCCCCTCTAGGGGACAGCAGGTCTGTTACTGCAAACACTCCACCAGCAAGAGGACGAGAAGCTCTGTTAGTAACGGAGCTGTTCACAGAGATCACAGCAACAGTTGGAATAAAATAAAATAAAATACAGGCCTGGTTAAACAAAGGAGGGAAGCCTGTTGTTGAATTTGGCTGGGATAATAGCATTATCATAAAGGCTTCCACATTAATTCCACCAGGCTAGAGAGTCGTTCTTCCTATCCCTTCTCTTCCACAAAGCATCCTCCTGAAGTCAAAATCAGAACCACAAAGATAACTCACCCAAGACACACCTAAGTCTCTAAAGCATGTAACACTTCCTCTCAATCTCTCACTGCACTTTAACCTCACTGCCCTGAGAAAAGCAGAAAAATATTACAATATACACCTTACTTACAGAGGGGAAAGTGAGGTGTGAGTTGCTTTAGGACACACAAAAGATAAATGACAGGGACCAGAAGACAATCAGTCAATGATTGCCACCCCCAGCTTTGCCCAGCAGGCCATCATTCCTACCACGCAGACTACATCCCAAAGTATTGCCTCCCATGAAATGGCAGCTCGGGAGCTACAGTCTCAACCCCAAGAGTCTCATTTAGTTACCAATTGTTTAAGGCAAGTCCTGTTTCAGCTGTGGAAGGCAGGTACAAGAACTCCCGGGCCGCTCCACCAAATGAGTGCTCAGCAGACGAGTTAAACAGGCACACTTGTTGGTTTAGGGGTTTAGTTTGCAGCAGTCTGCTCTTTTCTGCCGGATTACTGCTATTATTTGCCAGAACACATCTAGAACGTGTCCTCTTTCCACCGGGTAAACAAGCCTGACAATAAGCTCTTCCAGAAGCGCGATCACCGCCTTTCCTTTCACGGGAGCAACCCTGGCTCTTAAACGGAGCAAACCCCACTTCCCTTTTTAATGAGAAACGCAGGAGAAAACCCACCCAAAGCAAAGGAGAACCCAAACCCAGTATTGCCCGCTGGTTCTCTAACCAAGGTACCCGGTGCACTGAACACCGCTGGGCACACTGCCCTGGGGACACTGCCCTGGGCACACGGCAGGGGACAGGCGTCCCCACCCCGGCCCTCCCTCCCCTCTGCCCTCATCCCCTCCCGGAGCCCCGCCGGCCCCGGCCNGACACGGGGGACACGGGGGGACACGGCCCTGCCGTGCCCGGAGGGGGCACCCGCAGCCCCCGGCGCCGTGTGGGACAGCGAGGGGCAGCGCTCTGCAGGCCCGCCCGGTGACCCGCCCCGGCTTTAAAACAGGGCAGAGAGAGCGGATTGTGCTGCGGTCACACCGGGATGGCTCAAGGTAAACACACCCAGCGAGCCGGGAGAGCGGCCGGGCCCTGTCCTCGCTGCCCCCACACCCCTCAAGGCCTNTTCAAGAGAGAAAACTGTCCCCTCTTAACCGTGTAACATTAGAAAGGGAATATACTTCTGCTGAAAAGGGAACCGGTGCAGCACCGTAAGTAACTTATTTTAATGTTCTTTTCCCAAGAACAAGGAACTGACTTTTCCCCACCCAGATTTTAAAGTGTGAGTTAAGCCAATTTTTCTGAGGAAGTGCATTAAATAAAAAGCTTTCAGTCAAGACAGAGAACTACAAAATATAACTTCTGAAAAAAGAGTTAGACTTGCCCCCTACTACTAGTTTTCAAGAAGTGATTGTTTAGAAGCCCTAACAGACTAGAATAAGCTTTTCACATGTTCGTCACCCCTCCCTCCTCAGGACACAGTAACACATTGTCCTACAGCACACCAGGGAAAGCACTTGGGCCACTGGCCCCAGAGACCACTAATGACTGAAGAGTTATTTAGTGAGACATTACAGTATCTCACACAGGGCTCTGTTTTCAAAAATCAGACCACCACGTGTTTGTAACAGGTACTACTACCTTGTCATAAGTAAAATAGCTTCTGTTCCCAACTAGAACAGAGCTCAACATTTTAAATGGAACAAAATTTGTTATTTCTTTCAACAGCAGCTGTAATGAAGTTTTGCTGGTATCTTTGGGATGATAACTCCATAAGAGTCAAAATTAGGTCTCTAATCATGCTATGTATCTGCTTGCAGTTGCCTGTGTTGCAAAGCTTGGAATTTCCACCACAGACCAGACAGAGATAAAATACAGAGCCATAAGAAAAGCCACAGGCCTTTCCTTCGCTCCAGCTCTTTCCTAATTACAGCTGCTGCCATCAATAAGAGTTACAGTCAGAGCAAAACACTGCAGGGATGAAGATAACCAGCCTTAACCAGGACACCCTGTGGCAACCAAAGCCAGGCTGACTTAAAAATCCATTTATCTTTACCAACGCAGGAGAGCCAATTCCTCAAAATGGTGCCATTTTAGCTGAAAACAGCACAGTAACTTGTCATACACATACAGAATACAGCTAGCTGGCAGGCTTGACGAAAAGCTGTGGAACATCAAGCAAAGATGTTATTCAGCTCTGTCTGTTACACAGCAAGTCTTAGATCAATGCTACGTGACAGTCACATAATGCAAAGCAAATTAGGAAAAAAAAGGTTCAGCATAAGATTCAGTGCTGGGGTAAAAGGTGGCAGAAAGATCTCATTCATGGCGTCTTCCATCTCAGGAATTTTGATATTTGAATAGAGGGAGTCAATGGACTTATTTTGGTCCTATAGCAATTAAGAATGAGGAAATCTAAATTATAAATAAAATACTGTTTGCTTTGGTAATAACTGAATAAATTCCATCTATTTCCACAAAATAATTTTATTAGGCAGGTACACGAATACAAAAATTTACAAATATATTAGTGTTTTCAACGCTGGAGTACACAAAGTAGTCTGTATTTAAAAGTCTCACACACACATATTAGCAACTCTGTCTCCAAAATACTGCATAAAAATACTTGGATTACTACTATGAAACTGATCTAGCAGTCTCTTTCTCTCTTTGTCAGAGAGCTTTGAGTCTTCATCAATAGCTTTCAACAGGGATAATAGCTCATCTTTTGTGGTCTTCTCTGTATTGGAGCGATACTCCCTCTCATCAAGTTTTTGGCAAAAGGTATAGCCTAAAATGCAACAAGAGACACTCAGATGGTTAGCAACTCACGCAGCCACCCTTGAGATCCCACAGACCCGTCCTGCTTTAGTCAAATTACTCATTGTTACAGCAAGTCTTTTTGCATCACCTGTTTCTCATTTGGGTACGTGACAAGATTCAAAAGCTCAGTCTGAACTGTTACCTGTTATGTTACTGGGATCCTGGCCTTTCTGCAAAGCCAGCAGTTTATTGCTGACCATTTTATGCAGTGTCCCTGGGATCTTCAATAGAAAGAGAAGACAAAGCAACAGCGGCTTAGAAAAGGCAATTCTGCATAAGCACATTAAGATAGCCAAAATGTGGTAATTTTGTAGCTCTTACCTTTAGCACATCTCTTTGGTTGTCCACAAGGAACAAGATCAAGAGGTCAGTTTTCCCTCTGGATAAATTTTTGTTGTTGATAATAGCTTTAGAGAATGTTCTCTTCACAACCATCCTGTTGTCACTCTAAAGAACAAAGTGAAATAATGACCAGAAGAGGAGAATTAGTCTCCTCTGTTAAGAAGGGCGTCACCTTTGCTCTTGCAGAGTCATTGCTCTTCCTGTAGTCACATATTTAAGCTACAAACATGGTTTCTGATCAGTGTCTGTGACTTCTAGATTTCAGTAAGAGTAAAGCATCTGTTAAGTACACGCTTACCTCCTTCTGTAGTTTGAGCTCAGAATTATGTGCTGCAACAGCCATGAAGTACAACAGTCTCCTGAACTCCTCCCTGACTTGGCTGTCTAGAAGTTTCAGATACAGCTGAACAGCTTCTAAAGATTGCTCCATCTTCCCATTCACTGGGGAGAGATAAAGGTATCTATTTATTTAAATACATATTACAATAAAACACCTAAACTAGCCACTGAAGAGACATCCATGTGTCTACACAAAACTGGTCAAACTAAGCAATTAATTCTCATTAGAGCTTCTCACAGGTTGATGAGAGCTGCTTGCAGACAGTCTGAGAACAGCCCACATATACAGGCTTTCAGACTGATATTTAAGTAAGCTCACTTGCAATTAAGTTCAATTACAGTTCAGCCATCTTGTATGGGGTGTGAAATACTGAAAAAGGAAAATGGTTGTTCTGTTAAAAAAATTAATGAAAATGGAATGTGGAAGTAAAGATCTCCACAAAAATGAGAAACATGTCCTTAATGCACGGGCTAGTTTGAGGAATTAATTGCAAACCACTTTGTAGAGCTTTGCTACATTTTAATTTGCCTCACTATGCAGAATACTCAGTTTAGATGTGTGAATTATTTAAATTAAGTAGGTTGTACTAATATCCTTCATTTATCATGTGGAGAGGAGTGGGATATAAATGCAAACTATTCCCACCAATATAGAACAAGAAGTATCATGACAAATATGGAGAACAGGGGTGAGATGTTAATTGAGAATGAAAACATCAAAAGCTTTCTAAAATGTGGTCTAAACAAAATTTAAGAAACATTTCTGTGTAAGGGAAAAAAAGGGAAAAGTTGTGAACAGGGTACAAAGCATCCACACAGCTTTCAGTTTAGCTCTTAGGACATAAATATTTAACGTTAGACCATATTTACATTTTGTTTCCCATGGATATTTATCTTCCATGGATACCAATTACTACCATATTATAGCGCTCCGGTTTCACAGCCATTCTACACAGACCTGAACAAAGATTACAGAACTGCAAATAGTCAGGGCCAAAATTTCAAAGCACAATCTTTATGGCTAGAAGTGAAAACAAAAGAAAAAAAAAACAACACACAAAAAACTTACATATGTCAATATTTAATCTTGGCTGCTGAGGTAAATACTCAGCTCCTCAATACATATCTCACATAAGCATTGGAACAGCTTTATTTTACTTACCTAATAGCTCTGCAATTCCTAAATGGATTTCAGATGCATGGCTTAACAGCGGCTCCTTTTTTTGACTGTAATATCTACCAATATTTTCAAACAGCAGTAGTTTCCACGTATCTGCTTTATCTGGCTGATCAGGCAAGTTCCTGCTAATATCCACCACCATATGATCTGGAAGATATTCCAGGCAATCTATTGCTGCGGAGAGCCATTCGTCTGTCCTAGAAGACAGAGTGGTTTTTATATGTTTGTAACATTGCTTACAGGTGCCTTTCAGAGCTGGTTGCATTGCTTTCCACAGAAAGCAGGTAGACTGGTTTCTCAGTCCCAATGAAAACTGCATGTGTAAGTACTTAAATACATTAAGAAATTCACACGCAAAAAGGCACTTTACGTGACACACTCAGGTGGGTCACAGTCATATACCCCTTTCTTATGTATTTAATCAAGATGAAGAATTAGTAACCCACACAGATAAACACTCACAAGCAGTTAAACCTAAAGTCAGTGATGTCCCCTACTGTTAGATAAGGACATAATTATCACTACATAAACAGAAATGTGAACCTTGATCTTATTCAGACTGGTAGAAGTTTTTCAGACAATGTTCTTAACTCCAGGCACAGTTTCAAGCTCAGCATTCTTGGCTCTTTTTAGGAAGGAGCCAAGTTCTTCTTAGTAGGAAGAACTAAACTATTCCCTCACAAGTAATGTTTTTAGGGAAAACTTTCATGTTGACAGCAAAAAGCTCTAGTCTTCCCTCAATACAGCAAAGGATTTCCCCTCTGAATACCATCACCTACTGTCATTGCATTCAGAAACCGTTCCAGTGTTCAGCAGAAATTATCTCACTACTCTGCCTTAGAGCTAAGCAATTGTTTTCACAAGTCATTCCAGTCAAATCCAACAGGGAGAAAAGGAGACTGTCCTTTCTGCAGGGCTGAGACTACTACATTTCCACCCAAAGATCAACTGTGCTTTGCACTCCCATGAAAGCAGAAAGTTTTACAAAGCTGCAGAGGAGAGCAATGAACACTTACTGTGAGTCACTGAAAGCCTTGAGAATCTCTCTGTCCAGGTAGTTGCTTGTGATGACATACCCAGCTCCCTTCCTTGGTTGTGCCAGCTGAGGTCTGATCTCTTGGTGCTCCAACAGAGACTCCAGCAGTGGAAGGTCGACCAGCTGCAGCAGGCGAGCAATTGTTTGTTCTTGCCACACTTCATTAATAACTGGGAAGAGTGGATACCCAAAGCACACGGAGACTCAGCATGTGCAAAAACAGATCAGGAAAAAAAGACAACTCCCCTTCCTCCCATCAGGCCTAACCTAGGAGATTAATTTTACTGAAATAGAGATTTACAGTAGCAAAGCTGTGGCCCTTATCATCTAGAACTGCCTGTTATCACCACAAAAGGCGAGAATTACCCATTTGTTTACTTAACTACAAGTGTGGGAGAACTGCTTTTTGTCTAAGTTTGAAGTGTCTTACACTCTTCATGCTCTAATTTGCAAACAATCTCTAGATAAGGTATCAGAAAATTAAAAAAAAAAAAAAAGTTTAACACTGTCCTTATCACAGCTTCCCAAGATATTTCCATATGATGAAACCACAGTTTCTAGGATGCATTTGCATTTTTAAGGACAGGAAAAAAATACATTAGATGATAATTTAATCTGAAAGAGACATGAATTGTCAAGAATAGCTTCACACAATATTGAAGGAGTGCTGGATGTGCCAATACACAGTTCACAAGCTAGGGAGGAGTTCTAGCTGACAGTAGAGTGTTGGCCGTGACTAAGTCGAGCACAAAAGTAGTGCAGGTAATTGAATATTATGAAGAACGTTCCTAACTCGAGTCAAGCTCTACACACTGCGTATTCTTCTCCACAAAATTCAGCATTGATGTATTTCAAGTAGAGATGGTGGCTCTTGTCTAACACAAAGATAAAAAGCAACTCCGCAACAAATATAATTTGCCTTTTCATGACACGGTGTTCAAAACAAAATACTGTGAGAGGCAGTTTGTCTTCCTCTCCAATCTGACAGGCATAGGTCTTTCCAGTCCTACAAATTTACCTTCCCTCTCCCACAAACTAATGACTGTGACATTACTTGGCTTACCTCGTCGGGACAAGCTGTCCGAGATGTTTACTTGAGGGGTATTTGCAGGCTTGAGACTCAGGTTTTCCCAAAGATCCTCCAAGTTTTCTGGTTTGACTGGAGTAGAGTGGAACAACATGCTCCTCTCATGTCTGAAATTAAAAACAGTTTATATATATATATATCTATATCCATACATATGGATAACCAAACATATCATAGAACATATAGATATGGATAACTATCCCAAGATTAAAAAGTGTTTTCTCCTACATAGATATTTACACTACTTTCCCCCTCTTCTCCTCTGCCTGACGCTTCCTTTGTCCAAGTCATCCAGGAGAACATATGACACCTTATAGAATTAATTGCATCTGCTTAATTTCAATTCCCAGAGCTTCTTTGGTTTAGGGCACTGCAAAATCCTTCTGATGTCCACTGCCCTTGCTAGGGGTGTGTCAAGCTGCTTGGATAGCTAGATCTGTTCCTTTCACTAAATGAAGAAACATAACCCAAGAGATCTGTGCCCTGCCTGCAAGAAAACCACCTAAACTAATAAAACCCAAGAAAACCATTCTACACTAAAAAAATATGAATAGTCCTGTTTAATGACTGTTTGTCCAATATAGTCTAAGTCTTGCTTTAACAACTCTTGTGATGAAAATATTTTTAAATACCACACTTGATTAAAATGTTCTTAATTTCTCACTAATTCTCCCCTTTCTAAATAAAGACTTGGGACAGTTTGATTTAGTCCAAGAGTTTGTGGAGCAGAGGGGAGAAGCAGGTCCAAGGAACTATTTTTAATCTGTTTCTATGGTTTTTTAATCAGGGTTGATGCATTCAAGTTCACATTTGCTGCCCTCATTAACATGCCAATCACATAAGGCAGGTTTTTTTCAGGTCAATAATGTTTGTGATTTTCAAAAGTGCATATTGCTAAATATTGCATTAAATACATCAATGGAGCTTTTTGTAAGAATATGTCAGATGTGTGTGTATCTATATAGATGTGTAGAGATGAACACTCCACAAAAATTGCTCGAGGGAAGTTTTTTGGCAAAGTGGCACCTACATAGGATGTGCTCTGCTTTGTGAGGGCTTAGGTAGTACCTGGGTTCTCTTTGCCCACTCCTAAAGAGACAGGGAAACAAAACCTCACCACTGCACTTCCCTTTGGTTCTAGCATGGTGTGCAACAGCATACCAGCAAAACAGCCTGCCACCTAGCCTAGGAATAAGTCATACATACATAAAGAAATAGCTAAAAAGAAAAAAAAAAAAAAGAGCAGCTAAGTTTGAAGCATAGTGAAACCAAGAGGATGAAAAGAGAAAACAATTTTTTCTTAAAAGTTGCGTGGGTTACTGGTTTATGCCAGAGCCAGATGTGCAGTGACTAAAGATTGCTCTGTTGCATTATTCTGTTTGATGCACCTGAATTCCAGTTGGTGATATTGGTTTGGATCAGTATCAAAGGGTGTTTAAGTTCTACTCTCCTACCTCCCTCCCCGAAGGCCATGTGATAACAGACACAGAAAACAAGTAACTATGCAGGCTGAGTGATTTACTCTCTTGAAATTACTGTTTCCTACCTGTCCTACCCCAAAATATCTGTGTAGTATCTATTCTCCCCCCTGCCAGGTCCTTAAGTTGTACATCAATTTTCCCTTCTCTCCCCCAGAACACTTAGCATTTTCCTATTGTAAAGAAATTCTTCTCTTTGCACTCCACGTACTAACCTTTGTGGGGTACACTGCTGGTAATCTTTATCAAGTTCTGCTTGGTTTGAGACATTGGTGAACCTGTAGAGGCTGCTGCTGCTGTCTTCAAACACAGACCGCTTGTCTTTTCCAAAGACCCTCGTTGAAACAGCCTCAAATACTTTGTAATCCATCAGCGCTTGACATACGCGCACCACTTTAGCGCGGGAAATATCCACGTCCCCAAAATACTTGCTCTGTAGAAGATGGGCAAAGACAACATCCACAGCATCTGAGCCAATGAAACAGTCATGGTAGCACTTCAGGTTCTGGCGGCGCTTTTTCACTTCCACTTGAGTTTGAAGAGCATTGATAATGCTGCTCCAGACATAGGTCGCTCCAAATGGTTTCTGCGCCAA
The DNA here is from genome assembly GCA_013396755.1 of Sclerurus mexicanus. Lineage (NCBI taxonomy): Eukaryota > Metazoa > Chordata > Aves > Passeriformes > Furnariidae > Sclerurus > Sclerurus mexicanus. Next base: position 723,114 of record VWZF01002123.1, read on the forward strand.
GCTAAAGCCTGAGAACAGAGACAACAAAGACTGAATTCAGGCTGCAGTTAGAACAGAGCAGTCCCCTTTCTGCCTTCCAGCTTTCATGAATCTCCTAAGGATTTAAAAATCTTTGAGACTTCCACTTTGGCTTGGGTTGCTCATGCATTAACACTTTGTTACTTCCATAGCAAGTCTGCTGTGTGCCAGTCTCTCTCACTGTGGGAGTTCCTCTCACTATATCAGCCTAAAAGCTTTTCGACCACAAGTTCATTTTTTTCCAGCCTCTACTTCTGACATTGCCCTTTTGTGTGTCCCTCTGTCACCTGATGGCCACACTTGCAGAACCTACTCCTAAGCACTTGTGTCTCACAGCCACGAACTAGCTGTGTGCACTTGTAACTCCTCTGTTAGTTCCTCTAACACTAACAGGACAACACAGCTGGGCAGGGAAGAGGGACGCAGGGATGAAGAGACACATCAGTCTTGTTTCCTACAGGGCGGTGCCTACACACAAGCTACCTAATATCAGTGCTTAGCACATCACTAACAAGTTCAAGGACTCTCTTGAGACACCACTCACTCCACACTTGTCCCACCAAACAGTGCCCTGCCACCGCAGCTCCAGCTGAGACCTTGGCTCTGTGTACTCAATGCCACTTCCTTGAGCCAACCCGTCTTCCCTCCCTCAATAAAGCCACTGAACTATTACTCATTTACCAGTCCGATTAGAGCAGCATGCCAGCAGCCAACAGTTTGACCCGAGGCTACGCTCAGCCTCCACAAGGACTTGAAAACACATCGTGTTTGCAGGTGGCACCTAACTGGGAAGGGCTCCAGCCACCAGAGAAGCCAGAATTAGAAAATATGTTTTTCAGTAAGTCAGATGAATAACTTAGTAAGACCGAAAACAGAGGAAGAAGAGGCAAATCAAAAGCTGAAGGACAAAATATGGAATGAAGAGTTGGCAGCAATCCTACAGAAAGCCATCTGGGATTGTGACAGATCTCAAACCAAATGAATTAACAGTGCAATGCAGTGTTTGAAAAAAAAAAAAAACAAAAAACCAACAACCAACATGCAACTCCTTCTGGAACATATTACCATGAGCATTTTCCACAGAGATGCAGGAGGTGTTTTTTTTCTGATCTGTTTAGTCTGAAGTGGCTTGACTTAGAGAATTGTATTCCAATTTAGGGCACCAGTGTTTCCAGCTGACCTCCATCCAGCCCAGAAATTAGCAAATTAGCAGGGGGAGGCAGTAAAGACTGATGAGGGAGCAGCAGACACAACAGCATTTGACCACACCAATACTGACAAAGGACAGCACCAGTTACCTTTCTGAAAAGTTTCACGTCGTGGAAAAAGAAAAGCTTTTTAATGCACAGCACTGAACCAGCCAAGGCAGAAATCTTCCAGAACCCGCAGTTTCCAAAGTTGGAAAAAGTACGAGACAGACAAGGCACACACACTTGCTGATACTTTAACCTGATGACACCTTCAGGCAGGCAGAACAAACACAACTAAACGCGGAATTCCCTTTCAACCCTGTATTTGAATAGCCGAGCAGCTTCTTCGGAAGAAAAAAAAAAAAAAAGCCGACCCCAGCCCGACCCCACCAAAATAAATATCAACACATAATTTTACTGCTAACCACAGCTTTATCACCTCTTCCTTACACACACACGTACACCTCCTTCCTATCTTTTCCGGACAAAGCTCTCTTACGTGTGGCACCAAAGTTAAAAGGTCCCACAAAGTCAAGCTGCTCGGAGTAAGGAAAGAGAACCAAAACCAGCTCCCAGCGAGCTCTTCCTGCCCTAAACCCGCTCTCCGGGCACGCAGCTGCCCCGCATCTCCCTGCCACCCTCCCCGCCCTCCGCTCCGGGGCTCTCCCGGTGCCGGAGCGCTTCCCAGAGCCGAGTGCGCCCAACTTTGGAACTCCGGGAGCCGGGAAAGGCGCCGCGCGGGCGCGGACCGGGACGCCTCCGGCTCCCATCCCATCCCATCCCGTCTCATCCATTCCCGTCCCGTCTCATCCGTCCCCGTCCCTTCCCGTCCCATCTCAGCCGTCCCCGTCCCTTCCCGCCCCGTCTCAGCCGTCCACCATCCCTTCCATTCCCGTCCCGTCTCGTCCCCATCCCGTCCCGTCCCTTCCCCACCGCGCTGCCCCCTCGCTGCCCGGCCGTACCGGGGGGCCTGGCTGCGGGGCTGCAGACCGCACTCAGGCTCAGCGCCGCCGCCTTCTCCCGCACCGTGGCCATGGCGAGCTCCGTGTGCCGGCTGTGCCAGCCGGGCGCACCCGCGGCTCAGGCAGCCCGAGGGGGCGGCCCCGCCGCGCCCACGCCCGGGGCGGGGNTCCAGGAGCTCCATGTCTCTTAATTTCTCTCTTAATTAATCTCTCCTCATTTCCCCATATATACCCCGAGATTTACACCCCCAAACCAGCCCGAGCTGATTCTGTGAGTTAACCTGAGCACAGGCCCCGTTTGAGACCGTGGCTGAACAACTGAACACTGTCCTCTGCTGTTCCCCGGACACATGACTTGGACACCCACACAGGGTTGGAGTTTTCCTCTGGTGTCTTCTATGAGCTGTTTATTATGGCAGCAGGCATTTCTCATTGCAATGAACCAATAAATTCACTTTCAGGGTAATGAAAGTTTTTTTCTACTGTCTGCAACAAACTGTTGAGAGATTCAGCATCATTTTCTACTAGGTATGGATGGAGTATTTTGATAATTCATTTTTACTTAGTGAAAGTATATTAGAACAACAAAAAATCAATCATGTTTTTGGGCTGATTTCAATAGGAACAAAGCCAAACTGATCTCCCTGATATACAAATTTAGAAGTACATAGAGGACCAAATAATAAAGACGTTACAAGTGATGAAAAAATCATTTTGAGTTGTTACATTATTGAACTGTTGATGGCAGTTCTGAAAATCAAAATCCCCTGTGAAACTTCAGCCTGTCCCATGACAAGCAGGTGTAAATACAGGATGCCTGCCATCCACTGAAGCTCAAGTCAGCCTTCTTTTATCATAATTTGCTATGCTTAAAGGTTTATGCTTAAAAATTATGCACTGCAGGTTTATTCATCATATACAAATGAAAAAAAACCACAATGCGCTTCATTTGAAACTGTGAAAAATGAGTACAGGGAACTAGATACCACAAACTCACAGCAGACAAACATTTATTCGTGTTTCATTGTCTGTGGGAATTGTCTGAGCAATAGCGTTTAATAATGAGGGTTCTAAGAGTGGAAGCTCTTGTGAAGTTTTTCAGACAAGGAAGTCTTAATTCTCTGGGCCCAGAGAAAAAGGAACCTTCAAACTGTAGCAAAATGCCAGCCTTTGGAAATGAAAGTTCATATTGTTTCTCAACAACAGGAAGTGACAAACTGGAGATTTCTCTCTTGGGGGAAGAGGGGAAGATGTTAAAAGAAGGTTGTCTTGGCTCACAGGTGCCATTAAGGACCTAATAAAATAACATAATGCACAGGGCAGTGGGGATTTTCATGATACGTTAATTATTCCCTATTTCTGTAGCAGTTTGATGCATTTTGTAGCAGTTTTTGATGCATTGCCAAAATATAATTGACAATCAGTAAATGCCAGAGTCGATTTTCATTTTTTAAAATATTTTAGCATAGTTGTTGAAATAAAGCGATGCAGTCAATCATTCTGCAATGGTTCACCCAATCTGGAGAGAATTTAAAACCACAAACATTTTCAAACAGGAGGTGCAAGGATCAGCTAACAACAACATTACACCTGAGAATGATTTGTCAAAATACTGCTTGCGGGGAGCAGAGTGAATCAAACTAAGGCACTGTGAGCTGCTCATCGAGATGTTAGTGAGGTTTTTCTTCTTGCATTTTATTACTAGGGGGTCTGCAGTCTACCCTGGACTTCTGCCTGTGGTATCAAAGGATGCTGAAAACTGCCATCTTTTGGTATTTCTTAAAATAACAATTATAAAATGCTTTCCTGAAGCACTTTTAAGTAATTATTAATATATGTATAAAGTTATACATAAAGTTATGTGTACTATAATATTTTGTTTATACTTTTATATAGTCACTTTAAATAATGCAACCTTGTGCAGCCAGTATGGTCTTATCTGGTGTAATTCCTTAGACTGTGGTGGAAAGATCTTAGGATGAATAACTCCCTCTATCTGGTTTCCCCTTCCACAGTGTGTTCCCCAAATTAACCTCCATAAAGCTGAACACAGGAGAATGTCAATTGCAAAGACATAGTTAATATAATTCATTCCTAAAATCACTTAGGACCAACTTAGTGGTAATTCCTACACACACATGGAACAGTAACTGCTCCAAAAGCAGTTGGTACTGCGGGTAAATACACCCAAACCTGGTCTGGAGACTGTAAACAGCACCAGAGATGGAAGGGACATGATACAAACAGCTTTACCCTTGGCTCTCGGTCTGTTAACGTTGTGTGAAGTTGCAGAGAACAACAATTTTGCCAGGTAGTTTATGGTGACTAAAATGTATTTTTAAAAAATCATGCAAACAAGTCTTAATTTGTACAATTCTGTCAGATTCTTTGCTGCTGTCATAAAGAACTATTATAGCAAGGAACAGCAAGATAAAAATCTATTTTAACTTCCAGGTCATCCAAAAATACTCCTACCACCTACGAAAGGATCAAGAGAGTTGCTACGTTTTGAAGAACTTAAAAACTTCAGTTTTCAAGAATTTTTGAGTCTCATGTAAGGACCGAAGGGTTCAATTAGAAGCATAAAGAGTATTGAAATTCAACAGCCACAATTTCAGGCGTGTCTGCTGCTCGGGAGCTGATTAACACACTGATGTCAATTAAGTGTTTGCTCAAGGATAAAGATGATGATAAAGACCCACAGTCAGGTCTTCTCTGATCATGGGGAGAGAGAAGGCAAAATGGAAGCTTGTTCCTCACAAAGTGAGCAGTGATGCACCCCTTTATGCAAAGTGCTGTCTAGCTTTTCCCATGGTGAACTTGGAAGCTGGACAACCATCCAGTATTTGGGCAGGAGAGCACCTGTAATTTCCAGGTATTCTGGGCACGAATGAAGGAGACATAATTGAATATAAGACCTTACAAAGTAAAGACATGAATGTGTGTTGAAGGATTTCAGTATCACTGTCAAAGAGAGATAAGTTGGAGGCTGTGTTGCCCAAAAGAGACGGAGACACATTAAGAGAAAATATGGGGCGCTGCTGTTTCATCTACAGCAGATCAATGCTTGGTTAAGTGATTGGGAAATATTATGTGTTCTTGAAAGAAACATGGGAAAAACTTTCATAATATTGTAAAAAACTGAAAATAACCCAAACTTTGAACACAAGATCTAAAACCAAGAAGTGTTCAATGTTCCAATTATTATTCAAATGTTAAGTGCCAAAAATATATATTGATTTGTCACTGAAAATTTGCTATGAAATAAGGGGGGATTCTTGAAAAAGAACACTCTCCAATTTATTGTCAAAAGAATTTAGCTTCCACTTTTCCAAATGGTCAACATAGAATTCTGCATTTCAAATGCTGATCTCACAGTTCAAACACATCAGAAGGCTCTCTCCTATACCAAACATTTTTCTTTAGATTTCAAATGTCTTCCCACAACAATATAAGCCTTAAATATTAAGTATATGTCAACACACCTTAAATGTCTATATACGTAAAACTTTATTGCCATAATCGCAAGGATCTCTTGAACCCAATCTTTATGGCTGTTTCTGAAAAAGCATAGCAATTAATAATTACCATAAAAATTCAGAAAAATATTTCAGTTATTTAGAACAGTTGCTCTTCTGTTTTTCCCCACTTAAAGATCAACAATGCCTGTATTCTCTACAGTGCTGAAGTTGATGAAAAGAGAACATTTTAAACAGTAACCCTTAAAATGTTGCTCCATTCCATTCACAAATGTCGAGACAAATTAAAGTTCAACATATGGTTCACAGAGACACTCACATAAGGAAAATCAACAGCTTCAGTTACAGAAATTGCTATTTTTTTAGGTCACAATTATCATGACATTACAAAATCTCTATTTCATTGCTTGAAGATGCAATTCCAGCGTGTTGGTTTTTAGTACTGAGAAAGACCTATGAAAATTGGAAAACTCTCTTCCACCTCTATTAATCTCACATTTAAGAACATCTCTTCATCTATACTGGATTGCAAAGGGCTATGTGATGTACTGGACAGACGTGAAGGCAGACGGAAGAACTCTAACGACCAGGTAACCTGCTCTGCCATTGCAGTACAGAGCACAGGGATTGCCCGGGGCTCAGCAGGATGGACACTCTTCCCTTACAATGCAGAGCAGCTTAGTCACAAATTCACTCTGCTTAGTCCACACTTCCTACCTGCATTTGAATTTAAAAAGACCACGTAGCAGCAGGTTCTGTGGGATGCAGTGATGCAACATTCAACCCGCAGCAAACACGACCCCTGCTCCCTGAGGACCATTCACCCCCTCCCAGCGCGACTCCCGTGTTTTACGCTGAAGCGGAATCTGCGAGGATCCCACCCCGGCGCTTGGGAAGAGGCTGGAACAATAAACAAGTCCGCAGGGCAGAAGCTCTTTGGGGTGACTGCCTGCGAGGCGACAAAGGGCGCGTTGTTGAGGGGCGCAATCCTTCCATTCCTGGGCTGGAATCGCAGTGTGGCTGCGGCACCAAGCCGGGCAGGGCAAGTGGCAAGGGAAGGGCTCACACTGACCCCCGGTGGAACAGTCCCCGCAGGCTGGAGACAGGAGATGGTTTGTGGCAAGAAGTGCAAATGTACAGGGGGCAAAGACTGTAAGAATGTCACCAAACCCACCATCAGTGATGTCACGAGCCTCTGCTTCTCAGTCCTAATAAAGACAACAGAATTCTGTCTTAAATGGATTTTTTCAGCTTTTCCCTCTTGTGGAGGCTTTTCGGGACCTTCAGGCAGGATTATCTACTATAAGCAGAGCCTGGTTACACCATGCCTAAACGTGCGTGGGGTAGCACAGTCCCACAGCAACACTGTTTGGATAAGGACTCCTCACAGAACAGTAAAGACTCGCTGTCATCTACACGCCAGAAACCTGTTCAACCAGAAGGAGCAAGTACAACCAGACACATTAGATAATTGAAAGGTTAGAAGTCACTCTCTGCCCAGCTGGGAGCCGGCGTTTCTCAGGTGAGCTGCAGTTACTGACCAAAGGTGAACTCCTGCACGTTGCACCACAAAACCAAACGCACTAACTCGTATGACTGTGAAAGGGGCTCCAGGGAAGTTCACAAGGAATTAGGGGAGCAGCTCCCACCAGTCTGTACAGTTGTGGAGGACCAGCTGAAGAAGCAGTGATGTCCACCTGAAGTATGGTAAGGTACTCACTTACTCTGATCTACCAGGGACAAGTTTCATGTTCCTACTCCCCAAGTGAGGAGTCACTCATGGCACCAGCTTAATGGAATAATCACAGAATCAGAGGATATTCTGAGTTGGAAGGGACCCCCAAGGATCATCGAGTCCAACTTGTACGTGAACGGCCCAACAGGGATCAAACCCGCACCCCTGGCATTATGTGCTCTAACCAACTATGTCGGGGTAGGAGGAGCTGATTGAGGAGGGGGGAGAAAAACGACAGCTCCAAATGGATTTGCTGAGCAAAACTGAATTCCTGATTCTGACCAATGGTTTTGACTTCTTTAGAAATTGGCTACATACCATTTATGTTCTAGAGAAGAGAATCATTGCTTATGCACATAAGAAGCAGGAATCTGTAATTTCCCTTTTATATTACTGTACTGTGCTGGGGCCACCAAACTCAAGTTATGCCCTGTTTTGCCAGGCAAGCAGTTTAGGACAGGAAAATGCCCCTGGAAGCATTCTACAGAGAGCTTTACTACCCCACTAAAAGCCAAAGGGAACTTGCAGAGCTCCTGTCAAAAACAAAGTAATAGTCCCTGGAGAAGCATTTCTCATTACCTGCTTTGTGGGGTTCTTTTAAGCCAGTTGGTTCCAGAATTGCAACACTTGGATTCTCACAGAACACGTGAGCATTCTCTTCAACTCCTTTAGTACAAAGTCCATTGACTGTGGTCAAAACTACCTCTCTGGCTGTAAACAAAGCTGCTGGATGTGGCACTGAACAAGAAAAGATTCTCTTCCTGCCTTCCTTTAGGAAAGCTGTAGGCACAGGGATTTCTGCATTCTCATCACCAGTAAAAATCTGGGAGGTTTCAGAAACCACCAAAGCTGCTTTACTTAGAGCTTTAAATTCGTATTCTCCCAGAGCTTTGAATGACTTGCCCGTTTGACCTAACCACACAATAAAACATCCATGCTTCAGCTTTTATTCAGTTATCGTATCATTTACCTTCTGTTGTCCCAGCAAAAATATCTGATACATAAATAATGCATAGACAAATCACACCAGCAGCCGCCGTGGTTAGAAAGGACGATGGAAAACAACATAACTTCACTTAAAAGGTCTTGCTGTCACACGCCCTGGAAGTCTGAGAAGGTTACAGCACGTACTTCCAGTGACAGAGGTTAAGATTTCAAGTAACACATATAAAGAGAGACTTCATTTATTCATAATCTGAGCCTAAAACACTTATGAAGAAATCAATCACAGCATTTTAGATTGAATTTTAAAAACTAAGCATTAGTAACTAGGTCTAAGAGTGGCCACTACCACCTACAATCTTTACCATACACACAAATGATGCACAATTAAAATTGTCCTGTGTGCAAACATCCCAGTGCGTCTAAATGACAATTACTCTGATTTTGAAGCTGTTACACAAACCATATGACTAGTAGTTAACTACTCAGTGTGTTCCATTAGGGCTCAGTTGCAGCATTTTCAAGTTAATACCCGGGGTGGAAGTTTTACAATTCAGTTTACTGCTGGTTTCATCACTCACACGTTTTCATTCCTCCTCACTGCTGTGCACTCACTAAATGTCCCTCCTCTAATGGCATCCTTACCATGGACAGAGTCATCTACATCAGTGCAGAAGGCCCGAGTGGATCCATTAAAGTATTGGCAGCTTGTTTCCAAATAAAATTCCTTAGCTACGTCGAAGTCCCAAGAGCAAAACAAAAGGCACAACTGGGACTAGCCTGAATTACTCTTGCGAAGTCATTGTGTGCGTGGTGAAATGCCACCAGCTTTGTGCTGCCACCACATCACGTTGTTGGCTTGTCATTCAGTCAGGGTATACTTTGCAGCACCCCTCATTGGAGCTGCTTCCAAGGATCACTCCTGACTCCTACACCCTCTGCTCCTCAAACACCTCCACTCTGAAAGCTCCCATGGCCTCACTTCCCAAATTTTTCCTTTCCAACGTCCTCCCACATCTACCCTGTATCTCTTCCAACTTCCCACCTAGATGCCTCCTGTACAAACCATCACATACATATGAGCCCTCCTGCATTATTCTCTTTCCCCCTAAAATGAAGGGCCTTAAGTGCTCCTTCAGTCCTGCTCACGGGCTCTGCTGTTAGTGCTGCTCCCCTCTACCCTTTGGGCATCGCGGAGCTAAGGAAACACAACCAAAGCTAAACACACACACAAAGGAAAAACATACCCAGGGCAAAAGAGATACAAGACAGCCCTGAAATTTCGTTTGCTGTTTTCCCTGACTCACCATTTCTTTTTCTCCTTCGTAAATACCTTGTTCTCTGTATTTATTGCTGTATTCTTGTAAGAAATCAAATTAAAGGAACTTTAAGGCAGGTTTCTCTGCTTTAGTTTCTGAAAATGAAACAGATTTGTTGGGTTATCTATGGGAGAGAAAAATACCTAATGCAAAGCAAGCAGTTTTGATTGCCTAAGATACTTACCCATAAATTGCTGATAGTAGGAGCTGCTGTTCTTTTAAAAAGCTGTGTACATTCAGCTTCTTACCTTGCTTTTTTTTTTTAAAAAAAAACAAACCCAAAACAAACCTTCATAAATTATAACTTACATCTAGAACAGAGTACCAAAAGCTTCAGCTTCCACACTGCAACAGGACATTTTCTGCCTACCTGCTTCCCAAAGTGTTGCTTTGGAGAAAACAACAATCAATTCCATGGGCAAATGACTCATTTTATACTCATCTTGGTTGGGAAGCAGCTTATACAGCGAGCCATTAAAAAAAAATATTGCAGTCCTTCAGATTCACCTTTTTCTCCAACTCTAGATCTTATGGACAATATCCACAGCATGGGATTCAGCCCTCCTGTCTGAAGGAAGAACAGTTGTAGGACTATCCAGAGTAATTAATGGAACAAACCCCAAACTAAAACTCCCTGGAATACCATTTCTTCCCACAGGTACACGGAGATGATATTCTAGTTCAGCAAGAAATAGAACAAATGAAAATGCTGCAGGTAAAACCCCCCTGAACCCCAGCGATGTTCTCTCTTACCCCCATGCCTGGCTCCTCACTTGTCACAGCAGTTTAAGACCTGGCGGATACATTATAAAAAATAATTCAGAACATTTAGAACCCAGACCAACCGGACACGCTCAATTCATGCAATACAGTGGAAAGACAACCCCAAACCCTACAACTGCATTGCTTCATATTGCAAGCAGGAAATGGAGTCTGAATTGCCAATTTGTTTCCAACACTCTAACTTTTCAAGACTGAATATTTTAATAATAAATGACTAAGCGTTGTAAGGTTTTTGTTTAAAAAGTGTTTTCACTTTAATGGGTTTAGTTAATAACATCATGAATGGTACAAAACTGTCCTTTTTCACATTTCCATACATTGTATTATGGACCACCTGAAAATCTGGACTAAGAATGCATAAAGTGTCTCTTAATTAGCCCTAGCTTCATTTTTGCCATATATAGAGCAGATATGCAGAAAAAACATGCATTTATTACCAATGACATGTTAATATTAGCTTTAAACAATAAAATATGGCAGAACGTGCATCGTGTAATGCACAGGTATGTCATAGGGTAAGAGAGACCAAATGTCAAGTGCTGGCAACAAAATAAGAAATGCTTGATGACACACTGACATTTCGTGACCATAGTATTAGCTTTTCTGTTTTAAATAGTAGTAAATATTTAAATAATATTTAAAATATATTTCCTATGGAAATCATTTACTTGGAAGACAGCCTGTAAGATCTGACTTTTTAAAAAGTAGTATTTCATTTTGACAATATATGAATACAACACACGCCGCAGAACTTCAGAGACTCTAAAGTCCTCAGCTGTTTTCAGAAACAGTTTCTCAATCCAATTTTGCCTCTGATTTTTTGCTAGCAAAACTTTGGAAGTAGCATCTCAAAGAAAACCTGCCTTTAAGAGAAATACTTTATTTGAATAAAACCAAACCCAATTCAAACGGGACGCCACACTAAAAGAAAGAAAGTGGAATTAAAACCCCAATAATTAATGATGCCATTAATTTCATTCCTGTTTTGCTAATTCATAGTCTAAGGAGGGCTTTGTTGCTTCCTAGTGCATCTTTTCTTGCAGTCAAATGAGTGCTCGATTCCCACTGTCAGATGTTAAAGGATGAACACCTCACTGTTACTTCAAGGGAAAAAAGGCTGAGGTGTGGGTGCAGAATTAGTTACCTAAAATGCAACAAAACAAAGCAAAGTATTTGTGCAAAAAGTAATTGGTACATTGACTTTTTTTCCTAAGTTTGCTTCAGTATAAAAAAACCTCTTCAATCCCACTAACAAAGCTTTAATTTATGACCCTTCACCACACTCGAGAGTTCCATGTTTTTACTTATCCTAACCTGGTAAATTAATAATCCAGCCACCATTTTTGCAGCCCAAGTCAAAGATGGAAGCTCCATTATATTAATATTTAATAGTCTGGGGTAGTCAAGACAGGTTTTTCCTGTCTTCTACAGGCACAGTGCTTTTTTAACTGGCCTTGGGAATAAAACAGCCAAAAATAAGCCAGGTCACCTTCCATGGCAGTGCAGAGCATCCTGGCCCACCCCCACCCCCCTTTTTTTTTAAGGTTTGTTGCTAAAACAACTCCAAAAGCCTCTCATTTCTTTTTTTTCAGCTTCTAAGGACTGAAAGCAGCTTCCTAAAGCTACTTCTAGATTCAAAAACCTAAAGTAAGTACACAGTAATCATTTAGAAAGCACAGAGCCCTTTCTCCAGGAGTTGCTTCATAGTCATTTAGGAAGGGGTGTGAGAGAGGCAAAGTCTGATGAGCTCTTTATTTTACACCATCAAGGAGCCAACTCAATTGTCACCTCAGTCTGCATCCTAATCCTTGTTAAAACTACAGACTAGGAATGTCCAGCCTGTGCTGTGCATATCACTGCAATGTGAGAACAGAACTCTGCCTGGGTAAGCAAACACCTCTCCTGAATCTACACACACTGCCAGCCCCCCCACCAGGAAGGGAATACACTAAGGAAACTTGGGAATCTCCACTACTGATTAAAAAGTACACCAGGCACGTTTCCACTATACCTCCAGTGTGCATATTTACATTGAAATAACTTGATTGCTCCCAAGGCTGGCTTGGTTTCCACTGTAGAAACTCCAGCTCCTCCCAGAGTCAGCACAACTGAAACTCTTCACCCCCTGTGGTTACCCTTCTTTTCACTGTGGAAATTAATTAGCTCCATGATTGCTCCAAAAATCTGCACATTCTTCCTAAACCCAGACCCATCTCACTCTCCTTGATAACTGCAGACGTAGCAGTAGCACGATGCATTTCATAACGTGAAAGTGACCTCCTTTTTTAAAGCAAAACTGCTACAAAGAGGCTTTAAAAAAGGCAAGGGCACATACCCATTTCTGGTCATTGTAGTCTGCACACAAATTGTAAAGGAGAATTATTGCTTCTTAAGGATGAAAAGCTTTGGAAATGTGGTAAACATCCTACAAGGTTCTAAATCTAATCAGCTAAAATTCTGTACATACTTTAATATTCAAACCTCTATTTGCTTACTCAAGATCAAATAATTTCATTTTCACATCTATTCATNTCACAGAATCAGAGGATATTCTGAGTTGGAAGGGACCCCCAAGGATCATCGAGTCCAACTTGTACGTGAACGGCCCAACAGGGATCAAACCCGCACCCCTGGCATTATGTGCTCTAACCAACTATGTCGGGGTAGGAGGAGCTGATTGAGGAGGGGGGAGAAAAACGACAGCTCCAAATGGATTTGCTGAGCAAAACTGAATTCCTGATTCTGACCAATGGTTTTGACTTCTTTAGAAATTGGCTACATACCATTTATGTTCTAGAGAAGAGAATCATTGCTTATGCACATAAGAAGCAGGAATCTGTAATTTCCCTTTTATATTACTGTACTGTGCTGGGGCCACCAAACTCAAGTTATGCCCTGTTTTGCCAGGCAAGCAGTTTAGGACAGGAAAATGCCCCTGGAAGCATTCTACAGAGAGCTTTACTACCCCACTAAAAGCCAAAGGGAACTTGCAGAGCTCCTGTCAAAAACAAAGTAATAGTCCCTGGAGAAGCATTTCTCATTACCTGCTTTGTGGGGTTCTTTTAAGCCAGTTGGTTCCAGAATTGCAACACTTGGATTCTCACAGAACACGTGAGCATTCTCTTCAACTCCTTTAGTACAAAGTCCATTGACTGTGGTCAAAACTACCTCTCTGGCTGTAAACAAAGCTGCTGGATGTGGCACTGAACAAGAAAAGATTCTCTTCCTGCCTTCCTTTAGGAAAGCTGTAGGCACAGGGATTTCTGCATTCTCATCACCAGTAAAAATCTGGGAGGTTTCAGAAACCACCAAAGCTGCTTTACTTAGAGCTTTAAATTCGTATTCTCCCAGAGCTTTGAATGACTTGCCCGTTTGACCTAACCACACAATAAAACATCCATGCTTCAGCTTTTATTCAGTTATCGTATCATTTACCTTCTGTTGTCCCAGCAAAAATATCTGATACATAAATAATGCATAGACAAATCACACCAGCAGCCGCCGTGGTTAGAAAGGACGATGGAAAACAACATAACTTCACTTAAAAGGTCTTGCTGTCACACGCCCTGGAAGTCTGAGAAGGTTACAGCACGTACTTCCAGTGACAGAGGTTAAGATTTCAAGTAACACATATAAAGAGAGACTTCATTTATTCATAATCTGAGCCTAAAACACTTATGAAGAAATCAATCACAGCATTTTAGATTGAATTTTAAAAACTAAGCATTAGTAACTAGGTCTAAGAGTGGCCACTACCACCTACAATCTTTACCATACACACAAATGATGCACAATTAAAATTGTCCTGTGTGCAAACATCCCAGTGCGTCTAAATGACAATTACTCTGATTTTGAAGCTGTTACACAAACCATATGACTAGTAGTTAACTACTCAGTGTGTTCCATTAGGGCTCAGTTGCAGCATTTTCAAGTTAATACCCGGGGTGGAAGTTTTACAATTCAGTTTACTGCTGGTTTCATCACTCACACGTTTTCATTCCTCCTCACTGCTGTGCACTCACTAAATGTCCCTCCTCTAATGGCATCCTTACCATGGACAGAGTCATCTACATCAGTGCAGAAGGCCCGAGTGGATCCATTAAAGTATTGGCAGCTTGTTTCCAAATAAAATTCCTTAGCTACGTCGAAGTCCCAAGAGCAAAACAAAAGGCACAACTGGGACTAGCCTGAATTACTCTTGCGAAGTCATTGTGTGCGTGGTGAAATGCCACCAGCTTTGTGCTGCCACCACATCACGTTGTTGGCTTGTCATTCAGTCAGGGTATACTTTGCAGCACCCCTCATTGGAGCTGCTTCCAAGGATCACTCCTGACTCCTACACCCTCTGCTCCTCAAACACCTCCACTCTGAAAGCTCCCATGGCCTCACTTCCCAAATTTTTCCTTTCCAACGTCCTCCCACATCTACCCTGTATCTCTTCCAACTTCCCACCTAGATGCCTCCTGTACAAACCATCACATACATATGAGCCCTCCTGCATTATTCTCTTTCCCCCTAAAATGAAGGGCCTTAAGTGCTCCTTCAGTCCTGCTCACGGGCTCTGCTGTTAGTGCTGCTCCCCTCTACCCTTTGGGCATCGCGGAGCTAAGGAAACACAACCAAAGCTAAACACACACACAAAGGAAAAACATACCCAGGGCAAAAGAGATACAAGACAGCCCTGAAATTTCGTTTGCTGTTTTCCCTGACTCACCATTTCTTTTTCTCCTTCGTAAATACCTTGTTCTCTGTATTTATTGCTGTATTCTTGTAAGAAATCAAATTAAAGGAACTTTAAGGCAGGTTTCTCTGCTTTAGTTTCTGAAAATGAAACAGATTTGTTGGGTTATCTATGGGAGAGAAAAATACCTAATGCAAAGCAAGCAGTTTTGATTGCCTAAGATACTTACCCATAAATTGCTGATAGTAGGAGCTGCTGTTCTTTTAAAAAGCTGTGTACATTCAGCTTCTTACCTTGCTTTTTTTTTTTAAAAAAAAACAAACCCAAAACAAACCTTCATAAATTATAACTTACATCTAGAACAGAGTACCAAAAGCTTCAGCTTCCACACTGCAACAGGACATTTTCTGCCTACCTGCTTCCCAAAGTGTTGCTTTGGAGAAAACAACAATCAATTCCATGGGCAAATGACTCATTTTATACTCATCTTGGTTGGGAAGCAGCTTATACAGCGAGCCATTAAAAAAAAATATTGCAGTCCTTCAGATTCACCTTTTTCTCCAACTCTAGATCTTATGGACAATATCCACAGCATGGGATTCAGCCCTCCTGTCTGAAGGAAGAACAGTTGTAGGACTATCCAGAGTAATTAATGGAACAAACCCCAAACTAAAACTCCCTGGAATACCATTTCTTCCCACAGGTACACGGAGATGATATTCTAGTTCAGCAAGAAATAGAACAAATGAAAATGCTGCAGGTAAAACCCCCCTGAACCCCAGCGATGTTCTCTCTTACCCCCATGCCTGGCTCCTCACTTGTCACAGCAGTTTAAGACCTGGCGGATACATTATAAAAAATAATTCAGAACATTTAGAACCCAGACCAACCGGACACGCTCAATTCATGCAATACAGTGGAAAGACAACCCCAAACCCTACAACTGCATTGCTTCATATTGCAAGCAGGAAATGGAGTCTGAATTGCCAATTTGTTTCCAACACTCTAACTTTTCAAGACTGAATATTTTAATAATAAATGACTAAGCGTTGTAAGGTTTTTGTTTAAAAAGTGTTTTCACTTTAATGGGTTTAGTTAATAACATCATGAATGGTACAAAACTGTCCTTTTTCACATTTCCATACATTGTATTATGGACCACCTGAAAATCTGGACTAAGAATGCATAAAGTGTCTCTTAATTAGCCCTAGCTTCATTTTTGCCATATATAGAGCAGATATGCAGAAAAAACATGCATTTATTACCAATGACATGTTAATATTAGCTTTAAACAATAAAATATGGCAGAACGTGCATCGTGTAATGCACAGGTATGTCATAGGGTAAGAGAGACCAAATGTCAAGTGCTGGCAACAAAATAAGAAATGCTTGATGACACACTGACATTTCGTGACCATAGTATTAGCTTTTCTGTTTTAAATAGTAGTAAATATTTAAATAATATTTAAAATATATTTCCTATGGAAATCATTTACTTGGAAGACAGCCTGTAAGATCTGACTTTTTAAAAAGTAGTATTTCATTTTGACAATATATGAATACAACACACGCCGCAGAACTTCAGAGACTCTAAAGTCCTCAGCTGTTTTCAGAAACAGTTTCTCAATCCAATTTTGCCTCTGATTTTTTGCTAGCAAAACTTTGGAAGTAGCATCTCAAAGAAAACCTGCCTTTAAGAGAAATACTTTATTTGAATAAAACCAAACCCAATTCAAACGGGACGCCACACTAAAAGAAAGAAAGTGGAATTAAAACCCCAATAATTAATGATGCCATTAATTTCATTCCTGTTTTGCTAATTCATAGTCTAAGGAGGGCTTTGTTGCTTCCTAGTGCATCTTTTCTTGCAGTCAAATGAGTGCTCGATTCCCACTGTCAGATGTTAAAGGATGAACACCTCACTGTTACTTCAAGGGAAAAAAGGCTGAGGTGTGGGTGCAGAATTAGTTACCTAAAATGCAACAAAACAAAGCAAAGTATTTGTGCAAAAAGTAATTGGTACATTGACTTTTTTTCCTAAGTTTGCTTCAGTATAAAAAAACCTCTTCAATCCCACTAACAAAGCTTTAATTTATGACCCTTCACCACACTCGAGAGTTCCATGTTTTTACTTATCCTAACCTGGTAAATTAATAATCCAGCCACCATTTTTGCAGCCCAAGTCAAAGATGGAAGCTCCATTATATTAATATTTAATAGTCTGGGGTAGTCAAGACAGGTTTTTCCTGTCTTCTACAGGCACAGTGCTTTTTTAACTGGCCTTGGGAATAAAACAGCCAAAAATAAGCCAGGTCACCTTCCATGGCAGTGCAGAGCATCCTGGCCCACCCCCACCCCCCTTTTTTTTTAAGGTTTGTTGCTAAAACAACTCCAAAAGCCTCTCATTTCTTTTTTTTCAGCTTCTAAGGACTGAAAGCAGCTTCCTAAAGCTACTTCTAGATTCAAAAACCTAAAGTAAGTACACAGTAATCATTTAGAAAGCACAGAGCCCTTTCTCCAGGAGTTGCTTCATAGTCATTTAGGAAGGGGTGTGAGAGAGGCAAAGTCTGATGAGCTCTTTATTTTACACCATCAAGGAGCCAACTCAATTGTCACCTCAGTCTGCATCCTAATCCTTGTTAAAACTACAGACTAGGAATGTCCAGCCTGTGCTGTGCATATCACTGCAATGTGAGAACAGAACTCTGCCTGGGTAAGCAAACACCTCTCCTGAATCTACACACACTGCCAGCCCCCCCACCAGGAAGGGAATACACTAAGGAAACTTGGGAATCTCCACTACTGATTAAAAAGTACACCAGGCACGTTTCCACTATACCTCCAGTGTGCATATTTACATTGAAATAACTTGATTGCTCCCAAGGCTGGCTTGGTTTCCACTGTAGAAACTCCAGCTCCTCCCAGAGTCAGCACAACTGAAACTCTTCACCCCCTGTGGTTACCCTTCTTTTCACTGTGGAAATTAATTAGCTCCATGATTGCTCCAAAAATCTGCACATTCTTCCTAAACCCAGACCCATCTCACTCTCCTTGATAACTGCAGACGTAGCAGTAGCACGATGCATTTCATAACGTGAAAGTGACCTCCTTTTTTAAAGCAAAACTGCTACAAAGAGGCTTTAAAAAAGGCAAGGGCACATACCCATTTCTGGTCATTGTAGTCTGCACACAAATTGTAAAGGAGAATTATTGCTTCTTAAGGATGAAAAGCTTTGGAAATGTGGTAAACATCCTACAAGGTTCTAAATCTAATCAGCTAAAATTCTGTACATACTTTAATATTCAAACCTCTATTTGCTTACTCAAGATCAAATAATTTCATTTTCACATCTATTCATTAAACTCTTCGTAGTTCTATGGTCTAATGAATATTTAACAACTAAATAGGATCAAAACACGGGGAAAAGGTCACATGGCAATGAACATTATTTCATTTGGCCAATGAATAGTGAACCCTGCTTTCTTGGCGGAAATTAAGGCACTAAGTGGCAGTGAAAGGATAAAGGAATGAAGCTTTTCTTTCCTACGTTATCTGAAAAAAGACCAACATGATTTTTTTTTTTTGTCTGTTTTTTAGGACGCCAGTAGAGTACATATCCATTCTGAATGACTCAGTAAGGCATTCTGTTGGCAAATTTAAAGAAAACGTTCTCCTGACTAGAGCCCATACATTCATTGTCTGAGTGTGACTAGTGGCACTACTGTTAACAAACTGGAGGGGGGGGAAAAGCTACAAAGATGTCTGAAGACTTGAAAGGCACCAAAAAGAGAACAGCTCTGCAACTGCCAGTTCTACAAACAATTATGTAAGCTGTGTTTAACACTGCATATTGTCTATTCAATCAACAATCTTTGTTGACCGAGATAAAGTGTAGTAGCTCTTCATTTAAACTCTCAGTTAATCAAGTGCTAGTTTAGTAAGAAATTTATTTTCACGGTATCAGAAAATAATTGCAGTGTCTAACACAACTACACTTAAAGCAAATCTAGTCTAGTATGCATTATGCATTATTCTGGTTAACACTGAAGCAAACCTGTATAAACAAAAGGGTTACCTCGAGATACATAGTTTACAATATGAAATCAACATATAAATGAATAGGATTTACTGAAAACAATGGAAAGTGTATTACAAAGATACATGTAACAATTTTAACCACAATATTTCCTCTGTGAAAAATACAACTATTAGTGAGATAAAATGTACAATTGAATTTTTTTTTTCCAAAAGAAAAAAAAAACACAGTATAAAGGAAAATATTTTTTCTTCAAAACAGGGAAAATAGTTAAGGTCATTGTCTTTCATTACAATATAATTTGACACAAAAGCAGTCATAGGATTGCACCAACTCCATGTTCAGTCTTCTGAACATGACAATAGTAAAAGGAGTCCATAAAGCATAATGAAATTTCTGGATTTTATGATGGCAATATACGTATGCAGAAACTGATGTCACTTCGGCTCTGTTCACAAAATGTACAAAACTCTAAATTTGGTGGCCAGACATGTAAAAATTAGTTGTCCCCAACGCTCACTTTTCTCTCGCTTAGTCAGGGATGGAAAAATCTGTAGTATTTTAAGTGTTGTTACCTGTTGAGCAATAAAAAAAGAAAAAAAGTATATGTAGTGCATGCTTTATCACTTGTCAAAAACATTTCTGAAAATAAAACTAAGTTATCCAATAGTTTACAAAATAGAAAATAACTCTTCAGGTTAAAAATGTGGTTAGGTTCATGTTTAGTTCCATCTTCAAAGGACTGATTTCCTTGGCTGCATCAATTTTCCTCAGCACGAGCCAAGGCACAAAGTTCCATAAAGAGAAATAAAAACGGCTACGAACAAGAACGCAGTTCTGGCATCGCCAAAGCAATCAGAGCCCCTCTCTGAGCCTTCTCTTCCATCAGGTTAGTGCCGTAGAAAAATGTGAGATTTGGGATACACTTCTGTTAGGAGCATTTCTGCTGGACGCGATTCAAAAGTTCACCAAACTTCTCAAAAAGATCCTCCACCCATTTTATGTTTTTCATGCACAGCTGCACAATCTCTTCCTGGCCTAGATCCGCACTCGTCTTCTGAACAGAAGAAATCTATTTAAAAAGAGAGGACGAGATGCACACACGTGTTAGGCTGCCAGAATTTGAGAATTTCCATTTTTATTAGTCTGCAGTTAAATATAAACCTATAAGCATTAAAAACAAGGGGAAAGGCCCCCCCAAAATGCATTTCTTAACAACTAAGCCAGAGCTCAACTCCTGCGTTTCTGCTACCTGAAATATTTTCACCGAGCATTTGAAGAAAAAATAAAGGAGTGGCATTCGAAGACAAAAAATAAGCTTCTAAATCTGGGGAGCTATACACACTGATAAGATTTGGGCTTTTTATTTGGGATAACAGTGAAGAATCCTTCAGGGAATCACAGAGACCTTGAAAACCTCATATGTGAACATTCTGAGCAGCAGTGCCCAGGAGGGGCAATGTATGTGCCCAGTGTACCCTTCTGTTTGCCATAAAAAATTGATCAAAACAGGAGCCTCAATCCATACTCGTCTGCCAAGAAGGTGAGAACAGTCCCTGTCAGTGCCTGGAGTTGGACTCCAGCCCCTCAATGCATGTAAAAGTAGCTCAGTGAGAACAATACTTACCTCTTCTTTACATGTCAGATATATGTGATATTTGTAATGATGGAGTGAGTGATACAAAGAATACAACTGTATTTTTTCTGGATCTACTGTAAACTCCTGCAAAAACAACAATTATTTTAAGTAAATCCATGTTATTTACCAAGACATAATACAGATATTTTCTTCTATAAACAATTTCTTCCTACGATTTAGAAATTGAGTACTTCCTTCAAATCATTATTCTGACATATTTTGGCAAACTGTAATTATCTCCTATCTGCACTTTCTCCATTGTTTTATCGAAACCATGTTTGGGAATGCTGAAAGTACTGCAAGTCCAAAACAGGCAAGACACTCCCCTTCAAGAACTACTGCAAGAACTACCAAAGCTTAAATATTTTTCTACCAGATTGATGGGTATCACTGCAAAAAGCACATACTTTGTGCTTGAGAAGGCTGACCTGCATTTCTCTAATATGTTACTTTGGCAAGAAATATGAGCGTGAGCTACATTTAAAGGCCATTTGTTGAGCCATTATTTACTGCAGGGAGGTAAGTCAGCCTATGTGAGCCAGTAGCCAGCCAAAATCTAGTTATGGTGTTTCCCAGGAATACTATGGAAATAAACAATGTTTAACATCTCCACTTTTTTACATGCTGCTTTTTAATTTCTTTCTTTTTTTTTTAAGATACACAGCTTCATTTTGCCATTGGAAATGAGGAAAGGAGCAATACAGAACTTAAATTTTAATCTCAGGTCTTAGAGTACTAACACTAATTTTTCACTTTTGATCTAGAAACCATGTATCATTTACTTCAGAGATTTTGCACCAAGTCTAAGAAGCTGCTGTTATTATGATCTACACGGTGACTTCACCACAACTGCAACGTTAAAGGCAAAATGTTGCTGCTCCAGCAACAGCTCAAAAGGCCGACAAACTACCTTTCCCTGATGAGTTGAAATAATGATTCAGGGTTGGTTTTTAACATCCCCTTGTTACAGAAAAACCACCTCACTCCACGACTTCATACTTCGCTAAACCTACCAGAACACCTAATATGTGAAGCAGGGTTTTATATAAATGTGGTTTATCACATTACAAGGCAGATGGTGGCAGCAGCAAACCCTCTGAACACTCACCTGTGCTAACTTAGTGGTTGATTTCGAAGCCCTCAGTGTTTTCTTGTTGTAAGCTTTACCATTCATTTTGATCTTAGACACAGATGTTCCTCCACACTTTGTCTTGGAGTCCCGAGTGATCACTGTCAGTTCAGGGAAGTTTTCCAAAGCATTCTTTAACAGAGCATATAAAGACAGAGGGTTATGAAAAATCAAGAATGGTCGGATTGATGGCAAACTGGCCGTTTTTCTTTGGAAAGTTTAGAGTGCAGCCTATTGTGAAAAAAATTACTCTTCCAGGAAGACCTGATAAAGCATCTTTATCAGACCATGCAACCATGTACAGTTTGGAAAGCACCACCACCTGGTCTTGATTACTCTAATTTTTCAAGACCAGATGATCTTTCCATTGTGTCTCAGATTATCCTCTCTGATGCTCTCACTAGAAAGAGAAAAAAAAAGAAAGGCTCTACAGGGCGATTTTTACATTTTAAAATGCTTTCCATTCCATTTCTACACAAGAATCTCCAAGGCCAAGTTACCTGCAGATCCCCAGATATTTAACCCCTAGTCAGGCAAGGGAAGTCTGCCAGTTGTAGCAGGGCTTGGATGCCTAAATATTTTCACAGTGTTTAGTCCCATCTTTTGCAAATTGCAAACTCATTATCTCTCATCATATCAGTAAGGTAGAAAAGCTTATGCAGAGTGCAGTAGAGGGCTGGTTCAGAAAAGCCCAAGTTTCAGACATATTAACTCAGGGGACTGAACTGCACTTCTACCACTCTCAGTTCTACATTATTTGCATGAGTAAATTTGAATACAACTTTGTTGCACAAATACAGCATTATATGAGCAGCTGCTTTGAAACAGTTCTGCTACGCTACATAAGCTCATCCTGAAAAAAAATGTTTCAAGTTAAATGAACACTTTGTATTACACTCCAGCACGAGGCACAAAAAGAGGCACAGAGAAAAATTTATCAATGCTGCAAGCTTAAGGACCTGACTTGGCCTATTGGGTTAAAATATGAAGTTGATATGGTTTTTGTATTTTATTTTAACAAACTACTAGAATTCAACAACCTCCCCTGCCTGTAATTTATTAGCTCTTTATATATATTAGGCATTTTATACTTTAATAAACAAACCTCTCAGTAAAAAGCAGTAACCTTGACTAGCCAACCTGCCCCTGTCCAGGTTTCACTGCAATGCTTTCCAACTGCAACAACTTCAGCAGGTTTAAATTATTTAGTTTTTGTATCCACTGTTAAAGCCTTTTTCTAGGTTGATTCAGAGTATCGAGGGGGCTCTGGCCACATTTACCCTCCTCTGGAGAATTCCTAAGAGCCACAACAACTTACATGGCCATATCACTGACCTAAACCAGGCAAATTTAGAGTGGAATCAAGAAGAAAATACTGGTCATTTCTGCTAGTGATCTCTGAGAGCATGAGACACAAAAAGGTAATAATTATTTGCAAATAAAATTTACACAGTTCAGCTAAGATGCTTCACTTACAGACCTTCAAGCTAAGGCATCAGTAATATTTTCTAATTTTGTTTATAAAAATTATTACACACAGGATACAAAAAACTGTTAGAACTATAAAATATGTTACAGGCAAAAACTGTCAAACACTGACTGCTAACTTCAGGGTCTGGTTTGTAATACAGTGATAACATATTCCATATTAACTGGGTCCAGTGGATAACCAGTATTAAATTTAGCCATACCTATCAATGCAGAATAGTAAAAACAGTCAAACTGAATGGTAACTGTGAATGACAAATGGTGCTTCTAGCTTATTGCTTTCTTCAGTGCCTCATTCTGCTTTAATATCTGAACTAGTTACATGAGCAAAGGTAGAACAGAAACAGACCTTTCTGTATTAATCATCAAATCAACCCAAATCTCAAAAGAGCATCAAACACGTTTCTCTAACCAGCACAAACACTTATGGTGACAAATAGGCATTTCATTTTTATCCAAAATACTGACCCAAGGATGGCACAACTTGGTACCTTCATACCAGAAAAAAAAAACAAAGGGTTTTTTAATTTGCAGATGATAACACAAGCAGATCCCTTCCTTACATCCATTAACTCCATTAAATTCTCGCAGCTCATATGTTCAAATACAGGCTTATGTTAACTTTAGAGAGATGAGACATAATCTGCTTCTAAGTGAACACACGGCAAACGTATTGTATTAATAGGAACTGAATAAGCAGTTGTAATTACATATTGGTATTACAGAAAATTAGATCAGCTTTTTTCCCTTAAACTGGGAAACCCCCCCATATTTGGCTACCTCTCACTTTCTGTGTACTGTGAACATAACTAGAATTCTACAAATTTGTATCCTACCTTAACTGGCCTGTCTTCTCTACACAGACAGGTGAAAAAGAAGCAGGTATATTAATAGCTATTAACACAGAATTCTTACCCTAAAAGAGACATGGAGAGTTAACACAGGCTGCCTTCTCTGGAGCTCTGTGTAGGGTTTGAAAACACACAGCCCTGCCCAAGTAAGGAGGAAACCACAGGAAATTCTGTTCCAGCAGGTACAAATGGTACAGCTGTTGGGAAAACAGCATAGCTAACCCTAAAAAACTTCAAGAACTGTGTGAATTGCAGCTGTTTCACTGGTTGATGGTGTTCTCACCCCTGAAACAAGGTCACTGTGTCACACAAGACTTACTGGGGATGGGCTGAGGCAAAAAAAGGATCTCTCCAAGATTTCATGATGAAAAAGCACAACTTTCAAGTCTGTTATTATCTCCCTCACCACCTGGCTCTCAAAAGCAAGCTCACAGCAGTACAAAGACACCACAATTCTCCAGGTGTCTCTGTACTTTGGGCATCAGGGCATAGCGAAAGACAGGCAAAGGAACAAGTTTGCTCTGATGAGTTTATAGACAAGTCTGCTTTACTGCTGTTGGTCTCAAAAGTGTTTCAAGAACAAATAATCAGTCTGATTATACACATGGACCAAAGGGTGTCTTTTACTCCCAAGCAGGAGGACTTGAGGAAGTGGCCTCAGGTTGTGCTAGGGGAGGTTCAGATTGGATACCAAGGAAAATACTCTGGAGATATTTAAAACACACGTAGAGATGGCACTTAGGCATAGGGTTTAGTGGTGGACTTGAGCAGTCCTGGGTTAATGGTTGGACTTGATAATCTTAAAGGTCTTTCCTAACCTAACTGATTCTGAGTGAAAAAAACCTTCATTCACTTTACTGCCCTTGCAAAGTCTGCATTGTTGCTTGGAGGGTGGGTGGGAACAGTAGGAACCCCAGTGATATCCTCCTGTTTACCTTCTCTCTATGGTACGGCTTCTCTCTTCCCTGTTCACATCCAGACCTGTCTTTTTATTACTGCGGCAAATGGGCTTGTTATCCACACTTTTCTCAGCCTTCCATGCTGAAGATACATGAAAGAGCACACAAATGAGTTGTTCTTGAGTCCCTCTGTCCTGGTTTTAAACTCCTCTGATCATGTTCTCTACTTCAAAGAAGTTCAGACATCTGCTCCACAGCACAGCTATTTCATGTAAAAGTTTATTTTTAGGCAATACGATCACTTAACCAAAAGTTCTAGAAGGACAGGGAACAGATTTTCTTTTGGCAAACTAGAGAGGTTTAAAAGAAAAAAAATGCTTGAGAATGAACCAGAAAGCATGGGGAGTAAAACTAGAACTTTACCTTTGCAGTATCAACTCCTCCATCACAAAATGTTCTCCAAATGCCACACACAAGCACTAAATTTACAGCATCTCTTTCAAATCCACATTCACTTCTGTTAAAAATGTGCCTTCTGGGCTTTAAGTTGTGCTTGCACGGTATGCATTCAATGGCTTACTTAAAACATGACTTTTAAAATCCTAGACTGTGAAAGAGAATACCTTGAAAGCATGATCCAAGCGTAATTTGGGGAGCAGCCTTTTCCTATTGTCATTCAGCATACCATCAATTTTTCTCATGTGAGGCAAAAGCAGCTCATCTAAAAGACACATTAAAAACCCGGAGCAGGCGATTATTAAGAGACGCACAGCAATGAGATTCATCTTCAGTCTATACTTTGACCCGCTGATATAAAACATGGGAAGCAAACAATAAAGCAATTGGCACATAAACTGCCTTCAAATGTGAGAGGAAAATCTGGGTTTTATGATCAGCCCACTAAACAGGTCTAGATATTACGCAGTCAATCGCTGACTGCATTCCTGCTCCTCTGACTTCTGTACTCAAAGGAAAAATTAGGGTAGAGCACTACAGAGCATAAATTTTAGAGACAATTTCACACCATTTCCTAGATAATCCTCTTCTGTGCAACACAACTGGCAGTTTTATGAAGACAAGGATGTGGTTTTGACACACGTTATTCCATTTTACAAGAGATGACCCTGCTGGCGTTTATAACAAAAGGAACTGAGGAAAGTGCTTACTGATAAAAGTGATCTGATAAACCACTGTGAACTGCACAATGTACAGCTGAACACAGGCATGTGGTCACAAATTAAAGTTTACAGCTCAGTATGGAGCCTTTTAACTATAAACTCAATTTCTTTGCTTTTGGTGGGACTACTGACATAATGCATGGGGCTGAAATCTTGAGGTAAGTGTGCACAGATTAAACAGGAAAGGAGAGGCTAGAAAATAGTTTTTTTAAATACAGCCAAGCAGAATATACACAAAAAACCAGCTTGCAACTAAATAATACATGAAATAATTTCCCTTTTGGGATCTTTATCTTTATACGTGAGTATTTTTCTACATTTTGAGAAATAGAAGTTTCAACCTACATCCTGCAGTCTACTAGGGTAAATAAGTCCAAATATTTTGTTCTCAAAGAAAAACTGTGTATTAATATAATTTTCTTTGATCAGAATGTTAAGATTTCAGAGTTTGAAAAGCAGAATTTTTAAGAGTAGCAAGATTATAGTTATAAGCATATTTCTTCATAAGAAAGCAAACATACTTGAATCTCAATTTTAAATGTTTGCTAAGGTTTAAAGTATTGCAAGAGCAGGAACAAAGAGCTCAGTTCTAACATTCGCAGCACGAGTCTGATATAACAAAGCAGACAAAACAGTATTTACAAATTGATTATTCGAAGAAATAGTGCAGTAACATCCACACACAAATAATTGGTGGGGCATTCTTCAGGTAAGGTTATGTCACTAGAAGTTCTGTAGGGTTGTGGTTTTTCTCTTTTTAAAAAACCCAAAACATTTGCTTCACTGATTAATAATCTTAAAATCTAATCAGAACACACAAATGTTAAACATACTGTACCATTGCTCTTTTCCAAAGCTTGCATTGTGTCGGGATCCAAGGCAATGCTAACAAGCAACTCCATGTAGCTCTTAAAAGTCTCTTTCATAGCTCTTGTATTCAAAAAGCGAGTAACAAGGGGAGCTGGAGGTACAACCTCTGAAAATTAATCAGAACAGAATGCATTTTTTTCCTTTCATATCCTGCAAGTATTTGTGTTTTTCAAAACTGAAGGTTTCTCTCTTAAAACACAAGTGACCCCTACTGGTTTCCCAAGAGATTAAAACTCAATTGTAATAAACTTACATGCCAAGAACATGGGCAGACACCAAAGATGCTACAAATGGTTTAATATTGTGGGGTTGTTTAAACTATCAGCATTTAGATTATTATTTTATGGAAGTTAAACATTTTTCTATTATTGTAGATGGAAGCCAAAAGAAAAAAAAACCAAACAACTTCAGTCAAGTGAAGTGCCCCAAGAGCAGATTTCATGTCAGTGGAACTACCTCCCAAACCTGCAAAATTTGAAGTTATCCAACAGGAAAAAAAAAACTTTCAGAGCACTGATGTCACCTAGAAATCTGCACATCATTGAAGCCCATCCCACCTAATTCTTCAACTCACAAAAAACCATATGAAACAAATTTTAGCAGTGAAGCAACGTAGGCATATTTGTGCTTATTCTGAGGAAGATTTATTTTTTCATCGGCAGCAATTTTAGGCACGCACATGGAGGAGTCATCAGCTCTAGTAAGCATTCTGGAGCTTTTTATAGGCTCCACGTCTGGCACCAGGGTTTTGCAGTAATTTAGCTAGCAAGGCTGCTAAACTTCCTCAGATACACACATTTTTATGACTGTCCTCAGCAGGTTACTGGAGATTTTAAATATGGACAGTTGTACATGTCAGTGGTTACTTGAACGAGTTTGCTTGAGAAATAATATTTTAAAGGTGCTGTCCTCACAGAGGCAGTGTTCCAGTTCACCAGTGGGGGCTTGTCTATATTTAACAGTCACCAAGATGCTTTAGAAAGGCAGCAATATAAAGCATGAGTAATACACAGCTTTGCTTCAAAATAATAAACCAAAAGCAACCTGCAACATGCACTGTGTATGTGCTACTACTAAATCTCAGAAATCCCTTTCTGTCCTGGAGAATTCCTGCAAACATCGAATCTCAACGGCCCTTGAATGTCTGAACAGCAAATCTGCTCAGCAGGCTCCATTTGAACAGCTGGCATTCAGACAAGCAATGAAGCAGCCAAAAAGCCAACTGCTTTTTCTGCTTTTTCTCCTTGGGTTTGGAAAAAACAACAGCAGCATCTGTATTCTGCCCACATCTGCATGCAAACATTGCAGGAATGTTATTTTTGACATGACACGCAGTTGCATGGAAAATTAGTGAAGAATCTCATTCTTGAGATGTATTTAAACAATCAGATCAGCTTCTCCTTCTACAATTGTACCCATCGTAGAAAGCAAGTAGTAAAAAACATTTACCTGATTAACTACATTTAAGAGAACTTCAATTATGCTCATGCACAAACAGCAAGTAAAAAGTTCTAAAGAAACTCATTTTGCATGGCACTGCCAGATTTTAGATTTTCTTTCTGAGGCTAGTACACAAAAATGGGCAAAATCAAAGAATATAATTCTACAAAACTCTTCTCAGTTAAGTTCCAGTGGGCCTGGATACCAGCAATGGTATCTCGCTCACCATCCTCTTCGCTCTGAGCCTCAGGTGAAGAATCAGACTGGGAAGAGGAAAATTCTTCTTTCCACTTTTTCCTTTTCTTTGGTGGTGGTTCAGCCTTTACCTTTGGCTGTTTAGCTTTGGGTTTCACAGAAGAGACTTTTGTTGCTGTTGGTTTTGGTGTTGGTGGATCAGGGGGTTTGATGTTGCTGTTACTGGGTTTGCAGTGAATAGCCCTGCAATATTGTGAAGACAATCTTTATGAAAATAATTACCACACAAGTTTTGGCATTAATAAAACAGCAGATTATATATTCCCCACTGATAATATACACTTACTCATTGTCACCTGTAACTGGGAATTAGGTCATACATGCTATACTACTATATTTTCAATATAACACTTAACAATCATTCTCAGCTACCCATGATTAAATAATATTCCAACTCTGTAACTGGCTAAACAGGCACAGAAATTTTAAATTGCCCAATGTTAGTAGAGTTTATAAGCTAGAGGAGATTGGAGCTAATGCTGAAATTGATTATTTAATGAAAAAAATCAGATGACACACTTGAACAAATATTAGTAATCAATGAGATTTGAGATTTGCTGACAAAGTGAATTTGGGGTATTGTATCTGTGCAAAGATGGGAAAGAATATACACCAGGCAGAAATGAAGGAAATGTAGGATCTTGAGGAACAGAATAAGAAACCAGAAAAACCCCTCTCTCCTTTCTCTTCCCACCACTCACAACAGGAAAACAAGCAGGAATGTTAAGATCATAAATACGAAGTTATGTACTTTAGGACTAGCAATGCACCACAGTTTTGAGAGCATGGCAGGGAATCTAACTAGGCAAGATTTCTGTCAAGATGGGAAAGTTCAAATGGGAAAGCAGTGAAATGTACAGCAGAAACATCAGTAAATCCTAGGTAGTTTTAAGTAGATCATGATTACTTCATAGAATTGATTATATGATGGCACTGTTTCTTTGAGAGCAAACTAGACTTAAAAGTCCAGTAGTTTCCTGAATGCAGAGCACAGTAATGAAGATCTGTCTTTAAATTAACTTTCCAGGACTGAGAAGAAAGTGTGGTGCTTCCAAGTATACTAGGACAGAATAGTCAGATTCAAGGTCAGGGAGTCTGACATGGCAGTAATTTATATTTAATTTCTTAAACCAGACAGTTCTTAGTTTCCAACTCAAAGCAGAATTAACATGTTCCTGAGTTATAGCTCCTGTTTATTGAAATAGGTGTGTTCCTAATAAGAAAACAATATGGCAAAATGAAAAATAAATTGAAATAAAATACCTTGCTGACTGTACAGGCTTGATTCGTGGTTTTTTTGAGCATACTCTGACATATTCCTTTTTGTTTGCATTTTCAACAAACTTCACATATACTCGTTTGTATTTTGTTTTTGCATCACCAAAATACCCAAGATACTACAAGAAAAGAAAAAAACAAACCAACCACAATGTTTCTGTTAAGTAAATAGTCAGTTTAACAATTAAAAATGATTTTTTTCTCTAGTATTGACAATTTAAAGAAAAGGGTTTACATACAAAGATATGCCTTTCAACAGCATTCAGAATTTAAGAAAAATTCTCCACTGGATTTCCAGATAATATTTAAAATTAAGGAAAACAAGGCAAGAGGTACTTTGGCTTTCATTATTACATTCTCCACATGTGTTATCCCAAGGGATTATCTCCCTGGCAAAAGGCTGCCTGTTGAAATTGTATCCTCCTGTATCATTCCTATTGCAGAAAGCAAGTTGGTCCACAAGCCTCTTTCCACTGCCTTTAATCTGGCTGGGAAAACTTGCTCCTTTCTGCAGCCTAAATGATACCAAAGAATCCACCCTGGACACAAAATATCTGCCCAGGAATATATTTGGAGACAATTTGAGTCGGAGGAAATGAAGAAACCAATTTTTCCCCCCCTCCTGTGAAGGATGATTGCTAAGAATTATATTTATTATATTTAATTTTGTTTCCTAGACTTCCATTAAGGAGATCAGTTCCCATGGGGCTTCCCAGGGAATTTTTAAGACTCACACTATTAGTAGCAGCAAACTCTCTGTGTCCATCTCGCACTTCAGGAACAAACTTTTGCAGTAAAGCCTTCTGTACTTTCCAGATGGCTGGAGGCTCCTTTCCTGTTTGCAAAGCAACCTGTAAGAATATCAAAGTATTTGCTAAAAACAGTGCTTATTTTTCTTCCAGGAATGTGTTTGTGCATTGTAATTTTTGAGGAAGTTATCTAAGATAAAACTGAAATAAGGAATTTGAAATTTCAAACTCTTAGTCATTACACGCTGTTTGCATCAAGACAAGTTTGTAAGTATTAGCTTTAATGACAATTCTCTATAAATCCTACAGAAAAATACTAATTCAAATAAACTCCTTCTGGAAAACATATAGCGATATTGGTTACATTTGGTTGCTTTTTCATGACTATTCAACTAACTAAAACCTAAAATTCAAAATATCTCCTAACATATTTTAACTCATTTTATAAGTGACAAGGGAATATTTAAAACTGATAACGCTTTATGTGACAAAACGACATGAATTAATTTAAAACTGCAGCTCACAAGAGGATGAATACATAGACAAGTAATCAAAAGTATTAGAAATTTCCAAACAGTAAGAATATTGCTGGTTGGGATGGCCATCTAAGGAAAGGTGAACATGCCAAAGAATTTAAAATGGAGAAGCAACAAAACCAAAGCAAAACAAGAAATCAAAGATAAGGAAATTCACATTAACTCATGTGAAGATCTGTACTGGTTGCTTATGGAAGCCATTTCTTGTTGGAATAGAAAAGAAATAAAAAAAATAAAGAAGACAATTCCATTCAAGACCTTTTGCAAAAATCCCGAAGTCATTTCCTCAATACCTAACACTTGAAAATCTAGTCACATCTTCTTAACAACAAAAAGGTAGTCAACCTCCTGTGGAAAAATTATGCTTTTTAATATTCAAACAGGTAATTCCAAGTTCCAACAGAGATTACCAGCATTCAGATTGGCTTTATTGTGTATATAGCATAAAATAGGTCATGTACACTCAGAACACACTGGCAATCTGCACTAGAAAGACACCTTTAAGGCATTTTGGCAGCAATCAGGGAATATTAGAAGAGAAACACAAAACTAATATGCAGCCTCTCCCCTGTGGGGAGTTTGTTGAGGCTAAATTCAATGGCAGGATTTTTTGGGATGTTTTTACCCCCCCAGCAAATACTCAGCTTGCCTTTAGTGTCTCTATGTCTTCAATCTTCACCACAAATTCATCCCGCTCTCTGTACATGC
Organism: Sclerurus mexicanus; assembly: GCA_013396755.1. Lineage (NCBI taxonomy): Eukaryota > Metazoa > Chordata > Aves > Passeriformes > Furnariidae > Sclerurus > Sclerurus mexicanus. The sequence continues at coordinate 755,280 of VWZF01002123.1, forward strand.
CCTCTCCTCCACTGTCCATGTTCTCCTCGTCCGTACATCCTTCTATTGCCACAGTCCCCTGCGTTTTGGCCAGTTGTTCTGCAGCCACAGCATCCTGTTGAGCTGCTTTTAAGGGGTCAGCTGGATTCCCCTTCTCCTGCGCGTTGCCTACAGGAGCAGCTGTCTGTGGAGATTCCTGTTTTATTACAGCAGTAGTGGTGGTGGCAGCAGCAGTAACAACAGCCACTTTTTCAGTTTCTGAGGAAAAAAAAAATCCGAATTTTAGTTAAACAAGTTATCAAGGGCTAGAAGGTAAAATGAGAACTAGGTTTTTCTTCTTTTCTGTTACGATATATATTAAAAGCAACTATTCTAGGAAAAACACCCGTTCTAGGAGTTAAAATACAAGCAGTATCTTGGCCACAACTAAACCTTAAAAAAAACCAAAATACTGTAGCTAAACACTTCTGTTTGTATTGAACTGGTGCATCTGTTATTAACAAAGAGGAATGCTTTAGAAAACAACGTGATAGTTACAGACACAATCCCCAGGAAATACTGCTATACTTTGTGACAATAAGCAAGTACAACAGTAAAGGTTACAGCACTGACTCTTTCCAGTCTGCTGGTAAGTCAAGTCTTTTTAAACTGGATTACAGAAATACACATGAAATAGGACAACATTTTTGGAATGACTTTTGGACATTTATCATTTATATCTTGTGCTAATGTAACTGGAAGTTCCAGATTAAAACTCTGGCAATAGCCTAATGATTTTTAATATTAACAGAGGTGAGCAGTGAGAACTGATGATACAAAACAAAGAAGGAAAAAAACATTCTTCTCCTCCTCTATGCCAAAGAGCCAAAGGAAAGTCCCACCTTTCAAAATTATTATTCTTTCCCACCTGAAAAAAATTAGAATCCTTTTTAGATATTACTTTATAGCCTTCTGCACAGATTAGTTTTAACACTGACTTGCTGATCTAAAAGAAATCAAGTTATATTAGCTATAACACAATTACTAATATTACTTACGAATCCGAAAATAACCATTTTGCAGTTTTGTTACAATCACTGCTAATTGCTGACTTCTTCAATTGAAAAATTATAAAAAAGATAACATGTTCTAAAAAAGTGGCTCTGAACAAAAGGCTTAAATGTCAAATTCATGTGTCAATACAAAAGCTATATACCAAATATGTGAAGATTCATTAAATCAATTCAGTAAAATTGTTAAGCCATGAAATATGTTCTTCCGGATATATCACATCACATTATTGCAAATATGCTGCATTTCTTTGTTCAGTGAAAGCTATGCCAGCTTTAATTAGACACAGCATTATTAGTTCCCCAAGTATAGTCATACATTCTTCACAATACCAGATAAAGACACATGTGCTATTTAATGCTATTAAAACATAGTCTTTTGCTTATATGAGTCTTTCTGTACTTATTTGGAAAAACTGACATAAGAGGGAATTATTAGAAAACCTGCAAAACACCAGCAATAAGAAAAGCATTATTACTAAACATCTTGTACAATGCATGAACAGTTTTGGTGAACAGGAGGTGAATTCAAGAAATCTGTGGTATAAATACTACATCCTTATGGATCATAAAGAAGATACAGTAACATTGTAAAAGAAATCACTGCAAATAAAACAATAATGAAAATGCCCACCCAACAAAAAAAACCCCTTTGCAATATTTCCTTTGGATGTTGTACACAGAAATGGTCTATTAAAATTAACAAACTTCAGCAAGAGGCTCACACCATGTCACTGTCCACATTTGGGCTTTTGGGGAAGAAAAACAGCCACTGATTCCTTGTTTAAAATACATATTCAACTCAAAGACACAGGAAGAACTTCAACTGCTGCAATAGACTTTCCAAAATGCATTAACTTAACAATTACATAGAAATACCCACAGAGGAATGCACAACAATAATTAATATAGAGTATTGCTTAGCGTATCATGTATTCTGCAATATTTTCCCAGTATCTTAGGTCTGATTATTACAGCTGAAGGTCAGTTTTGCCATGTATTTTTCAGTAAATCACATCACCCCTAGAGAAAAAAAAAACCCTCCCTCTCTTCCTTAAAAAAGGAAACCATTACTTCGTTCTACCTTGGGTCTAGATAGGTTCTATCTATCACCCTACGGGTCATGGCTCCTGAGTACTGAGAAGAGATAAAGGAATGTTTCATTTTCTTCCTGGGATTATTTTCGAAGGCAGTGATATTTCTCTTGAATTAATGCAGCTATGTGATTGACTGGATAGTTTCTAATTGCTTACCAGAGGTGCAAAAAAAACCCCTTGACTGAAAGGGTCTGTGTAGGCAAAACCATGTTGTATGTTGAAAATACCTCAAACTAAAGCAGCAGCATCAGTTCAGAGCTCCAAACACAGACAGACAGCACACGTGTAGCACAAATGAAACTGCACAGTGTGTGGAATACAAACCACTACTGTCAGCAGCGGTTGCTGCCCACCCCAAACAATCCTTCCACATTTTGTTCTTTTGCTAGCAATGTATCAACATGGAACTGCAACCCTCCTGAAATCAAACTCCGACGACTCCCGTCTTGGACGAGCCCAGCCAAACCAGTGCTCAGTGCAAAAGTTGTTTCACAAACACATTCTGTGCAGCTCCATCATCACAGAAAGTGCATGTTTAACTACCTAGAAAGAACTTAATGCCTGCTGAAGGCAATTATTAATATGTTCTCTTGCTAGAATTTTTTAAAAAATAGGTTTAGAGCCTCTGACATGATGGTTTGTTGAGGTTTCCAGATGAAAATCATACTTTGCATTCTAAGCCAGAAATGAAGAGAACACACACATTATTCCAACTCTGGGCTAAAAAAAGTTTTTGGCATTAGAAGGGTCCTACTTAAGTAGCATGAAGTTTATTTACATATTTTTTAATTGTGAAGAACACTAGTTTGTTCCATAGTAAACACACCTTTTGAACAGATCTCCTAATTACGGCCAAACCCAAAACAAATCAAAACCTTTACCTGAAGACAGCTAAAATTCTTAATTTTTTTTCCCCTTCAGCTACAAAAATCTCCTTCAACACATGCACTTGTAGTAACCATTTTACCTGATTTGATCTTTCTGTCAGATGTGTCATCCAGGGCTGATAATGCAGTAGAGATGCTCTTCTGAAGGTCATGGTTACCACCCACAGAGTCATCTTCATCAGAAGAAAACGAAGGCAACGTTTCTAAGTTTTTCTTAAGTTCTTCATCAGCTTTTTTGGTTGGACTTTCTCCACTAACCTCAGGAGCTACAGGTGTTGCTGCTGCTGGCTGAGGCTTTGCAGAGGACTGTAGGCAAGGGGCACGAACCATTTGGGTAACTGGTCGTCTGGTCCTGTTTGGCATTCGCACAGCTGGAGTGGAAAACTGTTGCCTGGGCCCGGACTTTAGAAAGTCTAAAAAAGATGCAATAAATCCTGTTTTGACTTCAGGCTGTTTTTCTTCAACTTCTTTAATTTTTTGCCTCATTCTTTCCTGATGTTGGTAAGTATCGTAACAGCTTTCAGAAACAGGAGAAGAGTATGTGAAACACGAGTCATTTCCTCTTGAATTTTGACGTTTACACTGTCCGCTTCTTTTTACCTGTTTCTGATTTGCACTGTCATCTTCCGCAGCACTTTTGTTTTGGCTTTTTCCTTTGCTTTTTTTCTTCTGAAGGTTTCCTTGAGTTAAATCTTGGCATTCGTCTTCAGTTCTATTAATGGCTCCATCTCCGCTTTGGGGCACAGATAGTTGCTGCAATGGAACCTTTGACTGGTTACCTGCTACTGTACCATCATCACCAGCTGCATTAAAATCATTCTCTGAAGCAGCACTTTCTTCACTCAGGCTCCTACCACTTGAAACAAACTCTGTGTCCCTTGCATTCACTGTACCATCAACAGAAGCATCATTGTCTTCTTCAGATTCGTGACTGATGCTGGATTGTTTTTTAACCCGAACAGCCCCTTGTTCCTGCTCTTCTTGACCAGGACCAAGGGTGGGAGAGGTTATTCTCGTTGGTACATTTTGATCAGAAGTCTCAATGTGCTGCTGATCCAGGTTCACAGTTTTTGTCTGTATTGTTGACACTGGTGTAAGACTTAGAGTAATTTGGCCTCCATTCAGAGCAATATTATTTCTGCTTGCTAGGTTTCCAACTACAGTAGGTGAGGCACTGAAAACAGAAGACACGTGTCTTACATCCAGTGATCGGAACTGTGCTTTAGACTCCTCACTATTTTCAACAGGCTGGATTTCTTCTTCATTAGAAGCTGATTTGGCAAAGTCAGATGGAGTCACTCCACAGGCTGCTGCTGTTGCTGCTAAGATGTCATCCACATTGGATAATATATTCCTCTCATCGCTGAGAAGGATAGATTCTGGGAAACATATTGAACTAAGGGAAACAAATTGATTTTTTGAATCATGTTGATTTGTCTGAGTAAAATGATCTTTCGCTGTCAAATGTTGCTGCAGTGGTTTTGAAGACTCAGAAATGTCCATTTTCATTACTTCTGAATTCTGACTGTGAAGCTGTTGCTGAGAATGCCCCCCATTACTCTGAATAATATGACCATCCATCTGAAGGAACGGATGCGTCACCTGTTGGGGACTCTGCATTCTTTGCACTTGCGGTGATGCCTTTGCTTGTCCTAAACCCGACTGCAGTATTGACTGGTGAAGAATCTGCAAGTCACAGGTTGACTCCAGAAGTACCTGTGCACTGGGCAGACACAGCTGATGGCCGTGTCTTAAAGCATGAGCCTGAACCTGTGATGGCGTACTAATCACCTGGCCTTGCTGTTCTTGAGTTTTACTTTCATGTACCTTATGCATAAGAGAATGTTGTTGGTTTAGCTCTTTAGCACTGCCAGCCACTTGTGTTGTTCGCATTAAATTAGCTGTCTTTTTCATGTCATGGCTTAGGCTCGTGATATGGCCAATGTGTTGGGAAAGCTGCTCCACAGAACTGACCATTCTTTCATCTTTTTTTGTCCCTTGAAGAGTAAGTCCAACAACCTGATCTTCAAGACGAGAGTTACTTCTGATGACACTTTGAGAGTATCTGTCATTTGCTTTTGAGACCCTATACGTTGCATCCTGAGCATTGATCTCCTCCTCAGTCATGCTTTGAGCAGAAGATTCAAGAGTAGCTTGCTGCTGCAATGCCTGCATCTCCTGCATTGATAACTCCTCCTCTTGTTTGGATGAGGCATACAAGTTAGAGTCAGACTTCCTTTTAACATAGGACTTTGTTTCCGAGGAAGGCCTGCTGTTCTGCAGCGTCTGTGAATGAGCTGGGGATGCAAAAGGGGACTGGACAGATGGCAAAAACTTTTGAGACTGTGGAGAGGAGGATTCTTGCGACTGAGAGTTCTGAGAAGAATGTAAAGAAATATAGCTTTGATTAGGACTCGAGGCTGGAAGAGTTTGTACCCGAGGAGAGGCATTAAAGGAAAGAGAAGGTGATGTCAATGTTAAAGACTGCCCTGAAGAATAGCTTTCTGATGGACTAACTGCTGATAAAACTTGTGACTGAGATGAAAAATTAACTTGGGACTGGGTAACTGGAGATAAACCCTGAGAGTGACTAGAAGAGTAGCTCTGAGACTGGCTAACTGAAGAAAGTTCCCTCATTTGCCCAGAGTAGTTCTCATTTGGAACCGAGGTCAGTACCTGTTCCTCTGAGGAGTAACTTAGAGTCTGACTATCAGAAGTAATAGTTTGGGATTGCCCAGAAAAAGTCAATGTTTTATACAGTGAGGGCAGCTTCTCAACCTTGCTGGATGAGAAATCCTGTGAGTGACTGACAGGTGGCACATTCTGAGCCTGGCACGAAACATAGTTTTGGGACTGACTGACTGACAGGAGGCTCGGGAGCTGTGCTGTAGAATAGATCTGTGCTTGGCCTGTAATGACAGAACTCTGATTTTGTGCAGTTTTGGCATAGCTTTGTGTCTGCACAGTGGGAGCCACACTTTGAGGTTTGGGGGTCTTTGTTGACCTCGGAGGCTGCTTCATGGAACAGTTTTTCACTTTTGCTGTGGAAGCAGGTGGAAAACCAGGTGATGGAATTGCTGATGTGTATGACTGAGCAAGTTCCACCGTGACTTGAGAAGTCTTCTGCTGTGGTCCTCCATTGCTCACCTGAGTAACATCTCCAACTGGACTGCAGGATAATGCCGAGTGCCTAGACGTATCCTGAAAATTCACTCCACTTGTACTCGTTAAATAGCTGTGTAAGGAATGCTGCGAAACAGTCAGCTGAGGCTGAACAGACTGAGTGCTTGAAGGCCGCTGATGGTGTTTAATGACACTACATTCTCGCTGAAGTGCTCTGTCGATAGAAGCAGTGGAACCAGTAAAGACAGATGTGCTGTACGCCTGAGACACCTGCTGAGCTCCTCCAAGGGTTGAAGGCAACAAACTAAACTGAGGTTGCAAGAGATGGGGTGCAGACTCTTGAGCAGAACGATATGTTGATGACTGGGGTGGTATGCTGGTACTTAGAACAGAACCGCCCAGGCGCTCGAATGTCAAAGCAGTGGGGACAGTGCCTTGCGATGTCTTAATCTGTAATAAAGGATCATGGGTAGTTAAGAGACCGTTTGACGTAGCACTGAAAGTAGTATCTTGAAGAGTAAGAGAAGGGGTAGTAGCAAAGTTTCTACTGCTGAAAGTGTTGGGATGCTGATACGCTGATAAAGCAGATGTTGGTGGAAATGTTCCAGAGGTTGGCAAAGCTCCAGTAACAAATAATTCTGTGGCTGTTGAGGAATGCATACCTGGAAAAAACAAAAACAAAACAAGAAGGAGTAAAGAGCATAAGGGAGGTTTACGAGATACAACACTCTGCATTTCTGCAGGTCATTTCACTGCACGCTCTTAGAGCATTTACAAATATAACACTCTCTTGAATCACCACCCTTTAAAAGAAAAAACATACAAAGGGAGGCACTTACTGTGGGTAATTTTAAAAATAGAAGTGCAGGTTTTTCTAAGAATTCCAAATTCTATACCTGCAGTGAACTGCCAGGGGAAAACCCATATCCTTAAGGTGCAAACTGTTTATAAAAAAATTGTACAAGATTAATCCTGCTTTAAAACTGAAGTTCCTTTATTAGTTTATATTTCAGTTCAAGTTCATAGTGAATTGATCAAAAGCCCTGAACACCTTCAATATACAGTAAAAAAGCAAAATTACACCTTATCAATTGTAATACATACACAGTTAAATGAGCAATCCCATCTCCTGCATTTACCCTCATCAATACTTTTATAACTCACTTTATGTGAAACACTTCAGAGTTTACAGTGAAATGGCTAATACAAGCAATAAATATGATTTGTATGCTTTCTAAAGTGAGAGTCCAAAATATCCACAGACAGCAACTATCTGCACATGCAATAGCAGCCATCCAACTGAAAAGTATAATATTACTTATTTGCATTCAGCCATTGGTATGACATCCTGGCTTAAACAAGATTTCTCAACAGAATATACTACTCCAGCTAAAACAGGAGCATGAAATTCCCTCGCAAGCTTTCAGGCTTACACCAGTGATCCATATCATTCAGTGCTTTTCACTCTCTAACTTGCAGGTACTGGTGAAGTTTGTGTGCTATTTCCAAAGTCTACGAAGAAAAAGTGAAGAAGAAAAGTTTATTCCCAGAGAGCCTTAAAATTCTTTTAAAGGAATCAAGTTCCACTGGGAAATTTAGCTGGGTATGCAAATCAGAAAAAAATAAAATCTCTGGTATAACTTGACCTTTTTCAATTCTTCTCCCATACTTAAAACAGCTTTTAGCTTTGGATCATTTAAGAATAAATAAAAAACTCTCAACAAATAAACCTTTTTTTGAAGCAAATACTTCAGTTAAAAAAAATTCATTTTAGAATACATTAAGTCCTCTTAAACTGGTTGCAACTTAATCATACAATTGCTTTTAAAAGTTCAGGTGAAGCTGAGAAATAAATTCTTTGTTTCTCCCTTTCAGTTCAAGACAACTGATATGAAGAGATGTGATAGTGAAGGAATGCCAAGGTATTTTTCATTACTTAACAATAAGGTCTTTCTGAGTAAGAAAGCATAAACAGTATTTTAATGCTCTTTCCCCCCCATTCTAAAAAACTGTAACATCACGTACAACTGGGTTCTCTTTTACTGATCCCTACCACTAACACACGGGTAGGGCCATCCAGAAGCATCAGAGAATAGGAAGAATTTATACCTGTTTTAACTGCAGATGTTAATTTCTCATCTAACCTCCATTTTCTCTTTCTCTTCCATAAATCAAGACCCTTCCTACTACGCAGGTGATTTCTTAAACCAGATGAGAACCAGCCACAGGAGCACTAATATGGCAGAACCGCTGGGTTTTTACTTTAGTCGAGGGGCAGACAAAACGTATGGCAAAGGCTGTGCACAAAAGCTGTGTGCACAGACACAATTAATACTACCCTAAGAAACCAGAACACTGATAACATAACCCCCAGATCAAAGGAACACTCGGTGGGACAATGTAACACACTGTTCCTCCTTTTCCCCCAAAATCAACAGTTGCAGGGTTTGGAGAAAAACCCCGAGTAAGAAACCCTTCTAAGGAAAGGCCACCTTGAAGAGTGAAGAGCTCTTGCTTTGCCTCATCAAAAAATGTTTGTAGAAGACAAAGCTCTCAGAAGGCATTTGGGGGGATCCAGGGTTACAGAAAAGCAGCAGAAGTATTAAAGGACAACAGAAAGCTCAGAGAACTGGTAATATTGAAAAACGGGCTTACTGATGAGTTCTTAGTAATGAGTACTGAGAAGTCTCTCAATCACTGGTACCAACATCAAACCCGACCCACAGCATGTCTGCCCATTCTTCACAATTCACTGTTAGCCAGGCTGCAATGGAGAAAATGCTAGGACGAAGAGAAAAAGAGGTTTCTTCCCAGCTGACATTCTGGTGTGAGGATGGGTCATCACAACTCTAAACACCACGGATTTATATTAAGATTTTTTTGACAGATTAACAGAGTGCATGTTCATCCATGCTCCCACATATCTGCTTTTGACAATGGTGAGTAAAAAGCCACATTCTCTATTCTCAACTTTTTTGAGTAGCTCTTCACAGAATGCAGCTGCACATTCCACGTACCAGAGCGAGTGCAAACTGACAGAAGGACTGTGCCACCCTTCCTACCTTGTGCCTCCTCCCCAAATGAGAACAGCAATCATACAGCTGCACTGAGACACAGATCAGCTTGCTGATACAGAGGAAAACCATCCCACCAAAGGAAGAAAACCACTCAAACATTTTCTGTCAGATCAGTGAATAGACCCGATTCACTGCACAGCTGCACAATCACTCTGTAAGATTAACCACAACTTGAAGCTACCCACAGACTCAGTGGCAACACTTATCTTGGTGTGACTGCCTAGAGTGAGCTCAAAAATGCAGTTTCCTGCTCTGCACAGAAGGCCTGACAGATGGGGGAGGTTTATAGAGGGCAGTCAGTCTGCCAAAAGAGATGGCAGGTTTGTTTAGCTGTAGATTAGATTACTTATTTCTGCGTGACATGCACCTCAGATCTTCTATTTGAGAACACCTTGCTCATTACTTCTATGGACAAAAGGGCCAAGTAATTCAGAGGCTTTTAGTAATAATATCACAGAAGACCTATCATAGGGAGCAGAGTTTGAGAATGAAATATCTGCTAGGATGTACAGGTAGTCTACCTGAACATGCTTAGGGTGACACTGAGACTAATTCCAAACAAAGTTGGGAGAATAAATTTGACTTGCTAGACAAAACAATATTCTATGCATCTAAATTGCTTCTAAACAATCAGAACTTCTGCTCATATAATTCTTCTGCTAATATAATTTCATTGGTTTTGATACTCTTAAATATCAAGATGTAAAAGAGGTAGAAAACATGCAGCCTTTTCAGTTAGGATATTCTTGTTTCAAATTCTCCCAAACATTCAATATAATAATGAGAAAATGTTACTTCAAGAGAAAATGTTCACCTGTCTGCCAGGAAGGAGCCCTGAATTGTGGTAAAAGGGTAGATCCTGAAGAGACTGCTTGAGCAGTACGAGACTCAATAGCAGAGAGAAAATTCATAACTGAAGAAGTTTCCTTAGTGTTACTTCCAGCACTGTGCATACTGCTATCAAATATTCCTGAAAGACCTAGATGATGGTGGGGGGAAACAAAATAAAACAGACAATTCAGAGGAAATTCCAAGAAGCTCAGTCAAATAACAGGGATATACATTCATAATTCACAAAGAAGAAAAGACACCATGAAACATTAGCGGTCTTACTGAAGTACATTGATTTTTCTGTGTTTAACTCTTAAACACTGTTACAAGTGTAAATTTGAACTTCAGTATACATTTTAAAATCTATTATTAAATGTATGTCAAATATGACTCTTAAAACAATGTTTAAGTACACCAATAAAATTCTCCCTTCATCTGAAGACTCACTGTTCTATTTTCACATGAACTGGTTAAACATTCAGAATTCCTCCTGAAATGGGTTCAACTTCTCTGTATCAACCTTTTCCCTCTCTGGGCAGGTTGCAGCAGTTTGGACATCTCTGCAGAACTGGCACATGAAAAGAAGTTTTGATTGCATTTCACAAACACCTTTATGTGTTTCCCATTGCTCAGACCCTTCAATAGCAGGGAGCCCAAAGGCAAGCACTGGAGAGATGCAGAGTTGTGAGTAACTGAGGTTATGTCAGGACTACAGATCCTGATGCAGATGTAACACAGCTTAACCTACTGCTATATTTAAAATAAATTTTAGCTTTCCCCCAGCACTGCCTTAGTTTGCACATGTAAGTACCAGCAATAGCGTGTTCCAGCTCGCATCAAGCTGTGCTGTTTGCTTTAGTCTACGACTGGTATAATTTCTGCTGCTGGCTTTGAGGCATGTTTAATGTTTGGCCCTTATGCATAGGCTCAATCCTGAAAAGCTGTATTTTAAAGAAAAAATGCAATTTCTTCAAAAGACAACAAGTTACTAAGCATAACCTCCCTCTTATACTCTCCTTATTACTTATGACATTCTGATAAAAGCCAACTGTTAACTTTCTTCTCCAAACTTAGGTTTTCTAATACCACTTGCTAACAGCTGCATGACAAACTCCCTCTGATTATAAAATTCACCAACTTGAATCTAAAATACTTAACAATTGTCTTTTTTTTCTCTGTAGCTATTTAAGCAGTATTCTCATGATATGGACAGTTACCAGTAGGATGCTGTGCAGCAGAGTATCCAGGAAGCTGATGAGAAGCTGTGTATGTCTGTCTGTGAAGGTCTGTTTCTGAATGTGATGAATGTCCTCCTCCATAGCTTAAGCTAAGGAACAAATTAAACAGTATTAGCAAAAATATACAGCCATAGAAACAAAGAACAACTATGAAATTCCAATCACAAGCCAAAAAGTTGCCAAAATAAAGAACGCAAGCCTGAGATAAGACACAGATCAGATGTAGCTGTGCTATGATACCACTAAAAATGTTAAGCAGATGAAAAGGTACTATGAAATTTAACAAGCCAAAGGCGGGGAGGGAGGGAGGGGAGAGAAAATAAACCCCAAAACCTTACAAAAACCAAAGCTGATCATGGAAAAGTTGATAAAGCGCTAGGTCAGAAAGACAGAGGTCCTCCTAGTTCAACTGTGAGAAACACTGGATAGACACCTTTTGTAATGATTTACTGACATAAAGTCTGCAAAGCGGATGACTATGAATACAAGCCCACTTTAACATTTCCACTTCGAATTCCATTCAAACTTACAGGACCTCATTTAATTCAAAGACTGGAATGACCAGGAAGCTGCAGGAGCAATGTTTTTTTAAAGATTTTGGTACTTTTGTGACAGTTCAACAAAACTGACAGTGAAAGCACTACAAAGTGACAAACCCATCTTCAGACTTCCTTGCGCTAAATGTAAGTTAATGATTCACAGCTTTTATTTAACATTTTGTAATGAGTCACCTAAATTAACATGATGTTTTAATCAGGCTTAATGGAAGCAAACTGAAAATACACAGTGTCAGGGTCCATGCAAAAGCAACAATGCAGAAAATAAATAAATGCCATTTAAACACCAAGCAACAACAGGAATTTGCCAAAAGTCCTAATGATTTCCAATCTGAAAAGCAGAAAAGAGAGGGGGAAGCAAAGCTTTCAAGCTTTCACAGACTCAGCTCTGTATAGCACCTGTCAAATGGAAAAAAATGAAGGCCAGCACAACCAAGGGACCATTTATCTTTTTCTCTTCTTGCCTGTTGGACGTGAAGTTTATAGGTAGCTGCTACTTACTCCAGGGTACACATGAGATTGCTTTAAGTTCAAAATTCAGTTGTAAACAAATGCCAAAATAACCCAAACAACGAAACCCACAGCCCTCCCTGCTGCTTGCTGTGAGGGAGATTTCCCTTATCCTCTTTCATCCCCTGGGATGAGGGGGCAGTCACTCTGCATAAGGGAAAAATGGAACAGTTGATGCCAGGAATCATGACATCATGGGAAACTTGTATAGAAGACACCAAATAACACAAAAATTGGCAACACTACTGGATTTGCTTCGTTTTCCTGAAGATGACAAGAGGAGGCTCATGAGCCTCGGAGAGCATTGTGACCTCCACACATTCTGGACCAGCAAGAGCTTGTCTGAGCGGGACTTCCCTGCCCGAGATGCACAAGCAGGGGGATGGATGCATTTTCCACTTCAGCAATGCTCTACAGTCAGCATGCCAGGCTAAAGCACAAGCCTAAAGAACGAACCAAAATCCCTTGAAAAAACAAAGAACCTCAGCCACTGCTTTTCTCAGCTGCACTCATTGTCCAGCACTTTAACACCTTCCACAGCAATAATGGCAATTTTGGGGACTGCCAAACCTAAATTCAGAGTCAGCACATCCGTGTGCTTATGCTGTGGAGGACGGATCTTTGTGCAGTTCAACACTATGCATCAGCAACTGAGTCCTATTATATGCTGACTGAAATCTAACAGTTTGCATCATTACTATGGACAACTGGCAGGCACGATTACATGACGCTGTAGGTTATTCTTCCATTTACAGCATTAAAAAATTTTAATTATTTCCAGACAAGAAAAATTGCAGTGGTGTTCTGCACATAAAATGTTATGCATGTAACAAAGCCAATTTAAATGCAAGTATTTTCACAAGAAAAAAATTCAAGTTAAGGTGGTTTGGGGTTTTTGAACAAATTTGAATAGCTATGAAAAAACCCATAAGGCTTAGGAGACATGAAGTTTTCTTCAGGTTTTTTTAATAAATAAAAACACACTGCATGAGAAAATAAGTTTCTGAACTGAACCACGGTAGTGCAGGCATCGTTAGCAAGAATTATCTTCACGAAAACAAACGCTGATCTTGTCAAAACTTTCCCTGTGCAACACAAATGGATTTTACGTAGTTTTTCTTTCAAGTTCTCTTAAAGCATTTAGGTATATAAGAGTATGTGGTGCTGACTTCTCTTTCATACACGTTCTAAAGGCAGACTGAAGCTCTGCTCCACCCATCACTCACACCTTCCTTTTCCCACCGGGGTATTTTCAGGCCAAGAGGCACAGCTGGCATTGCAGGGGGGTACCAGGCAACTGGACCTACACTCTGCAGCAAAAATCCTGCCAAGATGAGGCAAGAGCCCAAAAAAACAGTACAGATTATATGAAGTAATATTGCATCATCCCTCCTCTTACACTGTAACAACAAAAGTTCATGAGGAAAATGGTAGATTAACCCCCTGAAAATCGGGGAAAATCAAAAATTCATTTGTTGCGGTTTGGTTTTTTTTGTTTGTTTGGGGATTTTTTTGTGCGTGATTTGTTGGTTTGGGGCTTTTTTAATTTGAAATGTTTAATTATTCTGGTTGTTTGGTGAAGATTGTGATTCCTTTCCCCCTCTTCACTCCTCTACAATTAGGGCAGGTACAGCACACACTAAGACCACAGGACAGCCTAACACACACAAGCCTGTAGACCAGGGGCACGATGCTCAGAATGATAAAAGTAACTTGTAAAAGAAACTTGGACAAAGGCTTTGTAAACAAGGAGGACTCAGGAATTAACACTGGGATACAAAATAATCTCTACACTTGGGCACTCAGAAACACTGCTAATTACTAGAGCCTCAGAATTGTAGTTCTGAAGAGCATCTTAAGAACGCTCAAAGTGGATGATGGCTTTTTTTTTTTTTAATACAAACTCCATAGTTAATGCAACCACAACCTCAAAAATGAATCTGTCTTTCAATAAAAACTTTGTATTTATTTGAACAGTTAATTGTTTATTGTATAATTACTGGTTGCTGGAATGTAGATTCTTATCTCAAAAAGCCTTGCATATATGACTTCAGTTTACATAAGCTTATCCTCAACAAGCACGGTAATCTGAAAGATTACTGCCTTAGGGTTTCTTTTTATAAAATTTAGCTTTTAAACAGATGAACTTATACACCATGTAATTTGCATATCAAAAATACATTCAGCATGGCAAATAACTCTATGGTTATTGAGCTCTTTGTACTTGTGTTTCGAAGCTTGCTAGAATTCCAGGAGTCCTCCCTTGTACTGAAATGTCACCTTAGTTACTGAACAGACATTCACATTACTCAGTACTTTGTTATTTGTTATCATTATTTGCTATATACAGTGTTGCAAAATCACTTGGCCCTTATCACTGATTATCACAGTGATTTCCCATTTCTATTGTTGCAGTTAACTGCACAATAGAGTGATTAACACTAGAAAATAATACTAATTTGGCACACCAAGTTAGAAAATAGTTCCCCCATGAAGTATTTTTCATTGAGAAGATCCGTTCAATTTTAATCCAGTATTTAAGTGTCCTTCAGAGATGTTCCATAAAGAATCATTATTTCTCATTGCTGTAATGATGCAATAAAAAAAACCAGAAACAACCAAACTCAGGACAACAAAAGTGAAACGACTCAAGTGCTAACCTGCTTTTTTCGGCTACATTAGTTGGGCTAATAGAAGACTGTTACCTCTCCAGTAAATTTCTGGGGAAAAATGCATGCTCACTGCACTTCATTGTTACTAAAATACCTCAACCTTGATTTACAAGGTTTTGTTAGCTCAGATTAAGTTATCCCGGAATCCACTCTTAACATATCTGTTTGTATTGCTGTTCTCATGATAATTTATTTTCAAAGCATTCTTCAATCTAACAATTTCATACGAATTCAGGTCTCGATCTGCAAAAGGTTATTGGGTTACATTGCACTCGCCACCCTCCTCACCTGCCAAGACAATTATCAGGTTTGCACTTCACCCGAGTGAGGGATGCATTTCTCACCCTCAAACTCAGATGGAAGTATCATTTTTACACAGAAACAAAATTTAGCTGCAATCAACACTGGACATAGCAGTAAGTATTTTATTTATTTTACTTTCTTCAAACAACCTTGCTCTCCTAGGCATCCATATGGAATGAAACACAGAAACAAGTATTAAAACACTTAAAAACAAGTATTTTTGTTCACTTAGTACTTGATACAAAAAGTATTGTTACATGGAAAGGGGCATTTTCATCTTTATTTTCTGGATAATTCTTCATTACAGCTTAGCAGTTTTTAAGGTTTTTGATTGATTATTTGCTTTTGTGGGTGTGGGGTTTTTATCTTTTTGTTATTGGTTTGTTGGGCTTATGTTTAGCTACAGCAATTATTCAAGTACCAGGGAAACTTAAAATGTTTACATGAAAAACAGACCAGAACTCTTAAGGAGAAAAGGATGCTTCTGGGTGCAACACCTTGTTCTTAGGCACTTGTAGCTTCTGCCTCTCATATAGGGGAAAATTGCAAAAGAAAATCCCACATTAAATCACAGCGCTCTTTCCAAGTATTCAAAGGCTGTGCTCAGAGTGAAACTGGACACCTACAAGACCAGCAGTTGCACAGGAAACTCCCAACTCTAGGAGATCCGAGAGGTGCTCCCGCCACCCGAGAGGGCAACTCGGTGCCCCAACACTGGGCTGACAAGTCTGAGACCAAAACAACTCATCCCCTCAAAACCAAAAGGCAACAACCCAGCATGCTCACAAGTGATCAGATTTGAGGGAGACCAGGCGATTTGATCTCACTTTTTGGCTGCCTGTTCTGCCTTACTGAGAACAAGAGCTCCTGTGAGATGATGCCTTGGTGTAGAGCCCTTCTAATTAAATCACCAAACAGGAGGTTGAATAGAACAGTGATAGCTTCATGCTGGCAGGGAAGTACCTTAAAACTCACACTTTGCGTTTTATCTTACTTGAGATACATATGGAGTAGGAGAGTTACTCAAATTTCCCTCTCTATCCCAAAGCTCAGACACTTGGCAAACGAGCCTCTCTTCAACCAGCTACTTTGGTGTGCAATAGCAAGTTCCAGTCAGAGACCAAAAGCAAAGCCACAAAAACAACAAATGCACTTCTAAATATTAAAAATGCCATTCTAAATATAAGATACAGAAACTGATGTGCAGCTTATATTTCTTTTTGTCCACTGTATTTGATTTTAAACACGTGAACTGCAGTTCCTGCTTGTATTCCCTGCTGGCATGTTTGTAGCTATAATTATTTTAGTATTGGATACATTTACTATTTCACTTCAATACTTATCTTTATTAATTTGCCTTTATTCAAGCATCTAGTGAAGAAAGAATGGATGAGTATTATTCAGAAACATTATTTGAATTTAATACAGATGACATGGAGGGTAAATGGCCCTTCAGCTGCCCATTTTAACAGCAAGAGTTCACTGTTGGCTACAGTGGTACGAGAATGTAATTGAGTATCCAGGGTTCATCTGCAGCTCAGAATAAAACTAAAATTCAAAAGCAAAGTTTACATAGGTAAGTTCAATCCAAAAATGGGTTTGTTCTTGTATTTTAAAAAAAGCCATGACTCTAAGAAGCAGAAACATAAAGGACAGAGAGAGTTGCCCAGGAAGAAAGTTGCTGCTTAAGTTCAATACTGTTAGTAACACCAAACCACTTCTGGCCAACACACTTTGGGAAGTTTAAAAGGAAGCCCTTAAAGGCAACAGAATATATTTCAGAAAATGATTCCAAAAAAAAGGAATGGAAAACAACCTCCTCCCTCCAGAGACTCATTTCATTGCAAAATATTTTTTAAATGTATACAATATGTGATTTCACCTTTATTTCCCAGCCACAGACATACTGAGGGAGGAGGGGGAAGATACTGCAAGAACAAATTTTATTTGAAGCTTGAAAATGTTGGCAGGTTCAGGAAAAATAGGAAACCAGCCTACTCTCTGCATCTAATTCTCCTGATCTTCACATTAGATTATACAAGACAAAACAAACCAGAACATTTGAAGATTTGACTTACATTTGCACAAAGATAAAGAATATTTAACAGTCTAGAACAGTTACAGTGTCCATTTGCTACTTTAAAAAGTCCACCACTGAGAAATTAGAAGAAAAGCATTTCTAAAATTAATACATCTTAAAAGGTACATAGAGCACTCTTTTAAGAACAGTATACAAATTGGCATTTGTCTAGCCTGTTTTTCAATTATAACAAGAAATAAATAGATGTCAACATTTTCAAGTACTATTAACTGTCTAATAATGTTATTTTTCAAGACAGGTGACTTTTGGAAAGATGGAAAATACAGAATCAGACTCCACTACTGAGGTATCTCAGTAAAACAGACAAGAGTAGCATTTTCTCAACAATCTCAACTGCCTGTTGGTTGTGTCACATTCTTCCCTTTTAATGCAATTACACACCACATACCCAGGGTGGAACACATCACACTGTAGCATACCAAAGGCAATCACCCTTCACTCTTTCATTAAAGATGAGGCTATAATATTAATTTCCCCCTTCAATTCAAATGCAGAGCCACCAAGAGCAGGGCTGAGCCCCACCACAATGTGGACTGAAGATTGCCTGGAGGTCCTTGTGAGAGGAAACACTCATTACTTCCTTGCTTTCGAGGAGTCGAGATAAGAAGCTTCTAAGAAATTGATTTTGAGGTAGAAAATTACATGCAGGGAACTGCCTGAGTGAGCAAAAGTTCATGCTGTTCCTGTGATTCTCCACCTGAATACATGTCACATCTTTAGGGAATAAAGAGATTTTGTGGCAAAAAAGGTCCATCTCCCTTTTATTCCCAAGTTAATGTGTCTGAACTCCTTATGCTTTATCCTTTTAAAAATAAAAAGCCCAAAACAGCTTCAGGAAAGCCAAAATAGTCTTACTGGTACTTCAATACCTGTGTGCAAGTGCTGGCTTGTCTGATTAAGTAACCCATAGAGTTCTTAATAACAAAGAGAATATAATTCTGTTTTCAAAAAATCAGTTAAACTCTGTCTTGAAACCATGTCTGTGAAAACTAATATTCAGATAGAACTGAGCTATTTATAAACTCCAAGTTCAGTTACTATGGAGGGACTGGACAAACTACTTTATGTTCTTATTTTTTAAGGTATACCCTTTAAATCAGCTTTCTGATGAGATCATGTGGCTTTTTTTCTTTTTTTTTTTTTTTTAAATCAGAATTGGCAAATACTGCTACAACTTCTCTTGGCTTTGACAAAAAAATCTTGAAAACCTAACCAAAGCAACTTTCTAATAGAAATGTTGCAGTTTACAAAAATTAAGTAAAACTAAACTATTCTGCAGTAATGCCAGTTTTGAGCCCCTGATGCACTTTTTAAGATTTCAAGGTCTGGAGAGGAGCTCTCAGTATTCCTGCTCTGAAGATTGAAGTCTAACTTTGGCGTCCTTATTAACTCAGCATCGTTATTCTCCACATCTAAACAGACACTGATATGTCTTTAATTTTAAGACGTTTGTTTGCCAAGCAATGTTTTGGAGATTCTTACATTTTCCCTGACAGCTTCTGTTCTATCACTCCCTGAAGAAAAACAAGTACCCATTATGGTCTGTGTAGCTTACACCACAGAAAGATCTGCAACCTTATTTTCTTGCCATTTGAGACACTGGATTATTTTGTCACTACATTTACTTATCCCCTTCTTTTACCTTTCTTCTATGAAAGATCTTTTTCTTTACCCAGCACAGAGAGAACAGCTGTGATGTTTTTAAATTAGCAATACTTCTCTCCTAGACCTTTACTCACAATTTCAAAGCATTTTTGTAACAGACAGTAATGGAAATCTAGCACTTCTTCTCCAATATGTGATGCTATTCTGCTGTCAAAAGCATACTTGAGAGATATTCAAAACTCTTCTCAAGATCATTCCAGTATTAATGGTTGAGCACACAGCATAATCCTCTATTACAGTTGGCTGAGATACACACAAAAAGATTTCATTATTTTTAATAACAAAATTTTATTTCAAAGTATAAAAATCAGCAGAGCATTATCTCAAGATGTGGCTTAGCCACATCAGTGTCTTATTAAAAATACAATTCATTTCAGCTATTGAAATGCTTCTCAACCCTCATCCTCCCACAGTTATTACAGCGTCGTATTTTGTGGTAAGCCTGAGTCTTACCTTTAGGGTACTATAGGAATATTTGATATCCCGTTTCTTAATAAGCTCTTTATTTTCCATTTTTATGGAAAAAAACAATGCTGAAGTTCAGATTTTCACCACAAAAGAGGTAAGAAGTGCAAATGTGTATGAGCCATATATCCACAGAGTCATCTTTGGCAACACCTCTTTTCATTACCAAATCCCCAAGCGCTTTACAGTGACACAACCCATGAAATATCTTCTCCTTTAATCCAGGGAAACTAAGGCATAAACACTAACCCACTCAGACTTACAGCCCTCACCAGTGAGTTTCAAACGCTCAGCACTGAAGTAAGAGTCAGTTCCTCAAGGTTTCATGAAGTCAAATGCTCTAAAGCTCAGGACACAACCTACTGGACACCCCTGTGAAGATCAGGGGCTTCGTGGCCCACAGTCAGAAACTGGCAGAGAACTGAGACATCTATTCCCTGCCCACATCTGAGACCACAGACCTTGCTATCCTCGATCATCCGTACAGCCCAAAATTCAAGGCCATTTAATGGGCTCTAAGCCTCCCAGCATGTATACGTGTTCCAGCAGAGTGCCCTCCCCATCCCGCAACACCCTACATGGGCTAAGCAGCTCATATGAACTCCTTTAGATTCAAAAAAGAAGCATCCCTATGACTAACACCACTCCTATCCCAATTTAGGAGGTGTGCCCAGCAAAGAGCCAACATATTAACAACACACAGTTCACCATAAAATGCTGCAAAGAGTCCTTTGCATTAAAGGAAACATCACAGGGCGTTATTACCTAATTTTATAAGGAAAATTAGCATGGCCCTTGAATTTAGCTCTTGCACCTCTTAATCCTGAAACAGGTTTAAATTTACATCTCTAACCTTGCAAAGAGGACCCAGGCTGCCATGTTGTCACCAGTCACTATTTAGCTGAAAATAACATGTGAACACAGTTGCTTGTGAATGTTTCAACCAGAAAAAGTGCACTGTTCAAAACTGTAGAAAAATAGTTACAGCTACATGGCTTTTTATTTTTTTTGAATTGGGAAAAACTTCAGTATATGGAAAAAATTCCTTGAATGTGTCCTAGATATTAAGATTTCCTGATGATCATGCAGATGTCTAAACAAAACCAAATATTAATCGAGATCAAGACAAACTAAACTAAAGCCACAAACTAAAAAAACATCCTTTAAATTAGTGAAAAACCTGCATTCCCTTAAAAAGAATAACAGGGGGCTTTTTGGAGTGGAAAGGATGAAAATCCCATCTCTCCAGCCGTGCTGAGTATCAGTAACCTCCAGGTCACCAGTGCCACCAACTGAAGATACTTAACACACTATTGAGAGTTGGCTTATGAGGGACTTGGCTTTCTATGATCACCCTTTGCACAGCAAATGAGCAAATGCTCATGTTCAAGAAAAAAACTTATTAGAAATCCTATTCCTGGCAGGCTCAGTAGAGAATAATGAAATGGGAGGAACACAGGGATTGAAGAATTATTCACTGTCTAGTGCTGGAATTTTTGACACGAAGACGAGAGAAAGTAAACAGGATGTGGTGTGAAGCACTAAGCTGCCATATTTCTGAAAGGGATTTCCTGGTCAGAAAAAAGTGCAACATGGAACGTGCAGCACACGCTGGTACGTTCAGCATCACCACAGAACGCACACACCGCACAGGCGCAGTGGCCCTGGCTCTGGCATGTTCTGCATGTCCAAAAGCTTTCAGAACAAGCTGCCAGACATCTGGAAACGCTAGACGAAGGGCTAGGGCCCTCCATCTCTTCTCACACAACACTGCCAGGTGAAAAAAGAGGGCTATCTTCAAGGAAATCTAGATGTATGACAGCCTCGAGTATAATTCCTACAGGGTTATTAAGGAATAAATGTTCCTTTGTATCCTCCTATGTAAACACTATTACTCTAAGATAAGGATGCCTAAGGGTGCCTTCTTCCTGTAGAGCAGAGAGTAATTGGTTACACTTCTACAAGCAACACAGGTAGACATGTAGATGGAAGATGAGAAAGAAGAAAAGCAATATGGGCAAATAAAAGCTTGTCTAAACATATGTACGTTCTTGCTGAATTGTTTTGGAATAAGAAATTTCCAAGTATGCAGAGATCCAGGAATAAGAGCTCCTAGCCACTATTTATTGTAGCTCATGGTCAGAAAGGTTCTGAGGATGTATCTATTCATCATCAGGTCTGTCCAGAGCAATGAAACAAAGGAAGTGATATAACAGGAGGTGAGAGAATAGCAGAAGTAAGACCAAAACCTACAAAATCTGCCCAGCGAGACAAGTAAATCTCATACTTAATAACCAAGTGTTCTGCCCTCTCTAAGGACATTTCTCTTTGCTTAAAAATTCTATGAATTTTCCTTTCTCTGCCACTTGCATGATACAGCAAGAAATGCCATGCTGGACAGGCTGAACTCTGCATGCTGCTCAAAGTTATTTTTGTCACACTTCAGGCTGCTAAGAAAGGTCTGAAGTGAGACTATTAACGTGCTGCCTTTTAACTGGTTTTTGCTTTGGTTTTTTTCTTTGTTTCATGTACGAAATAGGCGCTCACCATACAAAGTAACTTTTTGAGATGCAAATTTGCGAATGCTTTGACAAGATACGAAAAACAAAAATATCCAAGCAAATACCCACTCTATAAGAGCCCTAGTATTGTTTAGAATCAATGTAGCTCAGTCACAGGTGCTTTTTTCCTGACAGGAACAGAGATTTTTCTAGAAACAACCTCCTTCCTAAGACAGCATTATGTCAGAATCAACAGTATCTCCAAATAAAAATAAAAGGTGGGCAAAAGTACAGAAGAAACAAAGGGATATAAGGTAAACACAGTTAAAGTTAACAGGATGAAAGGTAAAATACACCTATGGGATTGACAAGCTTTTTGCATAGGTGGAAGAATACAACCCCTTCTTTCTTTCAGAGCAAGGTATTCGGTAACCTGAGTTGAAGTTGTTGGCCGTGAGGGAAAGGACTCACATCCAAAATAACATTCTAGGTGATCTCAAGGAAGGTCTAGCACTCGGCTAACATAGACACTTACCAAGTGCTCCAGGTAGTACAATTTGGGTGGGATGTTCACTGAAGACAGTGACATGGCAAGACTGAGCCCACCTAAAATCTGCCCAGCACTCCTGGGAAGAATCTCTGCCAAGGCCACAGAGCTCACTCCTTCCAGCTCTGCTCCCTGCTCATCCCCTGGTGCCACCTCTGGATTCCAGCCTGACAGCACAGCTACACCAACGCAGCTCTCCAGCTCAAGCCATTCACCATTTCGGCCAGGATAGTTTTCTCATGGATTACCAAAAGAGACCAGCTCCCTGTGCAGTTGCACAAACGGCAGAGCCGACATCAGGGAGGAGGAAGGGAGCCCCTTTCAGCAGCAGTGAGCCTGAGCAGCCAGCGCAGCCATCTCATGTAACTGCACCCTCAGACTAAGTTTCAGCTCGTTCCTTGTGCACACTGTTCTGTCACCACTGCTCACTGCAGCAGAGCGACATGCACTGCTTGAAACGTTTCACGTAAAGCTGGCATTGAATCTTAAGACAGGTGAGCAGGAGGTAATTCCAAACAAGCCTGTCTGGCTCATTTAGAAACTTTAGCAAAGATTTTGCAAGATGACCACACATGTGCACCTGGGAAAATCTATGGGACATAGAGCAAGAAAGCTTTTGGCCTCGCTTGGGTCAATCTTTGACCTTCTCACAGCTGTGACTTCAGTGGGTGCTGAATGCATGTTCAAAGAAGTGAAAAAAAGAAAAGGAAAAGGAGACCAACAAAAGCTAGCAAGTCCCTGTAAGGTATCTGTGCTACACCAGACTACTGGTGTTTACTTTGCAATACATGTTTTAGACATAAACTATGACAGCAAATTTGGTAAGATTTGAAAGTGACTTACCTTTCCATAAGTTTATCTAATCCTCCTGTGCATTTTGTTAGCAAATGTTCTAAGCATATTCCCAGATTATGAGCCATCCTTTCAACATTTGAAATACTATGCCATAAGGAACTTTTTGTAGGATGTGTGTTTAACTACAAACATTGGTTTCACCTCTCAGAACAATTTTGTTTGATGAAAGAAAATGTTCTTTTCTTTTCTGAAACATGCTGTCTGCACTTTTAGAATTTCTACAGCTATGCAAAAATCCATTAGAATTTAAAATCGAGCCTTGACTAAATCATAATTATCATACAGCTGTTACAATAAGCATTAGTTTGACAGCTATGCAAAACCAAGTTAAAACCCCATCATAACAGTTTATCATAAAAGTGTAAGTCCCCCATTTACATTACTTTGCATATGCACTATCCCTGTAACTAACTTGTTACCTTAGATTTGCTGTTAAAAACATACACCACACTAACCCAATGTCAGTACCATCTATTGCAAAGAAACATCTTGAATTAAATTATATAAGACCCCTTATGTCTGGATAGGGCAGAAATGGACATAGACTACGAGGCAAAAAGAAGCATAAAATATCACAGCAGTCACCATAAAATTTACAACACCAACAAAATAATTGTGACTGACTTAATCACATATAGCAGAAGATTTGAGTCTTAGAGCTGTATTAAAAACCAAACAAGAACAGTGAGATCCCTCCACTAGTACAAAACCTTTACTGAATGAAACCCCAAGTCAGACATAAACTCAACCAGAAACTTCAATCATTATCACCTGTTTCTATTTCTCTTTCCAAGCAATTACAAGTCTCCCAAACCATTACACGTTCACCTGTTTTCTGAATACCACGTTTTTCTTGAGCCAATAACAAGTAAGCATGACATACCTTATCTGCTATTCAATAGCTTTAGACTGTGCCACGAAAAGACAGTTTCAGCACAGAAGTAAGGTTTTCTAACAGCTACAGTAACAGGTCAGAAGTGGCAGTGTGCCCATCAAACCATCAGAAATTCCATGAGGATGCTGACAGCCTGTGTAAGAGGTATGGGGGGAAGGGGAATGCAGAGGGCAGGAGCACCCACTCAGCCCCCTGCTATGTGGCTGCACCGCCCCAAAATGCTCCTCAGCAAGAGGGATCTCTGCTCAGTTAACACGGTCATTCAGGTGATTTCCATCGGCTTCCATCCCCAATTCACTATCTTCTATTCCATGGGAAGGGTTATGTCACAGCAGGCCTGGTAGCAATGTCCTTATAACACTTCACCACACATTTCCTTTCAGTTGATAAGAATAGTGCCATTGCACAGACAAAACAGTGCCTGCAAGAAATAAGGAGCAGGATAAAAACCAGATGGCTGAAGTGAAGCGCAGGAAGACAGGAGCAACGCTTGTAGGGAGGAGAAATCATTTTGATGAGCTGAGACTGTGAACATGGCTCTCCACACAAAGGGAACATAGCCTGCCACGACACAGCCTGCAACAGCATAAATACGAAACGAAATTTCAATGAAATATTGTTATCTATATCACCTAAAGGCTGAATTCTTTTCAAGAAAGCACCAGATGAACATGACACACATTTTTTAATTTAACATCAGGATAATGCGGCTTCAGCTGTTTAGATGACTACCTGTCAACCACAATCAAAAACACCATTTTGAAAAATGTGAAGTGATCTGTAACACAAGTCGAGAACATGGACAGACTATTCCCTTACAGTATATCTATACTTCCACAATTTCCTCCCAGGCTGGTGCAAGCCTTGGCAGGGATAGGAATCACTCTTACATCCCAATACCCCAGCAACCGGCTCCATCCATACAAAGACAAATGTTACCAGTGACAAACACCTATGCAAGCCCAGGCTCTATTAAACACTGTGTCCAACAGGGTATATTAATTCTTAATAAAATGACATGAGTCTCAACAACCCAGTTCAGGAAAACTTCAAGCACAAAATACAATTTGTACCTTTTTCCCTGTTCTTCTACAGTTAAAAAAAATTATCAAATGTTTCAGTCAACACCACATACATGCATCATTCATCACCACGTGCAAAGTCTTGAGATGAAACTTTAAAAAATTAAAACAAGGCCTTCTTGACATTGTTTCCTGAAGCATAGCATAAATATTGTCACATTATACACGGAGGTAGTAATACTAATTTGATTGGTATAGGCAGCAAGCATTGATCCAATGAGCTTCTGCATGGTATTTGTCTTGGGACTTTTCTCCATGCCGTTTCAATTAAGGAATTCCCAAAATATACAATGTAAACTGCATTAATATATTATGTTTTTATATGTTTTTAAACCAGGTTTGGGGTTTTTTTTTAATATAGAAAAAAAATCATCAAGCAGTAATGTTTCTTCTAAGATCCCTAAGAAATCTACTTTTGCTTCTGCACTAAATATTCTTAAATGACCTAGAAAATCCAACCCTTCCCGATGGAATAGATGGCATGATCCTCAATAGACAATGAGAACTGGCAAAAGCAACATAGAAAGGACATGTCACTTACTTCCACCAAAAACAACACAGCAATATGACCAAAAGGAGTTCAAAAATTAGGAAGAAAAATTGGAAAGGATAGGAGACCCTACTTTGCCATGTAGTCAATTCTGCAGAGAAATTGGCTAAACAGGTACCTGGGGCAAGAGCTTGGCCAAAAAACTACCTGTCACTGCAATTCTCTGTGAAACAGGGAATCTAGAGTCACACACCCCAGGGAGGTCCTGTGATATTCTTACTCAACACTGACTTAATTGCTTCTCAAATGCAATGTCCACAATTCAGGGAGCATGACAGTGAATTGGAGGGAATCTAAGAGAAAACTGGGAGAATAACTAAAGTAGCAAAAAAAAAAGTCTCTGGTAACAAACTTCAACATTATATTCTTTTTCTTAAAAAAAGTAAGTAAAGCAAGGAGTTAATCAAAATTCATAAGAATTCGTACTCAAGAAAACATGATATAAAATGGGATTTTCAGTGTTAACAGGCTGTAAATAAGACTCAGTGGTCAGAAACCAAAGGCAGCCCTCTTCAGATCAGAAATAAAACAGAAAACAGCCACTTGTCCACTTTACCAAGAAACGTGCTGAATTTTGTCTCACTGGAAATTTTCAACTGCACCTTCTAAAACGTAAACTCTAGTTTCAAACACATATTTGAGGGGCAAAAAAAAGAAGTCCTATGGCCTGCATTATGAAGAGGTCAGACTAGATGATTGCAACAGTCCTTCTGACCTGATAATCTATTAATCTTATCAGACATGCCTGACCACTTTCAGAACCAAATGCAGAGTCATCCATCTATAAGCGCATCTATTTTGACGGGGTATTTTTAGCCTGGGACTCTTTTACCTTCAAACCTTGCCGTCGAGATGGGAACTGCAGACAGACCAAGCCAAGAAGCACAGAAGCCCATGCGACAACGAAAGCCTCACCGCCCAGACAAACACTCGCTTTTTCAGCTGGCAGAGTTACACAACCCAAAAAGCAACCCGAAGCCAATAAGACATCCCCGCGTTTCCCCCCGCAACTTCCCGGAACTTTGCAGAACTCTCGGCGGGACTGAGCGGCTCCAGACGAGTTTCGGCTGCTCGGAGGCTCCGCGGGGTTCCCGGGGGACGGTGATGATGGTGATGGTGATGATGGTGGTGGTGATGCGGGCAGCATTGTGCCCGCGGCCCCGCTGCCCTGCGGGACCCGCGCAGGGACGCCTGAACTCTTGAACCCGGCGGGAGCCTCCCGGGCGGGGGCACCGGGGGGACAGCGTGGGGACGGCGGCGGGAACGGCGGGGGGACTGGAGGGGACCGGGGGGGACAGCGGGGGGACAGCGAGGGGACGGCGCCGCCACCCCCCGTGGGGACGCGG